>LS899983.1:238862-277908 GCA_900490955.1 Micoletzkya japonica
AGCTTTCTCGTAACCAATCGTTCCATTGTCTTAGAGGCTGGTGAAAGGATTGATATGGGTCGGTAGGAGGAAGGAAGAGAAGCGTCTTTGCCTGGTTTGGGAAGGGCAGTCACAAGAGAATGTTTCCAAATAGACGGGACAGTCCCGTTCTGCATACTCAAGTTGTAGATGGCTGTGAGGGGAAGCGCGAGAGCAGAAGAACATTTGGCGAATACTATTTGTGGAATTTGATCGGCACCCGTAGATAGACAAAACATACAATAGGGCGAGAAGAGGAGATGAATCTTCCTACGTTCTTTCTCCATTAGTTTTCTTTCTTTCTTCCGGCAGTCGTCTCATTCCTATTTCTGACGAGGGAGCGAAGCGGCATGAAAAGAGTGCGGACAAAGTAGGAATGAGGTTGCTGACGGAACTATTTCGGCGATATTAGGAAGATAGGTCCGCGCATTTTGCAAACACAATCGATTGCATATCAATGACCTCGCGAAAAGAATAAGAGCGAGTCATAGAGGAAGAAGGTAACGCTGCCCGGATACCCAATGCGAGACATAGTTCGAATGGTCGAGGTGACTTCGGGTGGTCTGAATGTGATGAAGTGTGGGGAGACTTTATTTCAGACGCGAGACATAGCCTTTACTTTCCAGGAGGGGTGTGGCTAGACTAAACTACAACGATGCCCCTAGACCGTTGTCTGTCAAGGGATGCCTCACACCAGACATTAGTGCTATTGTCCCATATGGCTACGAGTGAGGAATATAACGCAGACCAACAATGAAGAGACGACTGAACAGCTAGAGGAGGAAGTGATTTTCCCGGAATTCTTATTGTACCTCGAAACTCAGAAAGCACAGTTGAGAAGGGGGGCATAAGGCGTTGGGTTGGGGTTATAAGTTTACAGTTTAGTTTATCACCTTTATCAGGACTAACATTTGATTGGGGTTCCAAAGGAGAGGAATCTTGATATAGATAGGAGAGGTTCAAGGGGGGGGGGTAGGAGAACTTAGGTAAATACACAGATCTACGTTGAGTGAAACTCCAGACGACACGTATTTTGTCAGACTCAGTCTAAGCTAGAAATACATCGAACAAGAGTGAGCGGGCTGACACAAGAGGATGAATGTTCCCAATAGAGACTGGAGACAAAGGGTGGCTGACTAGACAGGGACAAGAGGACTCTTCACAGCATTTCGCTTTCCTATTTGAGGCAATAGGTTACAGATAAACCAGGATTTAGCGTATTATATAAAGATTTCTGTATTATGTAAAGCAGTATTATATAAAGATTTCTAATCGACTACTTATGGGTAGAATTTACAGAAGAGGTAATGTGATGCAACAAGATTGTGTGGATTGAATGGGACAGAGAAATATCCGGAGCCGCTCGCCTTTGTGGAGATTTATTTTCTCTGCGGCCGTTGTTCCACTCTTCATCTCCATTTCCTTTTTCTAAAGAATTTGTTCAGACCGCTATGCGGCAAATGCCCTCATCTAGATACAGCACAGACACCGAAGGCAAAAATAAACTTCTTGTTTGTAATGGCTGCCCTTGTTACTCTTGTTTACTGTTTAGCCGTAGCTTTTTAAAAAAAAACATTTATTTGCTCTAGAACCCGTATTATATCGGAAACACCAAATACATAACTCAGTCAACTATATTATTGGGATAGATTGATTCGAGGTATGCGTCAAAGTTGTCGGCGAGTTTCTCGAAAACCGGTCGAATAAGCTTCAGCCCGTATTCCGTACAGTGCTTGGTTCGATCGAAATACCCAAGGAATGTCCTTGGATTCGCTGCCTCAATTGGTTGGATCAATTTCACCTTTCCTAGATATTTATCGAGATTTTTTCTAGAACAGAAAAACTATAGAGAGATGAAGCCTGTGCACACTGCATGCAGACGAATAAATCGGAAGTTTAGCGACGGATCAGCACATACATAGCATAGATACACTGAGCAAAGGTGTGCGGCACAGCGTGTTCAAGCACGTTGGCGGTGACTGATGCGCGTGAGAGGCGTAAACATATATGTTCCTACTGTAGATTCAAAAAATCATATGCTAATGAAACCGTCTCTCTTGTCATGGCTACTTTGCATAAGAATTAGACTAATCAATGGTTATTTGCATATGGAATCTGGCAAAATGCCATGAGACTTATCAGACAGGCGGACAAGCTGTGTGCGGCAGGGAGGGGAAGGTGAAGAAATCTTGGGGAAAGGTATAGGGGGGACATCATTTATTTTTATCTATTTCTTTATCAAATACACCGTGAGGTGTATGGTAGGGGCGGGGGGGAATTAAGATGGTGAGGGTACGGTAGCTCGAGGGGGGGGCTGGGACAATGAATCTTCGCTTGAAAAAATACTTCTCTGGGGATGGGGACGATGCTTCCAAAAAGACTTCTATGGGAGTGGGCAGCCGCGAAAAGATGGAGAAAAAAGGGGAGAAGAAGACGACTTAGGCTAGGGGACACCCTCTGACTTGCCTAAGGTCAGAGGGGATTCGTCACCTAATCCTCTTGATGGAAAGATGGTGTCCGGGATGGGAGGGGGTGAAAGACGCGACGAGAGGGGGACCCGACCACACGCGACGAGAGAATGAGGGAGAATGACCTTCACTAGAAAAATCTTCTATAGGGAAGGGGGGCAATGCTTGACTTACAACACTTCTATCGGGATGGGCAGCTGCAGGGTAAGAAGAAGAAGAAAAAGGAGGAATTCCTTTTGCTGATTTTGCATGATAGTGAGAGTACTGTTTTGAAAACAAGAAAACAGGGAATGGAAGAATACCGCGTCAGTTATGTTTTACAATGTGAAACTTTTCAAAATTCACATAAGTATTTACGAAATTTACATACATATTTACGTCGTTCTGTAAAGTTGAACAGTGTAGGAGACTAACTGCAGGCCCTGCCTCGTTTCATAGGTTTTACATGTATAGTTTGCGAAGGTAGTTGGCCACGGTAGTAGAAATCTAATAATTAATTCCACGTTTCATGTAATTTCAAGCAAACTGGGGTAAAATTGATAAAGCAATTGTACTGTTGAACTAACACCCCTGCGCACGCTTCGTGGGCCGCCGGGTACCGCGTAGTTATACTAGTTGGGATTATAAGATAAAAAATAATATCCTTAAAAAATTAATTATTCTATTGAGGGACTACGCGGTTGGGCAGTTCCATTAAATCAACAAGATTTTTTTGCAAGATAGACTGAAAAACGCAGACGATCAATATCTAAATTTCGTATTTGTAGTTTTTGAATCTTAAAGGCTCCCTCCGACCATCTCATTCATTTCTAGGTACATCCACTTTTTGTCCACTTTTTTTGTTAGCCATATTGAGATCTTCGAAGAAGATTTCGCGACAGAACTGGCTCGAGTCTATTCCCCTTTTGTGATCGTGAAAATAAGAAACATCACAGTTTTTTGAAGTTTTGTTTACTATTAAATGACTAATTTCAGTCTCCGAAAAGAACTTGAAGCCATTAACAAATCCTGACCTCGAAGAGCTCGTCAATGAGTTAAAGGGTCCCTCCAACCATCTCATTCATTTCAAGAGATAACCAATTAAGAGCGGTTGATTGATTGTGAGAGACAAGAGAGGAATGAAGAGACGTGGAAAGCGAGAGGAATCTTTGCCCAGCTTTTTCTAAGCAACGGCGAAGTTTCATAGTTTAAGAGCTAGCCAATGATGTCAAATCATATAGTAGAAAAGTGGTCGTTGGGGACCTTTAAAGTGGTTGGCATAACATACGCCAGGCCAGCCACCTTAAAGGATCGCACATCTTGCAATGTACAACATTTCTATTTTGAACTTTTCGCCAAAGTGTCCCCCCGAGGCGCTATTCGCTGAGAAGGTTGGTATTTTAATTGGAGTGTTTAGATCGTAGAGGGATAGTCGTGTTCTGAGGTTCTGACAACGCTCTTTCATTCATTTCAAGTCATTATTGATCGGTGATGGGCGATATCGCTCAAAGTGCGCATGGAAATGAGGCCTCCCCTGCCCTCCCCTACCTCAGGTCTCGATTATCCCCCCACTCCCAATTAGAATACCAACTCGCTCAGCGAATAACGCCTCAAGGGGGCACTTTGGTGAAAAGTTCAAAATAGAAATATTGTACATTGCGAGATGCTCTATCACTTGACAGGCGCCAAATATGTTGCCAAAAAGTGGGTTGTGGGACCCTTTAATGGAAGACAGTGCTTCCGTCACAACCGAAGGGATTGCGTTTTCTGCCGAGTTTCTGGATGTGAATAATCTATTAACCAGAAGGGGCTACGCGCCGCTTCGCCCAACTGGCGTATCCTCAATGCATCAGCTATCTCTGTGTTCTAGAGTGATACAGTTTTTAATGAATGTCCATATTTTAAGCCTATTGTTAAAGGACCTCCATTCGTAACCGTAATCTATTCAAATTCCTGACAGCATCCTGACGGATTCGATTAGTTTCTCTTCTATGCCCTTCCCTCTCTCGCTATGCAAATTAGACTCAATTATTATGATTACGGTACCGAACAGTCCTCCTTTAATCAACCACTTTTTAAAGTTTTTGACTTTGGTTTTTGAATCTTAAAAGGTTTAAAAAAACTACAAATACGAAATGTAGGTATTGATCGTCTGCATTTTTTTCAGTCTATTTTGTTAATGGGTACGACTTTCAAGAAATAGTCAGTCACTCAATAGTTCAAGATCAGAGCACTTGAAAGTATTCATTCTAGTTCGTCCCTCGCTTAGTCATGCGAGAATCGAATGATGCTTGTGTGCGTGTAGGTACTGTGAGACAAGGAAAGAATTCAAGGGAAAGTTCTTCGGCAGATGTTTATCCACACGTGGGTAGCAAATTTGAAAAAGAAGCACTTGCATAATCATTCATTCATTCATTCTTTCATTTATCTTTTTCATCTCAGCAAAACATTGATGTGAAACAAGAATAGCAATAATAGGCGATGAAACGTCCGACGCGGGACGAATCGTCGTGGTTTGGCGGGGGTTCATAATCGGATAAGAGAGGGCTGAGAAGGTATGTGGGACACCTTACTCATGTTGAAATGGTTAGATGATATTAGAACTAATTATCTACATAAATACAATAAAAACATCACCTCATATTATACACATAGTATATAAATCTGTATCACAAGATTTGTGATTGAATTTATTTTGCACAAATTTAAGAATTATGCTCCAGACCATAATTTCCATTCCATTAACTTAGAAATAAGTAGTCATCCGTGCACTCCTGTAAATTTTAATCCTTTCCTTTCGACTAACAATAGCAAAACTACGACAGGTTTAAAAAATGCATTACCTTTTCCAGAAGACCCGTTATTCGTTCCTTCAAGCAGTTAAAATATGGCCGAGAAATTGGCTCAGCATTCCAGCAGTTGAGCATGATATCGTAGCTGGAAAATATAGTGGAATAAACCGGTCCATCAGTTGCTTTGGTTCCAAAATGAGTCTAATTCTCTCACTTTTGCACACTCTCTCGCCTTATATTCGGAATGATAAACTGACGGATAATTTTATTTCACTATATAATGTTATTCTTAAATTTTCAAGGTCTACTTATTTATTTCCAAGTAGCCAACAGCTATTTGTTGGCTTCAGCTCAGTACAGGTCTCTTAGTTTACTAAAGGTTATGGAAGCTCTGTGCAGATTGATTATAGTGGAATAAACCGATCCGTCCATAGCTCTGATCCCAAATGCGTCTAATTCTCTCACTTTCACACACTCCCTCGCCTGATATTCGTAATGATAAACTGACTGATCTTTTTCTTCCACCATAACAACTACCGTCAAGCTAGTAAATTGTGGGCCGTGTTTGAAACACTTGAAACAGGCTGGGAAAGGTCGTACAGAGTTCTGGTTGGAATTTTTGGAATTCTCAGGACGAGATCTACTTGTGTATCAAGTTTGGTGATGATTAGACAACTCTAAACCGGTTAAACTGCTTTTATCTTAGAAATCCCGATAAATTCTCGCTATCCCAGTTCGAACCTCTCCAATGCCACATTTTTACGTTTTAAAGGTCTTTAAACTTGAGGAATCGTTACCAAGCTTGATACACAAATAGATCTCGTCCTGAGGATTCCAAAAATTCCAACCAGAACTCTGTACGACCTTTCCCAGCCGAGATATGGCCTTGTTTCAAGTGTTTCAAACACGGCCCACAATTTACTAGCTTAACGGTAATGATCTCCGACGAAGGAACGTGCGGAAACGAGAGTTTATATTTTTTTTGATTAAAGGGAGTGAGAAGCGATAATGAAATTTTACCAAATGAATGAAACTTCTTATTTTAGCTTTAGAAAAAAATCCCAGAATGAAATTTATTTTTCCGTGCCGAGGGTCGAGCGTTCTTTGTAATGATTCCGTTTGGCCCCTGTCTGCTAAATCCAGTTCGACGGTCGTTGGACGAAATTTCATAAAAAAATCTCAAATACTATTAATTTTTATTATTTTTCCTTTTGTTCTTATATTAATAGTTTCGGCAATATCTTTCATATAAGCTTCACTTGAACTTTATGGGGAGTCATGATTGGCAATTAATAATCCAGATTAAATAGATAGATTATATGACTTACATTTCAACGGTGCAGGTGGCCGGTCGACTCATACGCTCTCCGTCGTGTAGTTTGGACAGAATCGGAAATGACAAAAGGTAAAGCGGGCCGAAACTGCTTTCAAATTACCGCTGAATAGCAATCTAAATTTGCCTTCCATTTCCTCTGATTCAGGAAATATCTACTTCTTTGTGCTTGCCGATAAACACTAGCAAATAAGACCTTCTAAATTACTGAAGGGTCCCCCCTAATAAATTATCATTGTGATCCACAAACGCCTTTGAATTATTCAAATCACGTGTCTCATACTTACCTCTGCTGACGGCCAATCCTCATACGGTGATCGACCGAGTGATACGATTTCGTAGAGAACAATGCCGAAGGACCATCTGAGAGAGGGAGTAGGTATTTATAATAGAAGAATGGTTTTATTGTTGCATAGGTTCTGAATTATAAGAAAAAGACAACATTTCAGCGATTATGCTAAATGTTTCGCATCAGCAAATCACATTCGCGTTCGTTTGATTTTTTTAATTTTCACAGGCCGAAACTGCTTTCAAATCACAGCTGGATAACAAACTGAATTTGCCTTGCATTTCCTCTGATTCAGGAAATAGATATCTTACGCAAATAACCTACACATCGCTGTGCACAGAAAACTGAAAGTGTTCGATGGCTTCAGGTGGCATCCATTTTATAGGTAAGAGACCGCCCTGAAAAAGTCTTACTTCAAATAATACTTAGCAACTCAGTTAGAAATGCTCCTCGGCGAAATAGCTTAAAGGAGCAGTACCACGAGTTTCTGACCATACTCGCTCTTTACGTCATTCATTAGACCTAATCATCCTGATCGGGTATTCCGAATCTTACGCGATTTTATTCACTCTCCGCGGAGTACTGAAGGTGCAAAGGGGAACGGGCTTTTTACAAAATCTGATTTTTTTTGACTGAGATGAGATACAGCTTCGAGTCATTGTCAAAACGATTTTTCACATTGTCCCGATCATTTTAAGAAAAAGAACGATAGGAAAAGATGAGCGAGAAGGCCTAAATTGCAATATCAGGGTAGCGCGGGAATTCAAATGCTACCGTACTCGTGGGCCGGCTCCTTTAAGACTAATTTATCATTAAAATCAGCGACGCTTGTCTAACCACTGAATGGTACAGCTCTCCCTCCTCTGTGAGCCTTCGACACAGCCCGAAGTCACCAATCTTGCACTGCTTCAGCTCGTCCAGCAGAATATTGCGAGCCGCTAGGTCGCGATGAATAAAGCCTTTCTGATGGAGATAATCCTGATTTTTAGCAATATTAAGAGACATTGAATTTAAAAATACCATTCCACTAGCTATCTGTAATGCAAAGGACAACTGCTCCGTGACGAGGCCTTCGTCTTTCGCTGTTGGGTTTCTATAAAGAGTAGAATTACTGTTTTGCCTAATGTATGTATGCTTACATTGATTTCAGATAGTCCAAAAGACTTCCATTCGGGCAGAATTCCAGCACGAGCACGTAGGGCTCTGAGCGGGTGACGCACGCGAGCATGTTCACTGAAAACATGGTTTTTTTTCTTTATTTAAAATTATTATAGGAGAATTTTGAAAAGAGCATTCAGTCTAGGATAGAAATACCTAATCGCCCGTGAAGTCCAATCTCCTTCATCAGTTGAATTTCGCGCAGAAACGCAGCCTTCTCTTGATCGTCCGCCGTTTCTTAAATATTTCAGAACGAATTTCATCGCACCTTCTTTTATTCATTATTTATCATCGTCAGGTAGGGAACAGTGAATAAGTTTGAGAAGAGATTAATTATTGGAGAAAAAGTTCCATCAGTAAACGTATTTCGTCTGAACTCTTTTCTCTCTTTTATATACGTTGGCAGTAGGAATGATATGTAATGGAATAAACCGATCCATCAGTTTCTTTCGTTCCAAAATGAGTCTAATTCTCTCACTTTTGCACGCTCTCTCGCCTTATATTCGGAATGATTTTAGGACGGATCTCTTTAATCCACTGTAACTAACGAAACATTTTCTTCAGGTATAGATGTGAGACCTCCAATATGAAACATACCTTTCAGCATCTTCACCGCCACGATACCATTTCTAATTGGCGGATAATCTAACCCGGTCGTTTGTATTGCGAGTTCCTTGCCTAGAATCGGTTATTGAAAAGGAGTAAAGTAAGAACTATCAATACTATTATATAATTCGCTGAAGGTCCGTGTATGCACCTGTTCAAAGAACACTCAAATAGGCGTTTTCCAAATCTGCAAAAGCTCGCGCACACAGCGCGGTTCGAACTCGCAGCCTCCCGATTCACAGATCTTGCGGGGTTGGTACATAAAGGAAGCTGACGCTGCGCGGCCTATTCGCGCCTGCTTTTTTGCGTATTTCAAGCGTTATTGAATTGATAAAAGTAGGGCAAATGTATTAAATATCGTTCATAGAGTTGTATGGTCTTCTAGAGGAGGTCTAGAATTATTAAGCTGAAAGTTTAGATTTTGAGAAAATGTTGAGTATAGTTTCTAAGTGAAAGACTGAAAGCTGTGGAGGCCAACTATGTAATCCATATATAGGAGGGAGATACCGAAATGCGGTGTAGATGAGAATATTTACAGAACAAGTGGCTCTAGCTCGCTGTAAGGATTAAGAGTTTGGTCCGCTAACAATGAGTAAAAATTCTGGGGAATATTCCCCTACAATGTGCACCTACACTGTTCGAAAATTGTTCGAAAATACACTAGCCCGCTAGGGAATGCTTTCCCCACCATACGGCACAAACGTGAAAATTCCTTCCGCCTCTCTCTACTGTTTGGGGAATGCCTAGCCCGCTAGGGTAAATTCACAGCGGCGCCGTATGCTAGGGAATGTTCGGTCGGTGAATAAGAAATTTTTTGAGGAATGTATTGACTAAATTTAAATAGTGGGGACTCCCAGCTTACGACTTATGAGGTAAAATTTACACTGGCTGGCTGCGGCAAATTTCGAATTCCACCAGCTATGCTGCTTACGCTGTAATTTCGCACAGTGTAGATGCTCAACTTTTGGCTGCTAAATGAGGGAAAGCTAAATGAGGGAAACAGAAACTAAATGTTCGATAATGATAAAAGAGTAACGTAAGTAAGGAAGTTAATATCGAGTTTGTGGTGAAGAATGTAGGGAAAGGAAGCTTCTAATTCAGGAATGGATTTTAGAACGTTGCAAAGTGTATTTTCGAGTTATTGCGATGTAACAATTATGAGTAAGGAAGAGAGCCTTCTAGAAAGTTCCATGGTGTGGTGGAATAAATAGAAAACTTTCGAAAATTCCAGAGTAGAAAAGTACATCTAGAGCCCACATGAAAAGCATGAAGGATATCAATCAATACGCTGATACTAGGCCAAAGATATGGACATTTTTTGAAGCTGTTCACTCTAGAACACAGAGAAGCCAGATGCGTTTAGGACACAAAATCTTTAACTATACCTTTGAAAACGCAGCCAAACTGTCCGTGGCCAAGCGGTTCATCGTAGTAGATATTGATGGAGGACCGCTCGACCTCCCAGCAGTCAGTAGCGCGCTTGCTGCAACCGTGATCACTGTCTTTCTAGTAGTTATGAGACATGAAGAAACTCTCACTTTTCCACTGAAACTGTTCCACGGCGAACCTCAGAGTGGGAGCGTATCTGAATAAGCGTTTTATTGTTAGCCAAAATGTTCCGTCAGATCCCATCATTCCTATTTACCGTTAAGCTGGCAAATTGTGGGCCGTGTTTGAAACACTTGAAACAAGGCCATATCTCGGCTGGGAAAGGTCGCACAGAGTTCTGGTTGGAATTTTTGGAATCCTCAGGACGAGATCTATTTGTCTGTCAAGTTTGGTAACGATTCCCCAAGTTTAAAGACCTTTAAAACGTAAAAATGTGGCATTGGAGAGGTTCTAACTGGGATAGCGAGAATTTATAGGGATTTATAAGATAAAAACCGTTTTAACCGGTTCAAGGTTGTCTAATCATCACCAAACTTGATACACAAGTAGATCTCGTCCTGAGAATTCCAAAAAATTCCAGCCAGAACTCTGTACGACCTTTCCCAGCCGAGATATGGCCTTGTTTCAAGTGTTTCAAACACGGCCCACAATTTACTAGCTTGACGGTAGTGCGAGGAATGTGAATTTTTGAGAACTAATGGATATTATCCGTAAAGCACATATCCCCGTTCTCAAGACAGTAAGGGTTGGCTCACGATGCTAGATCGGAGTTCTCTTATGACGGCCTTCTGCCGCCTCTGCAGTCTCAGATAGCAGGCGCAGATGGTCAGCACAGCCACCACGAGAAATGCCGTGGCTAGCGAGAGTAGGGTTATCTCGAGAACGAGCGTGTTATCGGGACTGTAATCGACCTGTTTAATAAACTTTAATTTAATTAATTTTGTTTAATTTTTTAAATTTTTAATTTGCTTAATGAACTGTGTTTATGGGTGAGGCCAAAACGTTCCGTCAGTCATCTCATTCCTAACACTTTCGACGAAAGAGAAAAGCGGCAAGAAGATGGCTCCGACAAAGTAGGAATGAGTTTACTGACGGAACGAGTTCCGCAGTCTTTTTGGTCGATATGTTTTAGCTGATTTTGGTGAGCAGATTGTAGTAGAAGTAAAGAAAGCGATAAAATCGAAATTTTCGAAATCGCATAAAGTCGGAAAAAAACAGTCGACACACGTGCATTGGTGTCGTGACGGGCGGGCCCGGGTCGAAGGGAATTCTGAAGATGCCTTCATTTATCTACGCATTTCTGCCGCAATACCTCGTCATCTATACTAACAATATACAAATGGCTAATTTGTGATTATTGCTAGTAATAGTTTATAATTTTAGAAGAAGATAGTGCAGACAAAGTAGGACTATCGTTTGCCGGGAGAACCGCAGGAATTGGCATGCCAATCATACCTGTAAGAGCACATGTACCCTCCACTGGACAGATTAGTCGTGATTGCCATCCACGTACCAGTATTCGACATGCGAAAGTAGACATCCGGCGCGCACGGATAAACTGAAATTGATGCGAATTGTAGTCGATTAAAAAGATCCTTCGGAAGATCATTCCCGAATATAAGGCGGCAGAGTGTGCACAAGTGACAGAATTAGACTCATTTTGGAACGGAAGAAACTGATGGATCGGTTTATTCCACTATATTTCGTTTCCACTTTATCGTTCTTATAAATTTAGGCCATGCAATTAGCGAACTCAAACCGACCGTTGCTTTGCTTTCAAAATCCGTCAAATGCTACCACTGTGCACAATCTCTCGCCTGCTATTCGGAATGATCTACTGGCGCTCGTCTATACTGAGCGAAAATGTCCTAGTATACGGCTCCACCGTAAAAACACCCCCCCACGCAAATCAGTAGGGGGAGGCCGATTTTAAGCAAATGGGCGACTTGGTGCCATATACGGATGGTAATATTTCACGAGGGGGCTAGGGAATTTTCGGTCAGTGTATCTATCTATTCCTCTCTGCTCACTCGCAGTCGTATCCCGGGGGTCAAAGTTGTGGTAGTCAAACGCGGATCCGTCAGCCCACTCCCACTCCAGAGTCGTCTCATTGCACGTCAATCCGATGAAGAACGATCCGGCCGTCTCGAAGACTACCGTCCATTCGGCCGCGACGTTCGTGTTCTCCTAGATACAAAAAATACGTAGGGGTGGTCGCTAAATGCCGACCCAAAGAATGTACAGCTACAGCTTGAAGTTATTATCACTGGGACAAATTCAAGAATAAAGAAGGCGTAACAGATAAATAAAATTTTAAATAAAATAAAATAAAACCTTGGGCGAGAGAATGGTGACGGGCGTGGCGTTCTGTCGCTGGCAGATCTCCTCGGAGGCCTCGTAGTTGACGACGAGAATCTCCGCCTCGAGCATGTAGCAGACGCCGTCCATGTCGACGAAGCCCGGAGGGCATGGGGAGACCGCTGGAGGGCAAGATGATTATTATTGTAATCTAATATTTTCACTTATTATTTTTTTTCATTTTAAGAACAGGTTCGCAAGGATAAAAGAGGGGCGATGCAAGAAGCTACACTCAGCGAAATTTCACTAGCCCGCTAGGGAATAATTCCCTAGCACACGATACCACAGCGAAAATTCCCTAAAAATTGAGCCTCCCCCTACGGTTTTTAGGGAAGTATTCCCTAGCGGGTTAGTGAATTTTCACGGTGGTAGCGTGTGCTAGTGAAATTTCGCTCAGTGTACCTACAAGCGTCAAACAGTCATAGCGAAAAAAGACTTGTGAGCGAAATTTCCCTAGCCAGCAGAGAGCTAGGAAATTTGGTCTCAGGTTAACCACTCTCTGCTCAATCGTACCATTGTTGTCCATCTCGCACATGACTCCCTCGAAGGAGTAGGCATAGGAATTGGAAGGCCACCACGCACTGTCACTAGCATTGAAGAAGTACCCGATGGACGGGGAGCAAGGCTGGACGGCTGAAGAATCTGTATTAGCACTACGGGAAAATGTTTTAATAATGCATACGTTTCAAATGTTTAAATAATGCATACGTTTCAGACTCAGACTGGATAACCCGGATCTAAAAGGACGAAAATGAATTACTAAAAGAGTGAGCTATCTATGCCGACTCACGTTGTTCGACAAAGTTGTCGTAATCGAGGTTCGTCCCATCGCTCCACTTCAGAACCCCCTCATCGCAGACAATTCCCAGCCAGAAGTGTTTATAGCGATGCATAAATCGCAGCCAGGCAATCTCGATGAAATCGTTGTCCTTCAAAGCATAGATAGAATAATAAACTTGAACAATATGTACTTCCTCTCAACTTGCCGATTTGTTTGAGAATATGTAATGAATGACTAATTTTCCCTTGACATGACAAACCTCTTGTGAGTGAATGGAGATGAGCTTAGCGGAAGGATCTTGATTGTTGCAAAAGACTTCAGACGAGTCGAGGTTCATTCCCTCAAACACGTTATCTCACGTAAATGTTGTATGTAAATGTATGGCGATGAGAAAATTATGTATTGAATCTTAATAAAGTCATAGAATTAAATTATCTTGCTTTTAGATAGGTGCAGGATAAATTAGACGTCATTTATTTCTTGATTAACCTTGGTCGCATACGCGGTCAAATAGCACTTTTCGTTGTTCCACACGGAAAACTTGCTCGGACATCGGTAGGAGGAAGCTGTAAAAACGAACACTTTTATTGCTTGTGGAACTATAAAACTATGATAATTTGTTTGCTACGCAACATGCAAGTGGAAAGCTTCATGAGCTAAAGACAAAACAATGAAAAATCGGAACTTATAGTACGATTCCATTTCATTCCAATGGATAGCAAAACGAAGACCCTGCTTCGCTCTGAGTCTCACGCAAAACAAACCAGAAGCTGATTACATCACTTTGAAATCTGCATTACAACGGAACGGTTTCCTTTTCCATACTATAACATCTACAGCAATTTTCACCTGTGCAATGGTAGACGAGAATTCCCAACAAGCTTGCCAATAGACGCATTGACTGACTCTTCTTATCACAGCTTTTCAGCCTCCGCACGGCTCTCTAAGCCTAAAGCCCCCCGCTCTTGATATGAGTCAATAACAGGCACGGTTTGAGGGGGAAACGAAGCGAAAAGAAGACGTCATTGTGAACGTGATCTATTCAAAACGCAAAAAAAAACCAGAAAAAATTGTGCATTTCAAAACATAAGCTGTATTCAGATCCACTAACTGAATTTGTAGGAAATGAAATAGAAAGCATAGGAAACAAATGTTTACACCATAAATAATTTATAGGTGTTGTAAAGATAAGATGTTGGTCAGCATGATGGACGAGTCGTAAAACCTGCGAAATCTGCACTGTAAAATGATATGAGCGTCTGGTCAGCGCCTCCTTCCTCTGTTATCAATGATCAATGCATAGACCAAGCCCTTCTCTCATTGCTTGCACTCTATTTTCCCTGCTAAACTCTTCTCTTATAGTGCCGTCGTTGCTTTCAAACAGAAAACTGTACAAGCTTTTATCCAAATAAATAACACCGTAGTCAAAGGATTGAGCTTTTTTTTTCGCTAAGTATTATGCACCGCTGAAGTGCCATTATGGCATGAAAAAATGTTAAGCCTTTGGAGAATGAAAAAATATCTCTAGCTTTGTTCGAGGAACCGGTTGTGTTTAGTACACAACGAATAGAAGCTCTCATACTCTAACTAAATTTGATTTTACTTGACACAAGTTTATGAAAGCGTAAGGAATAAGATGAAAAGAACGATAATATACAGTAATATTCACGGTGCCCTCAGTATCTCTGGAGCAATCTTGCAGATCTCCGCCTTGTTCGGAATGGGAATGGCCGCGTTGGCCAGTGCGCAGATCTGCTCCCGGGTGTAGATGTTGTCCTGAAAGATCAAAGGTCAAAGTTCAAAGATCAATCTCACCTCATAATGTTCTCGGTTCTCCGTGACGGGCGATGCATTCCTCCTGATCGTGTCCTCAATCAGCTGTTTGGCCCGCTCGATCGAATCCTGATCCGTCGCAGTAATGGTCAACGTGCGCTGCTTCGACTTCGGGTCGGTGACCTTAATGAGAGATCAAAGATCACTCAAAAATCAAAGATCAAAGGTCGAACCTTCTGGAAGGAGATGACGCTGCCGCTGATCTGCTCCACGAGAGCCACTCGTCGGCCCTTGACGCCCATCAGTTTGCCGGAATCCGCGTTGCGAATCACGACTTCCTCCCTTAATGATTGATATCAATTCCCCTGTAATTTTATCGCCTCAAACTACGATTTTTTTCAATTCACCCTAAATTTATCAATTCACACTATTCTTCTGTCGGTCTGCACTCTCTTCTTGCCGCTGCGCTCTCTCATTATAGCTTATAGCAAGTTATAGCAAGTTGTGGCAAATCAGTTCGTCAAATGATCGAAACAGTAAGGAATGATGAACAGACATCCATCATCTATCGTACTCTGCAGAGAAATGAGACGAATTGAGACAGAAAGATCGACAGAACGATCGCACCCTTCGAGAATCGCTCCTTTATAAGCGGGCTTGCGAAGTGCAATGAATCAGAGATTAGCCTCCCTACATCGACACACACATACACAGAAGCTTCACTCTTTCACTCTCCGACTCTCCGAGAGACCACTGCTCCCCGAAGAGACGCAGACAGTCAGCCAGCGAGAGAGCACAGCTATTCGAGAGGGCGCAGACGGTCAGAGAATTCGCACCTGAGCACCGGCTTGGCTGGTTTCTTGAGCAGCTGCGGGGGCGGGGGCAGGAAGGGGAAGATGCCCATGTTGGCGAGGGCCGGGAGGAGGTAGAAAGTGGGTGAGGGAATGGGGATGGGCAGGTCGGAGGGCGACCTGCAACTGGGGCATGCATAGCTAGGAGTGGCTAGAGACTTATCTGATCAAAATTCCTATAGTTTTACCTGCTTTGGTGGAATTATGTCATACCTACAAGGCTGAATGCCTCTCTTGCATAGAAAACGTGCAAAGATCCCTACAACTGTCAATGTACGTCTTGCTTTCAAGATCTAGATAGGCGTGAAAAAGCGAACTGAACCTCACCTCAATTGTTGGGCCTGCTGCGGCAGGAACGGCGCGACCATCGGCAGGGGCAGTAGGGGTGCGCCAGGGGGTACGGTAGTCGGCGAGGTGGAGGAGGGTACGGTAGGGGGTACGGTAGGGTTGGTGGTGGAGGAGGAGGGGGTGCTCTCGAGGTGCTTCGAGTAGTAGGCAGAGTGGGACAGGGACGAGCGCCACTTCATGGCACGAAGCTCGATCAGCTGCATCAGACGCATGCGCATCGCCTGCGAATTTTGAATTCGGAGTTTCCTGCGCTTTTGGTTGTTTGAGTCTGGATACGTTTCGCTGTAAGAGCTTTTCGTGTACTGCAGAGCTACCGGGGAAAAACATTGCATAGTGTTAGACTTCGGGATTTTGAATTTGAATTTTCCCGCGCTTTACGAAGTTAGACAAATTTTTGAATTTGAATTTTCCCGCGCATTCCGGGGGCTGGTACCGAGCCGAGCTGGCCCGCGTCGCGGCACGCCGCCTGACGGATGGAGACGAAGACGTTGTCCAGGGCCACTGGAATGCTGGGAATGGATTGAGGGATTTTAATTTTTTTAAACTTTAACAAAGGATCCCTCCAACCATCTCATTCATTTCAAGAGAGATAACTAATTCAGGGCGGTTGATCCGTTTATTGTCAAGAATTTAGGCCATCAGACGTTTTGTTTTTGGTACTCGTTGGCGAATAACAAGCGAGTAATATAATTATGAGTATTTAATTGTACCTTTGTTCGATAGTTCCAGTTGTTGCCCAAAGGACTTGAGATGCGCACAGAGCGCGTTGAGCGTGTCGATGAGGCCTGTATAGTAATATTTTCTTATACCTATATCCATATTTTTATTTTTACATCTGTAAGTCTTAGAATGCACAGTAATCCCGACGTATGGTTTTATTGTTAGCTACCGAGTTATGGGAAGCCATGTGTACTTTAGAGCTTCGATCCGTCAGCTGGAAATGATCGGTACAGATAGCAGTATGGTTGAGAAAAAAGTTCCGTCCGTCGTCTCATTCCTACTTTTTACGAGAGAGCGAAGCGGTATGAAGAGAGTCCAGACAAAGTAGGCATTAGTTTACTGACGGAACTTTTTCGTCAATAATAACTGCGACGATAGATATATACCTAGTCACTCTTCAGTCTGCAACCAGGAAAGCAGGCCAAATCAGCTGACTGTGAGGCTAATCCTGATTGACAATTCAGAGAAGAGCGGGGAATGATCATTCGATTACGTAGACGGTACAGGAATGAATCAGATCGATGACAGATATGGTTGAGGAAAATTTTCCATCCGCCGTCTCATTCCTACTTCCGACGAGAGAGCGAAGCGGTATGAAGAGACTGCAGACAAAGTAGGAATGAGTTGACTGACGGAACTTTTTCGTCAATAATAAGGGATAGATTTGTTAGAGATGTTCATGCAGCATGCGAGTTGTTCTAGTGTTATGCTTCATTTGCATGCTCTATTGATTTTGCGCTATCTCACTGAAGACGCTTCAAATGAGAGAAATTTAGAAAAGGCAAAAATGAAGTTTCTCATACCCGGCCCGGATTCGCCCGATCGCACGGCCCTATTGACGATGTTCATCAGATCGAGAGCGTCCGTCATTCTTGGCTTAAAATATTGATTGAAAAATAGGATCAAAGAAAAACAAATAGAAGGAGGAATAAATAATATAAAAGCTTAGTGAAACGAAGGAAGAAAAGGTGCAATGGTTAGAGATACGCGAGTATTGCGTTGAGTAGTGTGGGAAAGGCACGCGGCTCGATCAATCATAGGAATAATGACGGAACGAACGGGAGGGGAAGAGGGGAGGGATCGATGAATACACCTTACTTACACAGAACGAGGGGAGGGGAGAGGGGAGGGAAAGAGGAAGCTAAAGTGAGCAAGAGACGAGCGGGTTTGAGAGGAGCTCCCCTCCCCCCCCCTCACTCTCTCCCTCTGCTACTGTCCGTGTGGGCTCGCTCTCTCGTTGATCAATCCAGCACTTCACTCTCTCCCCACCCCCCTCCCCCTCTCCATAATTCCCCGTCCCTCCACTCTCATCCCTCTGATAATCAGGGTCTGTCAACACACAAGCAGCATCTCAACAAAGAGAGGGGCGCCTCCTTTATTTCGTCTCATCAAGGGCGACTGCGGGAAGCATACAGGGAATGAAGAAAACGGTGTTGTTCTGGATAATTAAATATCAGAGATCGATATAGCAACAATTTAAAAATTAATGAATTTTTATGTCATATACTTGTCGAGAAATATTTTTTAACAGCGTCTAAAAAAGCTTTTTTTAGCTTTTCTCAATGTATCTATGCTTGAGGTAAATGTTCCGTCAGGTGCCTTGTACCTGCTTTTGACAAGTGAGTGAATTATTGGCGGTACTTTTTTTTGTCAATAATATTTGTTCATAGTTATCATGCTATAGGTAGGTGTTTGGGTGGGGATTAGGAGTGAACTTCCGCTTGCTACGGAAGATTAATTTATTAGACTATTATGCCTATACGTTTCGTTTCGGTAAACCCGATGATAAATATATATTGCTAAAAGATCCGATAAACGAGTTAAGGGATCGTGTTAATCAATCGGCACACCAGTGATCTAGCGAGAGCCTTCACTCCATTACACATGGTCCTGGTCAGTTAGATGGAGGTGAGAAGAGGGAGAGAGATAGAGGGAGGATGGGAAAGTAAGAGAGAGAAAGAGTGTAGAGGATTCGCATGCAATGGGGAGAAGTAGCCACTCTTGAACAGAAGGGCTGGACCTAGGCATGGTCGTGGAATTAATACTTCTTTATTTTATTGCGTACCTCTTTTTTCGTAAAAAAATCCCTATCGAATTGATCCTTGAATGCTATCTGTCACTAACTTCGATCTACACTAAAACCATTTATATAGAATGCATAGTAAAAATTTTCATAAAATAAAAAGCCCTAGAAAGACTTTTCAAAGTGATAAATGGTGTCAATTCTCGTTACTCTCCCTAGGAAAAGAAGTTAGTCATGCGGAAGTTCAGTGACGTGAGTTTCACTTGATTTTCCTACTATTTATTTATCCATCCAGATGCATTTCTTCCATCCATCCAGATGGATCTCGTTTTCCTTGTTCTGTGCTGTGCTCTCCATTCCCTTGTATCTCTCCTTCCAAACACCCCACTTCTCTCCTCTCTCCCTATCCACTTTAGTCTATCCCCTTCTAGGATGACAATGTTTTGCCCCGTTGTCCACGTGGGATCTCTCCTTCTTCATCGATCGGTCAGTTGTTATGCTTTCCAATAGCTTCACAAGAGACAAACTTGTTCATTTCTAATTAAAATTATATAAATACTTTCCAATAGCTCTCCTGAAAATGCCCAGGATACTGTAGCTCCAAGCGCGCGTTTACCTATAGTCGCGCAATCAACGGCTCACTGTCGGACTGGTTTATTCCGTTGCGTGATAGCAATTTTAGTTTTTGCTTTGTTTGGCTAATATATTATTTAATTTATAATTTCAGAATAATTCGGCGTGCTGCCATGGACCTCATCGTTGCGATGGATGCGGTGGGCGGTATCGGGAAGGCCGGTGGGATACCCTGGGTTCTGCGGAAGGACATGGCCCGATTCGTGGAGAAGACTACGGCGGTCAGCGATCCGAGTAAGGTTCGGGCTAGTTTACAAATTATTTATTAGTTTTTACACTGCCCTAGACAGGTAATACACTAGGTTTTCGCGTTTAGCAGCCTCTTGTAATTTTTATATAAGAAGTGGCATTACTAAATTAGTTTTGCAGCGCAACGCAGTTCTCATGGGCAGGAAGTGCTGGGACTCGATTCCGGCCAAGTTTCGGCCACTTAAGGGCAGACTGAACGTGGTGGTTAGCCGAACCCTGCCCGAGTCCACCTCGGACGATGTTATCGTGAGCATTTTTTTGTTTTATTTTCCAAATATTGATAATTGTTTGGCAATTGCTAACGAGAATTATAGATTCGCAACGATCTCGACAAGGCCGTGGCTGAGCTGCAAGAGCAGGTTGACGAGGGGAAGTTGGAGCGTATCTGGAACATTGGTGAGCCATCTTATTACTAGCGCATTCTGTAGATTGTTCGATATTTGTAAGAATAGACTATAGGCATAGTTTTTCTTGTCGTGCGTCATATAATGGTTAAACGTGGGCACTTCACGAGGTCTCGTTAGTTGCGAAGAGCAGGAAATGATCGTGATAAGCGGCTGTCATAACGTTGCACTGATAACGAAGGAATACGGGCATTGAACCTTTAGCTCGGTGAAATATGCCTTTTCTAATTTATGATTTAATTTATGGCTTAAGGGCAGTGCAATTAGGGTGATATAGTAGTTTATATTTTCAAGATTAGTTAATGAAAAAAATTTAAAAAATTAAAAAATTTAGAAAAAAAATTTGAGGTGGCTCGGAGATCTACTCGTACGCGCTTCAGAACAACCTCGTGCGGTCGATTGAGCTCACGCGAGTGGATGGCGAGTGAGTCGGTTTTTGTTGACTTTTATGCACGATTCTCTTTGCGGCGCTTTTTCTCGGTTATAGTTGAGGCTTCTATAAGTAGCGGTACTGGTCATGAACTCTGAAGCATAGTTCTTAAAAAAAACGTCATGAAGTGACCTCTACCTTCATCTGTTATTACGCATTTGTTATCTTTTTAGGTTATTATTCCGGAAGACGATACCATATTGCACGTTGACCCCGCTTATACCGCTGTATCATGACGTCGTGCAAGTCGTTAAACCCCTCGTGTCAGCCCTCGTAAATGGAGTGGTGCTAATTCTCTGGCGCGAACGTAGAAGCTAATAATATATCAATTGATCTTTGATCTTGGCAGCTTCGAGGCCGATGTGAAGCTGCCCTCGATCGAGTGGGAGAACTTTCGGGAGACTTTCGGGTCGGAGGCGCAGGATGAACAGGGCATAAGGTTCACGTTCCATACGTACGAACGGACCGTTGCGAACTAGATAATGTAAGGACTAGCCATAGATTTGCACGTTTATAATCATCACCAATCTATCCTTGAGCCCGCCTCACGATCTCTCAACCAGTTTGCGATAGCTCCTCCATTACCGTCCATTACCGTATGACATTGATCGAGGTACCCCCGTCCTGTTGAAATGTTGTGTAATACGGACGCTTTTGTAGTGTCGCCTCAGTCCCTCCATCCTTACCTCACTCTCCTTTCCCCTCTTATGCTCTCTCTTATAACCTAAGGTCGCATCAAACTATTCACTTTCTATGATCATTCGGCCTTACCATTACATTCCTCCTAGCTTTTGTTAGCTGAACCATAAGCTGTTACCAATCGTAATCTAACTTATATTTGTACATATTGTTTTGTTAAGTTATATTTATGCGTGCTGCCTACTCTGTACCAGTTTGATCGATACAAGTTTGTTCCCAGCCCATATCATTCCGCATAAAGTGATTGGCAGTATCAGTTTGTTGGTATTGACTCGCTGTTTGAGAGTGGTTCGAGGCCACATTACTATCTTGCCATAATATTACTTCCGCATCAATCATCTACCTACTCATGTTTCTTCATTAATATAAGTTTCTGCCATATACCACTGCTCTACTTTCCGGTCGCGCCTCCGGTCCTCGCCCGCCAGTCCGTATTATGGTCAAGAGGAAAGGCGGAGCCGCGGCGGCCGCCACGCCGAGTGGCAGTAATACGACAACGACTAACGTAGCCAACGGAACGACTCCACAGAAGGATAAGGTACGGTAGGTTTGGGCGGAAATTGCTTGGTCTATCGTATCTATCGACCTTATGGCTTATTTTGAACTCTCTATGATCATCTGACCTTTCCAATACATTCCTTTCATTGATTATTATCTACCTTATAAGGAGAAAAGCGCGCAGTTTTGCATTACGCGAGGCTTTATCGACGTATTGGTATACTGTACCTACCGTACCCTTGTCCTTCGCAGCGCGACCAGAACGGCCACGCGTCGACGACCGCGTCGCCTTCTGCCGCCAACGGACGCGGCGCGTCGTCGCCGCGTCGCGGCCCGCAACCGCACGCGGAGGGCGGATCGACGACGAGTGATGGGGAGCGGAGTGGAGGGGGAGGGACGGGGGCGGATGGGAGGCATACGCACAGGTGAGGATAGGAGGGGGGAGGGGAGAAGCTAGGGTGTAGTTTGTTGCAATTTGGCCTAGTCTTTCACTAGTTACAGAAGAGATATCTTGACGATTCTGGCATAAATGCTACACATTTCGATGAATTTTCTATGGCTGCTTTAATGTTCCCTGATTCTGTAAGGCAGCCTGAAAAAGAGTTCTAGGATAGCATTAGCCCATGATCTTTGATCTCTGATCTCTGGCCTCTCGCAGACGCCGTGCGGCTCCGCACGCGGATGCCGCGACGCAAACCGCGCGCGACGACGCGGCCGTCCCTGACGTGGTCGAGGCCTTTGCGGGGTTGAGGGAATGGCGGAAGATGGAGACGCTGTGCGAGCTGGTACAGCTACTCAATCCCATGCAGGTATAAATAAGCGGGCAACATTCCCAATCATATGATATTTCGAAAAAAAGGCCCACTATTGTACACAATATGAGAGGAGATTGGGGGGGGGATATTATATAGCTTTACCATACCCTCCTTCGAGATAGATTGTTAGCCGTGTGAGGGGTTAAGTAATCCATCTGTGTCTCAGCTGTCCATCTAGATGGATGGATGCAATGCATCTGGGTGGATGCAATCCATCTAGATGCATAAAATCCATCTGGCCGCCCTTGCAGATGCGGATAGTCGCCTCGTGCATCCAGGGCACGACGTCGGTGCAGGCGGGCAGCCTGGACGCGGTGGAGCATCGGGTTAACGGAATGGGAGGGCTGGAGGCGGCCAATCGACAGTGCGGCGGTTTACCCCTCTTCCATTGCACTTTCATGCATTGCTTATGTATATTTCATGCACATTATATATTATATATAGTGGATTAAAAAGGTCCGTCGGAAAATCAATCCGAATATAAGGCGATAGAGTGTGCAAAAGTGAGAGAATTAGACTCATTTTGGAACGGAAGAAACTGATGGATCGGCTTATTCCACTATATTATTATTATTATTATTATTATTCATTCTTTATCATTCCATCACGCAGGAGAATGGCGTAGGAGCTCATGAAATGGTGTGTATTATATTTATTATACGCGTTGCACAACTTGTAGCTAACACTGAGCGTGCAGCATGAGCAAAATGATGGTTCTCCGCTAAAGAAAAACTAGGCGATTTGATGAGGAGTTTGAGGGGGGGGGGGGGAGATAATTGTAGTTGAGTAATTAGCGGCGTGAGGAAGTTAAACAATTAGCGGCTTCAGGAAGTCCCTCCCCGAACTCCGCCAGATGTTCCTGCCCTCGCTGTCGCTGCTCCGCACCTGCAACAGTCAGGGCGCGGCGGCCATGATCAACCAACTAAGGCGATTCTACGCCGAACTGCCCGCGCTCGAGGCCAAGGGGAATGTGAGCGGCGCCTTCCTTTTATTTTACGGGATTATATTATTTTAAATATAGATAGACTTTTCATATTTCTTTAAAGGGCTCTGGGGAGCTTGAACTGCAGTGCGATCCTGATTGAATTGATCAGTTTTTCTTCCCCCCCCCTTGGCTTTCTTGCCGTACTGATTCTCATATATAATGTATTTCATGGATGAAAAATTATTATGTTTTTTTTTTCAAAATATATTTTATAATTTTATAAATTAGCATAATATTACGGGTTTAGCGGGAGGACATCCTGACGGAGTGCTACTGGCTGCTGGAGCGGGTGGTTCCGTGCATGCACATGCCCGCCTTCTCCATTGACGATCGGTTAGCCGCCCAGAAGGTTCGTTTATTTCTTTTTGTTGGTTTTCTATTCCGACAGTGGAACGGAGAGTGCTTCATGCATTAGAAGCGTAGGCTTCCGTATAGGGCAATTCATCTGTGCTCGGTTGGGGGGCGGGGGTGGGGGTGGGGTTGTTCTTGGAATGTGAGCAGCTTTTTCGACGAAATTTGAGGAGAAATAGGCTACCAGTTTGCGATAGCGTAGTATTACCAAGCCTATCACTAGAACACGCTTTGCTGAACGAGCGTCGCATAGATGCCAGCAATATTCGGGCACGTTCTCGGCATTTAAAATAAAATAAATAAAATAAAATTTCGCGCCAGTGTCCCTGGAACGGGACCGCAGTTTCCTTTTGCAGATTAGAATCTTTTTCGTGCTTATGCTTCATGTATCTACATAAAGCCATCATCAATGTCTTGCTTACACTGAACTAGATGAAAGATAACCAGAACAAAAGGAGGACCTGATTCGACGGCTCTATTGCAGATGCAGCGGGAGCTCCTCGAGCGGGTCTCGCGCCTTGAACCTTGGACCGCCACGAGGAAGGCGGACGGCTGCCATCCCACGCTCAAGGTTCGTTTTCATTTTTCTTTAAATTGTTTTTTTTTGTTAATTTTTTTTTGTTAATTGTTTTTTTTGTTAAAACTTACAGCAAAACATAATCTATCATGTATTGGTTAGCTCACTGCAAGATAATATCTTAGCCAAATTGTGCGATATCTGTGCAAGGGAGAGAACCACTGCAGTAAGTTACCGGCAGACCCTGCGCACGTACGCGTTTCGTAATTATACCGTAGTAGCCAATACGCGTATTGCAGACGATCAAGTGCCTCGACTTCGACAAGGACCGCGAGGAGGCGTTGTTAGAGGTACGTTTTGTTCGTCTACCTATAGTAGAGAAAAATGGAAGATATAATCGTTCCGTTTGTAGCGTCCGATTCCGGTGCCTTTCAAAGCGATCTAATGCGATCTAATCAACTTCTAGTGTGTATCATGAGAAGGTCTAGATGCTACGGATCTCCAAAACATATCCATGTTTCTGATGTCTTTTCTTGGAATGAAATGGCACCATTTCAAAGCGCGAAAAATTCGTTAAACACCGTAGCGGCGGAATCACGAATTATACGTTCGGATTTTCTACACTATTTCTCTTCTTCCCTGCTACTAATGCATATAGACAAAGAAAATATTGAACAAATATGCGCGTATTTTCGTTGCTTGAAAATAGGGGAGTTTAGTTATCGGCGACTTGGCAATTCATGTAGACAATATTTGAACCAATATTTTCGCAAGCCGAAAAAAGTAAGATGATGAATTCAGTTATCGTGGACGGACGGTCTCATAACGTACACGAGCCGAAACTTTCCGCAGATGGACGCCTTCCAACGACGGGTAATGTCTATGTGGATTAGTACGATTGTTAGATAGATTTATTGCGACTTCACCAGGCAAATGCAGCATACAGACGAAAAGAAGAAAATTATAAGGATAATTATTATTATAGTGTAGGCAAGAGATATTACAATGATTTAGCAAAAGTAAGTTTGAGTCAATGATACAAGCCTATGGATTCTTCACACGGAGATTGCGGATTGGTGATCAGGGAGAGCAAATAATCGCGCGCTAGAAGGTCTCCCAAGGAATCTGTCATAGGGTAATAAGGGCCGCGCGTTCCAGAAGCGTAAAATGCGGCACAAATTGACACCGACTTTGAGGCACACAGATATTTTAAAGTTTAAAAAGCAAAGCTTTTTTTGCTGCTGTAAAAGTGCCTCGGCGTGCGAGCTGATGTTTGTAAGGACGCCGAAAGGGTTCGGTAACGGTTTCGCGAAATATCGATATTGTTCCCGAATCATTCCCATATCATGGATCTGCTCGCAGTTACTCGACACGTACGGCATGGAGGAACGGCAGGACAAGCGGACGTTACCGTACTTTCCGCGGCATCTTGACTTCCTCAAGGTGACCGAGCGGGGGCAGATCTTTGATTGACTCTCTCTTCTGATTTGAGTGTGAAGCATTAATCTTGAAGAAATTGAAACAGAAAAACTGAGTTAGTCGATCTAGGCGGTTTCTGGTTAGTGCAATATTTCTGTAAATCTGTTCATATTTCTGTACATCTTTGCAAATGTTTCTGTAGATCTGTAAGTATTTCTATAAATGTGCAATTGGCAGGTCTCCGACTACTTTGATCGGCTGTCCAATCTGCCGGCTCGCATGCTGGTCGATGAGCTATTTGCTGACGAGTTTAAGGAGGTGAGGGATGCGGTTGGACTAGGGTCATCTCTTTTTGCCGCTTTTCCACGGTTATGTTTCAGTGTTCATGCTCTGTAGGCATATCCTGGTATTTATATTATAGAAGTCTGAAACATAACCGAGAAAAAGCGTCAAAAAGAGATGACCCTAAGGTGGACAGTACGGGATGGCAGAATGGGAGTGAAAGTGCACCACAAACAGTGCACCGCTAAAAAGCGAAATAGTGAAGAGGAATGAAGAAAATCAGGTTGTGAAATCATGCGTATTTACACGTTCACACCCATTTTGCCATCCCTAGTGGAGGGTAGGCTTCTATGAATTGTTATCCATTATTATGAAGCGAATTTGGAAGAAAAAAATTGGAATGCGCGGTTTTGATAAAATCCATCCAGATGCATTTTATCCATCCAGATGCATTCCATCCTTCCAGATGCATTTTATCCATCCAGATGCATTTTATCCATCCAGATGCATTCCATCCTTCCAGATGCATTTCTCTCCCTTGCAGACCCGCGTCTTCTCATCCGACATGCCGTGTGCGCCCCCTCGCCACTCTGCGGTAGAGCGCAGGAAACGGACGGTCGAGAGGCAGGGAAGGGCTGCGGAGGGGGGAGTTGAGGACGGGGAGGGAGAGGTAATAATAATAATAATAATAATAATAATAATACTTTATCATGCAATATACAAAGAAAAATATGTGAGGAGAATGTGGAAAGGGAAATAGGGATTGCACAATGTAATACAACATCGGTACGCTCAGTTGTTATTGTTGACGAAAACGTTCCGTTCGTAAACCTCATTCCTACTTCCTCTGCGCTCTCTGCTCGCTTCCGTCTCTGGTCGGAAATGCGTAAATAGGAATGAGGCGGAACACTTTTGCCCACCGTATATTCGCTGTTTCATTAAAGTAGGTGAAATGTGATATTAGGGTTCTACGGAAAATGGCTAGTATATAGCATGCGTGAAGGTAATATTATAAAGTACATGCATTTTACAATGGCTTACGACCTAGATAACGCAAATATATATTATATTTTATCATCATGCCTACACATTAAACAGCATTAAGGGTGAAGCAAAGGTACACAACTAAGGATGACTCTCCAATCAAAGCGTGCGAATAAAAAGGCGAATAATTAAAGATTAGAAATTATAAGACAGGGATAGGGGAGGGGAAAGGAATAGAGGGGGATGTCCAATACACTTGATGGTCATCTTGACTGTGATCCTTGTCTAGGAGGGGGACTAGAATACTGCGTGAGGGAGTGCAGTGAATGAGCAGAGGAGGGATACTCATAAGAGGGATCATTTAGATGACACTAGGTGGACGCAATAGGGGAATGGGGGCAGGGGCCTACTGCTCACGGGGATCAACGCCGGCTAATAAAGAAACGATGGGGTGATGGGACAATCTATGCTTGAATATACGAGTTGAGGGAGAGGAAATAACCGATTCAGGTAACCGAGAGAACCATCTAGATACACGCAAAGAAAATGAAGAATATAAAAAAAGAAAAAAAAGAATATGAAAAAAATGCAGGAAGCGCTCCTGGACGCGTCGACGTTGTGCGATGTGGAGAAGAGCGAGAAGATGGGCGTGCTGCCTCAGGTGACCGATCCTTGTATTATTGGAGGAAAAGGAACGTTGAGAGCATCTTTGCTGCGCACTCAGCTAAATACAGTGAAACTCTCTTGGCAAAATGCCGCCAGCTTAGACTAATCTCCGGCTCCGGCTGAAGTCTTACGGGGGTTAGCGGAACGAACTGTGCAGCTCTCTCAGGGTCTGCCGGTAGCTTACTGCAGTGGTCCTCCTCCCATGCATAGATATTGCACAATTTCGCAAAGATATTATTTTGCAGTAAACTAACGAATACACGAAAAAATATTTGCAGCATGTAAGTCACCCAACCAAACCGTGCCCATCTATGTGAAGACTGGTTGTCATGTTGCTTACTTTTGGCGAGTCGCGGTTATGTATAATAATGATGCATGGAAGATGCCCCATAATGCAAGAATCTTGAGATGTGCAGACTACTGACCAGTCTGCACATCTCCAGATTCTTGCATTACCGGCCGGCCACGCGTGGACAACATTCCCGATCATATTTTGCTGAAAAGCGGTCATACGCCATCGTAAGACCTGTCTATCTCTTATCATATCCTACCGTAATAGGATTGGCTAATATCTTATTATCCAATCCTGTCTAGTAACAGCTCCCATCTCCTACCTATCAAAGGCCCTACATTTGGGAGGCCGACGCTTCCGCACAAAGGCATTTCCGCGCACGATGTTTCCGGCTCAACTAAAACATATAAAACAGTTTATACGCGTAATCGGGGCTCTTGATACGTATTATACAGCCTCTGCAAAATATGTAGCTGTCATCTGATGACCAAACGTCGCCGGTAAGATTGTGCGGAACTCGTTTTGTGCGGAAATGTCTGCATCTCCTACATTACATTTCTCTCTCCTCCTCCCCCCTTTACAGCATACATGGGCAGCCTTCCCCGCAGAGAAACGGGCGCACCACTGTACGAAATCAAGCCTACCAATTGAAATTTTGTAGTAAATATAGGCCTACCAAAGTAAAATTCCAAAGAAATATGGGCCTACCACCCATACTTTCGGTCCATACCCACGTATGCTTTATAGGTGTCGATCCCCTCGCTTCCCCCGCCCCCGGTCCATGCCTCGTGTCCGTACTGCACCGGGGACCACTCCTTCTCCCATTGTACCACTTTCCGCGTGGGACCTCGCCCACCCGGCCCGCCGTATTCCGACTACGAGCGCATCAAGTGCATCTGCTGCCAGGGACAACACTAGAAGGCTCCGCCCACTTTGATCTTTGGTCTTTGGTCTTTGATCTTTGGTCCGACATACGGGTAGACATGGCGGGTGTATTATCACAATACTATTGAGAGATGGCGCCGCCGCTTGGAATACGCTTTGTTGGATAGTCAGTCGCCCATATATGTAATTGTGCTATGATGGACTCGGATTACAGCTTATCCTTACGCTTTGCTTTTTTTTCTCCCCTTCATGTAGTATATACATAGATTGCGATCATACCTGCGTAGCTGTATTAGATTCTAAGCCGGACACCCGTACTTTTTTAAAGTTAAAACTCATTTCATCATCGGAAACACGTTCTTTTTAACCATACATGAACAAAATGCAGCAAGAATGACGTATTTTGGACCGGAAAGACGTGGAGTTTACCATAATATTCTCCCCCGGACACCCGTTCAAAAGTGTCTAAATCAGGCTGCGCACGTATGATTGCAATAGTCCGCTAAATGAGTGAATTGAAGAGTGTGGGTATTGTATCGCCTAAATAATGGACCTTGCGAATTGTTTATGAAAAGTGAGTAGCTCAGCATAATACTCCCTTTCCCCTACTCCATTCTTGTTCACCTCATCGCCCATTTAAAAGTGCATAATATATTATCTAACTGTTCAGATCACCTTCCCTGTATTATTTCCCCTAACTATAGCTTCGCTTGTAATAGAGTGTTACAGAATCCTAAGACCCCGTGTGATGTTTGTACAATACATACTGTTACGAAAAAAAGAGACTAACAACGTTGTTCAGCATTGAATTGTCAGAGCGGATTGATTGCCGAAGGTATGAATGACTACAATACAGCCCTATTGTTTACGTTTATTATTAATCGTCCGCATAATACCCCCCACAATTGCCTTGTTTCTGCAGATGTGCTTATTACCTATTATATTGATCATATATTACAAAGAACCGCGTGTCGCTGAAGATTATTGTCGAGATATGAATACAGGTTTTGATTGTGAGACCGGGCAGCTAAGTGCAGAGTATGAGCACTGAAATCAGGAGATGTGATAGCAAAGAATGTTACAGGTTTTTGTTGTAACTGTCAATGCTTGTCCTTTTTCACATAATTAAAAAAAGCTTGTTTTCGTTTTTGACTTATCATGTCTGTGTTTGCTACATCTCCAAGACAATCGTAAATGTCACACAAATAACAACTCAATTATTTTTTCCAGGTCTTCTTTATTATTCTTCTTGTATGGTTTCCTATTGTCATCATTTCTTCTTCTTATCCGCCCCGAACACTCCCTGTCCTCCCTGTACCGCAGCCAACGTCTGGTAGTTCGGATCGTTCGTACCTCAAGATTGAGCTTTGCTCTTTGATCGTTGATCTTCAACTTTGTGACAACGAACTCATGCTGCTCATTTGCGTGCCTTGTCTGAGTTATCGTCGCTAATAGAGTTCTCCCACAAGAATGAAGCGAGAGAGGGTAGAAGAATGAAGAGACTGCAGACAGAAATGCAATTTAGATGACTTGGTTACCTGGCATCGGAAGGAATCCAACGAGAATGGTGACTGTATTTTTTGCCCGCGCAAATTCAATAAACCTAACCATCGCAAGTATTTATGGACTCAAAACAATTGACAGTGCAGTACTCTTATTTTATAAATAGTGATAGACAATGCTCACCGGCGACACCCTTAGCAATAGGTGCTTTGGATGCGTTTACCCCTCCGGCCGGCTTCTTCTTATCCGCCCCGAACACTCCCTGTCCTCCCTGTACTGCAGCCAACGTCTGGTAGTTCGGATCGTTCGTGCCTAAAAGTTGATCTTTTATCTTGGTCTTTCCTGCTAGTTAGGTGCTAAAAGGCTGCGGAAAGTGTACGACTGTAACCTTTTCCAACCCTTTTGAAGCTTACATTAGCAAAATGCACACATATTTTTGCGTCTTATTTTTGCCTCTTGGGCGCATGTGCGCGTGGGATCAGGATCACAATGTTCTAAATGTTAAGCGAACGAGCCAAAACGTTCAGGGTACTGTGCTTTCCGTGCGAGAGTTCTAACCGAATCAGGGTTATTTTCGGCATCTCGTTCGCTTAACATTTTGACTATTGTCAGAGCACTGTGGGATATCATAGTGAAGTATGGTTGAGAAAAAAGTTCCGTCCGTCGTCTCATTCCTACTTTTGACGAGAGGGCGAAGCGGTATGAAGAGAGTCCAGGCAAAGTAGGCATTAGTTTACTGAGGGAACTTTTTCGTCAATAATAAATGCTGTCCGCCCACTGTTCCACACTCTCTCGCCTGATATCCTATATATGTGATCTACTGACGCCCCACAAAATCGAGATGATTCTCACCAGCGACGCCCTTCGCAGCAGGTGCCTTTGGCGCATTTACCCCTCCGGCGGGCTTCTTCTTATCTGCCCCGAACACTCCCTGTCCTCCCTGTACTGCAGCCAACGTCTGGTAGTTGGGATCGTTCGTGCCTTTAAGTTGATATATGACCTTTGATCATTCCTGCTAATTCGGCGTTAAAAGTCTGCGGAAAAGTGCATGGCAGCAACCTTTTCCAACCCTTTTGAAGCTTAGCAATGTGCACATGTTTTGCATCTTATTTTTGCGTCTTGGCTGTATTTGCGCGTGGGATGACACAGCATTCCGCCGGTATGGAATGTGTCTAATAACGAATTGACCACCATTTTTGAATTTTCTCAAGAGTGGCTAAACCGATCTACGCCAAACTTTTGGAGGTGTTAGAATTCATAGCGACGAACTTAAGTTTTTAAATTCATAATTTTTCGTTCACTGGTTCGCTTACAGGATCGGATCCTATGCGCGGAAACCGCTATTCGCTATTACCTAGAACGCTTGGAATGCTGTGTTCAGGATATCATAGTAAAGTAATTATTTACGTAAATGCGATCCGCCCACTATCTATTTCACACTCTCTCTTGTCTTATAGTAATGATCTACTGACGATTTTTTTTCATTTCACCGTAGATGACTCTCACCAGCGACGCCCTTCGCAGCAGGTGCCTTTGGTGCGTTTACCCCTCCGGCGGGCTTCTTCTTATCCGCCCCGAACACTCCCTGTCCTCCCTGTACTGCAGCCAATGTCTGGTAGTTCGGATCGTTCGTACCTCAAGGCAGTATAAAATTTATTTTTTTCGTTCCGCGGGTTGGCGTTCAGTATAATGATTCCGTTTGGCTGGCCCCTGTCTGCTAAACACAGTAGCGTCGTCGTTGGGCGAAATTTCAAAAAAAATCATTTCTCGAATACTATTACCTTTGGCTTTTATGCTAATTTCGACCAGATCTTTCACATAAGCTTCACTTGATAATCATTTCCATGTCCCATTAACTTCTAGTAGAGAATTCTTGATACGTGAACTATGTTTACTAATTTGCACTCTAGCGCTTAGTTTCACAGTTTCGCGCTTCTCCTCTTTTCTGATACAATAAGAATACTCACCAGCGACACCTTTCGCAATAGGTGCATTGGGTGCATTTACCCCTCCGGCTGGCTTCTTCTTATCCGCCCCGAACACTCCCTGTCCTCCCTGCACTGCAGCCAACGTCTGGTAGTTCGGATCGTTTGTGCCTTAAGAAAAAGAACTTCCAGAAAAGATGAGCGGAAAGGCCTAAATTGCAATATCAGGTTAGCCCGCGAATTCAAATCCTACCGTACTCGTGGGCCAGCTCCATTACGTAAACGGAGATGCAAATTATGCAGGAGTTAAGTCGGGCAAAGGATGATCTGGTATTAGATGGTTCTTACCAGCGACGCCCTTCGCAGCAGGTGCCTTTGGCGCATTTACCCCTCCGGCGGGCTTCTTCTTATCCGCCCCGAACACTCCCTGTCCTCCCTGTACTGCGGCCAATGTTTGGTAGTTCGGATCGTTCGTGCCTTAATTATTTTATTAAAGGAAGAAGACTTTGTCGAAATTTATTCTAATCAACATAAGCTAATTCGCGAGAGAGTATGATATAGAGACGAAAAAAGGCGAAAAGAGAGCGGTAGATAATGGGTAGGGAGTGAGGGGGATGATAAATACAGAATTACTTCTATAAAAAACTTTTTTAGGTTTCCTGAGAATGAGTATCGCCCGTTAATCTTACTAGCAACTGCGGTAGTTTCCTCTACCACTAAAATCCCTCCGTACCTGCGACCCCTCCTCCGACCGGCGCCTTAGGCCCTCCTCCTGTAGGCTTTTTTTTGTCCTCCCCAAACACTCCCTGTCCTCCCTGTACCGCAGCCAGTGTCTGGTAATTCGGATCGTAGGTACCTCAAGACACGATAATTTACTGAAGGATAACATAATACCTTGTTTAGATGCCTCAAAGATCCGGATTTACATTATTTTTAGAACATGAAATCCACCTGTTTGATTGCAAAATAGCTCAAATAATCCCCCCTGTTCTTACACTCTTTTTATCTACAAAAGGCAATGACAAAGATCAAGGGTATCCTATATCTAAATTTAAGTAATAAATTTAAGTAAATATGACAGTAAACTAAATATTTATATGCCATAAGCTGTGTTTACCTGCAACCCCTCCTCCGACCGGTGCTCTCGGTCCTCCTCCGGCAGGTTTTTTCTTGTCCTCCCCGAACACTCCCTGCCCACCGGCCACCGCAGCCAGAGTTTGGTAGTTCGGATCGTACGTACCTTTAAAAGTCTCACCGTTTGCATACTGTATAACTAAGTCGACCATTTAACTGTATTTATAAACTAGAAAATATTTATTGCATTTGAAGATAAGTTTCACACAACTCTATCTAAGGAGTAGTGTTTCGCGTGCATGGAATTCGACTCTGTAGGATTACTTATGAAGAAAATTAATTAACTGAGCACTGAGCATCTTAAAGGAGGACCATTCGGTACCGTAAGCAGGCTAATTGAGACTGATTTGCAGAGAGAGAAGGGCATAGAAGATAAACTAATCGAATCCGTCAGGATGCCGTCAGGGATTTGAATAGATTACGATTCCGAATGGAGGTCCTTTAAGTTAGTAATCTCGAACGCTCATGACGTGCTGAAAATTTTGGAATGCTGTGCTTCCGATCAGGGCTGTTCGTAAAATTAATTTCAGAAAATTTATTTTTTTCTGATAAATATCGGAAAACGTTTGAAACAAGAAATACCAAACTAATATTTTTCGATGTAATTTACGTTAGGGTAGACCACTAAACATTTCTGAGAACAAATGAACAACGCTGTTTGCTAAATTCAAGACTTATGATAATGCGCACCTCTGCTTCCGATATAAATTTGCAATACCTGCGACCCCTCCCGGGGCCGGCGCCTTCGGAACCTCTCCGGCAGGCTGCTTCTTCTTCTTGTCCTCCCCAAACACTCCTTGCCCCCCGACCACCGCAGCCAGAGTTTGGTAGTTGGGATCGTACGCGTCTCAAAGTTGTTCTTTGATCTTTGATCTTCAAATTGTGACTGATAGTTCGGATCGTACCTGCTTAAACAAATATTATTTGAGAAAAAGTTCAGTAAATAACCGTTGTTCCTACTTGGTCTGCACTCTCTTTATAACGCTCTTTTATTGGAGATAAGAATTAGAGTTCCGCTATCTGCTCCTTCAAAGTTATTAATTAGGAGCAGATAGCGGACCCTAATGGAAACCGACGGGCCATTGTAACCAATAATATTTATTTTAATTTCAGCTATATTTTTTCTTTATTTATGCCCTCATTCTCTACTGCGTTCTACCAAGATTATTTCAAAGTCAATTCTATGTTTTTTTTAAATAAGCATTATCGATGCAGTTATAGATACCTTGTTTGTTATGCCATAACAAGTGTTATATTTTTACATTTTTGAAGATTCCATCAATCAGAAGTTTAAAAAAAGAACCTGCCACTTCGTCCGTAGGTGGTGGTTGTGGTGCGGTACCTGAATTTATTTATTATTTATTTAATGCGTTCTTATTTATTATACTATCTATATTATATTATTTATTTTAATTTCAGCTATATTCTTTATTTATGCCCTCATTCTCTACTGCGTTCTACCAAGATTATTTCAAAGTCAATTCTATGTTTTTTAAAAAAAATAAACATCATCGATGCAGTTATAGATACCTTGAGGTTTGGCGGCCGATTTGCCAAAGAGGCGCCAGCGCTTTTTGCTGGTTTTACTCTTGGTGCGCTTGAGCTTACTCTTGGATCGAGCTCTCTGAACACGTTAAACATGCATAATAAACTTTGGCAACGTTGATGATCCACATAACTCCTTTACTTTTGAATAGTCCATCGCCTACTATTCGAAATGGTCTACTGACATTTCTTTTATAGGTACGAAAATTTCGTTATACGCACAGCTTACAGTTTTGTCTTCGTCGTTGTTCCTTTCCGAGTTACTGAGTTTATTCTAAACATCGGTGTATAGTGTATTGAACTGCGTTTCGACGGTTACTTTGGTTCTAAAAAGCGTCTAATACTCTCACTTTTGCATGCTCTCTCGCTTGAGAGGGAGCATGCAAAAAATAATTATTATCAGAGCGGGGATATTATATTTTATGTTATAAAAAATATTATCAGAGCGGGAATATTATTTTATTCTTTTCCTTTTTGATATTCTTTCTTTATAATTATTGTCAGGGCGCGGAGACCCTTCACAGAATTCCGCACGGTGAAGAATGTGTTAAAAAGCGAAATGCCTATAATTTTTGAATTTTTCTCAAGAATGGCTGAACCCATCTGCACCAAATTTTCAGGAATTCTTGAGTTCATTATGATGAACTTAAATTTTTTAAGTTCAGGATTTTTCCTCTATTGGTTAGCCCATAGGATCAGATCCTATGCGCGGAAACCGCTATTCGCTATTAGAACGTTTGGAATGGTGTGCCTTGAATACCTTTCCTGAGGGTGTGCTCTTTTTCTTGCCGCAGGACATCATCGAAATTATCAAAAGAATAGCCAGCAACCAGAGCTGAAACGTGCAAGATTACGCGTGAACCTCGTGCTCCGTAGCAATTGATCTGTGGAACGTTTCCAACTCTATTTCCAAAAAAGAAGGGCAGTGTAATACAAATTTTGGGCTGCCTGTGAATCAAAGGCTGTGACATAGCAGGTTCCACGGGAGTTGTCCTCAAAAACGGAACTATTTAATACTTTTGATTGTAATAACAAACTATTCCCGCTGATTTCGCTGTCCAATTGACTTCTTACGTGAGACCATGGCAGTCATTAGCAGAATCGCAAGAAAATTGGAGCCGGAGAGGTAGGTCAGCGCGCGTATTTGCATGGACAGTTCGCAATCGTTTGCGTACTTTTTGTCAACTTTCGTAGAACTTGTAATAGCTCTAGGGAATAGGGGAAGTCGACAGGCACAGCGTTCCTAGCGTTCGATTAGCGAATGGCGGTTTCCGCCGTGATCTATTGTTACCGCGGACATAGCAGTAAGCGAAAATTCACCAATTTAAAAACTTAAGCTCCGCCACATCAGACCAAAGAGCTACCAAAATTTGGTTAAGATATATTTACTCGCAGAGGAGAAAATTCAAAATACGTTGCCTGCTCGCTATTAGACACTTCCCCTTTCGGTCGGAATGCCGTCGTGAGCTATAAACTTATAAGCTACTGTAGTAGTTTTCTAGTTTTCTACCGCATACCTGTAGGTCGAGCATCGTGATAAACAGGATGAAAGGATGGATGAAGAGAAGACGGCGCCGACCGTCTATAACGAGGTAACGAGGGAGAATGAGGTGAGGATAGGGACACGGTGTTCTGAATGTTCGGAGAGCGAGCGAGGTTTACCTAATCACGAAAGCTACAGTCTACCATACCACTTTTAGTTTAGTCGAGCTATTTTTGTATAAAAATTTGCTGTCTTTTTGTCTTCCTTCTTAGCTTCTGCCAGTTCGCGATAGATTTTAGCCGTATCCTATCCAAACGTCGGTCGCACGCTCGCCCTCCGAACACTTTGCATTTCTTCGGACCATAGTGAGGCGTATTCAATTTCATAACAGGACGAACATAAAGTTAAAAAAACGGTCCCCCCACAACCCCAAGGCCATTTGCGCGTATAGCGTAGATAAAATAAAATAAAATAAGAAGAATTTAGCATACTGGGAGGGACTCTGACTACAGAAAGAGCGTTTAAAGGAACCGTGCCGCGAAGAAAAGATTACGGTAGCGGAAATCCCGGGTCGGGCCGAGCGGACTCCCGCGCGGAATGAATGGAAACTGTAGCCGTTTCAGTTTGCGATAGCCTGTTTGGCGTCTTTTCGAATTTCGTTTCACTTTCTCATCGTCTCATTATTTCGCGTTTTTCGAACGATTTTTCGTGTTTTATTGTGTTATATTCGATCGTGGCGATATGTTCTTTTGCTTATAACCGGGTAGTGGCGCGCCGATCGCGCTCATTTGTGATGCAAGCTTGAAACCTTGAAAGTTTATTCTTAAGCAACGCTAATCTGCAATTTCTCAATAGTTTCTTAGCAAGTTTATTCAATCTTAGAGATGCGAAAAAGATACAATATCCGTAGAAATCTTGAATAATCTGATATAAAAGGCTGAATATAAAAAGAATTTTGGCAACAGCCCCAAATTGCCCCATATGCCCCAAATTGGCAAAATATTTGATTTGCAGGCGCGCAGCTGGCGCAGATGCATGCGGACAGTTGGAGGTTACTGTATCGAAGACTCGATGCGGCCGATCTGGGGACGAGTGGGACTGCATACGTTGAGGGCCGTGGCCAAGGTGAGAGGGAAGAAGGGGACGGGATACAGCGTGTGCAGAGATAGAGTAGTCACGACGTATAACTCTTCTCGTACGCACTTTTTATTGTTTATTTTGATAATACCATCGCTAGCTGAAATCGGAAAATCAGCTATTATATTTACCGTTAAGCTAGTAAATTGTGGGCCGTGTTTGAAACACTTGAAACAAGGCCATATCTCGGCTGGGAAAGGTCGTACAGACTTCTGGTTGGAATTTTTGGAATCCTCAGGACGAGATCTATTTGTGTATCAAGTTTGGTAATGATTCATCAAGGTTAAAGACCTTTAAAACGTAAAAATGTGGCATTTGAGAGGTTCGAACAGGGATAGCGAGAATTTCATTCATTCAAGATATATAAAAGTCGTTTTAACCGGTTTAGAGTTGTCTAATCATCGCCAAACTTGATACGCAAGTAGATCTCGTCCTGAGGATTCCAAAAATTCCAACCAGAACTCTGTACGACCTTTCCCAGCCGACATATGGCCTTGTTTCAAGTGTTTCAAACACGGCCCACAATTTACTAGCTTGACGGTATTTGCCAACTAAAATCGTAACTAATCACACGCCTGCACCCATCACGCTGTGCCAGCACCCACTAGTTGCTAAGCAAAAGGCTTGTAAGGATCGTTGCTTTCGATTTTCAATAATTACGTAAGATAACGAAAATGTTAGGGCAACCCTAGCCTATGTGTGAAATCTCATGCCGCACGCGTGCTCTTCGCGTTGCGGTTGCGGCGAAATTAACTGCCTTGCACAAAAAAGTGGGGTATATTATTGAATGAAACTCAACGTTGATGAACGTTTGGAAGAATACGGCCAAAGCGACCAAAATCGGAATAGGCGATACGATCGGAACGAAATATTCTGGAGCTCGTTTTTGCATGTTTTCTCTTGATTTCATTCTTTATCCTACTATATTGCTTGCTTGTATGCATTAGTTCTCTAGAGAAACGTCTATGCTAAGGTAGACTCAAACACGTCAAGCAAACGAAGTTTAGACTATTTCGTTCCGGTAGTAACTGCATATTCCGAAATGTACATTGGACAGCGCATATTCGTGTAACCCAACTGGCGTAGATTAGCATTAAATAAAACTAGTTTGTTGACTTTCTTCCAATACTTTGTTCATAAACGAAGCTTGGCGGTGTGTGCTAGAAAGTAGTATCACGGGTTGAAATATAAGGCTGATTGTTCGGACGCATAACCCTTCCCTGTTAGCAGATTTTTCTGTGTTTTGTTTGAGATTTAATTTTTTTTCTGAAAATATGATTTTAGAATCACCGGCAGATGCGGCGTTTTACGGCGGGCCGAAGAA
>LS900063.1:47364-64102 GCA_900490955.1 Micoletzkya japonica
GCCGTATCGCTGATCAAGGTATGATCTTTAATCTTTGTAGTTTGATCTTTGATCTACGATCTTTCGTGGTGCGGTTCTTCTTTGCGTGCTCTATCGTTGGTGAACCGACTATTCCGAATGCTTGGGGCATATTTAAGTGTTGGAATACGGAGATATTTTGAATAGTTTTTTCATTCGTTCTATTTTAGAATTCTTGTCATTTTGACAGTGGAAATGCAATAGAAACGAGTATAGCTTCTTTTCTGTCGTTTTGTTGTACACCTCCTTCCCCCCTCTCTATTCTCTACTTTAAAGGGAATCTGCCCTGGACCGGTTGGACCCTCTAACGGAGGCGATACGGTAGTTTTGAGCTTTGCGAAAATTACGCATGTCCAGGGTCGTAAAATAGAAGCCATATCTTCTGGAATCCCGGCTCTGGACAGGGCGGTGTAGCTACAGTACCCCCACGTGTTGCGTTTGGCAGACTTTGAGCAGTACCTTGGGTCAATCATTTGAGCGTTTTCAATGCCAACGAGGCTGTTAAATGAGGCCAAGATTACGTATTCTCATATTTTTTGCAGGCCTTTTTCACTCTTTGACTTGAACGATTGACTCCTGTGCATGCGCTGCTTGGTTTTTTTTACCACCAATGAACTCGTAGGCTCCACTTTTGCCACCTCTTTCCTTTGTTAGTCACTACTTTCAATATAACACTTTCAATTCTTCTTTTTAAAAAAACTCATCTATCCTTTCTTCTTGCAGTATCCTTCCTACCGTATAATTATTCACAATGCTCTAATAGTCAAAATGAGCTTTTCATCACTGCCAGTGTTCCGGCCTGCAGTGTCACCTATTGAGCTTCGAGTGCTACATGTAAAACGGATGCGCAGGGTGGAAAGCCAGATCGTTTCCGTTCAGTCTGCTTTGCGGTTACAGAATCTGACGTAGTGTTTGACTAACCACGATCTGGCCTTCTAGCCTCTGTATAAGAGTACTATATTTATCTGAAGATGACCCAGTTGACATAATATTTTAGGGTCTATCGATGCACAAGACTGGCGGCATCAAGCTCATCTCGGAGGAGATCAAGGAACTCCTCAACATCGAGTGCAACGTCCTCATGGGCGCCAATCTCGCGCCCGAGGTAAACCATCTGTTTTTGTGATTATTTCCAAAATTATGTTCATTGTGTTATAAAATATTCGCATTTTCGATTTATCTGAACAGATTTTGTATTCGAATCCCATATGCTGCGTAAAGGTAAAGGTAAATTTGATGCGAATATTCACTTGCAGGTAGCCAACGACAACTTCTGCGAGGCGACTGTTGGTGAGGAGGCTTTTCGCAGTTTTACCTAAGTTTTTAAATGTTAAAACAGCGTGGCCAGCTTTCCCGTTGTTCGGGTCCATGGCCCAAGTATGAAACGAGAAAAAAGCAGATTATCGCTATCGGTTTGGTAATTAATTATGGCATTTTTTGCCGTGCACTTACGGTGCTTCTCTTCAGATTTTCTGTTTTCATACTCGTGCGTGTTTCTCGCCAGCTGTTTGCCTGCATCATAATTTGTTTAGCGCCTTTCATGTGTTTCCTGTGTTTATTTCAAAGGTCCGAGGGCTCACCCGTTGTGCAGGCGTAGATGGGCACGCTTGCAGGTACCGTGGTTGGGCGACTTACTGCGAAAAAAAATCATGTAGTGTGCAGCTCGCCGCAAGATCATATCTTTGCGAAAATGTGCGATATCCCTGTGTGGGTTAACCACTGCAGGAAGTGCAGCCGGCAGACCCTGCCCACGTATGTGTCAAGACGTTCTGGAACGGGCTGAAAGGTAGTAGTTTCTCCATTCACAATCAATCATTCTAGAATCGTTGGAAGGCGGTTTTCCGTCCGAAGAAGCATGGTAAAGGGGGGGGGGGCGAACAAGCCACGGGATTAGTCGCGTGGGAGCGGCAGGAGGAATGTCAGAGAAAGGAAGGCAAAAGCGGAGAGGAGAGGCTTAGTTTGGGCCGTGTACGGGTCACATGAATAATGGGATCAGAACGGACGAATAAGGGCGAGAGGGGGAGGAGGAGGAGGAGGAGGAAATGTGATGGAGGAGGGGGGGGGGTGAAAGAAGGAAGCAGCGACGATTCACAAGAATGCCTGCTGACTTGACCCGGTTCGGATTGGAAAAAAACGTGGTGTCACGTCGAGCTCGTCATAGGGCTTCGGGTCGGTGGCCACGTATGGAACCAATCTTTTTCGAAAGAGAGTAGATTTTTTTCTCTGGTATTTCTGAACCAATCTTTTACTAAAGAGAGTAGTTTCACCAGTCTTTGGTATGGTTCAGAAATGCCAGAGTCCTGCGTTGCTGGTCACAGTTTGGCTTGGAATGTTACCTACGCTGTTCCTGTATCCTTATCGATTAGACCTCGCGCATCCGAATCCATATCGGCTTTCGAAGACTGGGTTATTTTTTTACTCACAATGAGACACATTTCCTGTTATGTAGGAAGGGAATCGTAAGCCTAAAAAGTTCCCTGATACGATTGGCGTTCGCGTGTTACTATCTATATCTCCTTTGCCAGAGGGTTGACCTCGCTGAAAGGCATTCATATGAGGTATTCATCCCTAGAACGAGCGTCAAAACGGTCTGAAACATGAAGAGAAAAAAAACAATATTTTCTGCTGAGGATGTATGCGGAGACAATTTCCAATTTTCTGGAAATAGGGCCATGGCTAGAGAAATTTTTTGGAAATAGGGCCATGGCTAGAGATATCATAACGATATCGACAGCGTTAACCTCATTCTTCACTCTCGTCGCCCATACCGGATACGCGTTCAATAGCTGAACTGCTGTGAACTATTGAACTAAACTATTGAGCTATGAAGTCATCCATTCCCAACCAAATCATTCTCATTCCTCTCACTCCCCATAGTTTCTTCCTTATCACAGTCATCTTCTCCTATAAAACCGCAACTTCTATCCATTCCTCTACTCAACAATGAAGCTGTATCTCGTATTCTCGCTCCTCTTCTCTTTGCTCATCGCCCTTTCCTCTTGCCAAATGGTTCCTCTGTACGAGGTGAGAGAACAATTGGCAACTTTGCTTGTTGAAAAATAATCCCAGAATGATTGCCTGCTACTTTTTTGACTAATGTAGTAGAGTAAAAAGGTACGCTGATGGAGCACTCCGAAGAGATGGCGTGATAGTGTTAAAAATTAGAGAATCGGACGCTTTTAAATCGAAGAAATGGACAAACCAATTTATACTATAGTGACGGATATTTACGTAAAGCTGATGATGCTAAATTGCAACGAAAGTGTCGTCATCGGAAATTGTGTGTATTTCAGCCTTGGGATCCTCGGAGTCTCTGCGAATCCGATGAACTTTGCTGCTTCTGCCCTTTTTATGGCGACTGTTATAGGACGACTTGCTAGAATGCCCATTTACACATTACATTAGTTTTTACTCCGACTTATCAGGCAAATCCGTCTGTCAAATAATTCATTCGATTGAATAAACGCACAGCAAGTTCAATGGTGGGGCCATACGTGTGCAGCCTGATTTAGATATCCGACGAAAAAACTTTTGAACGGGTGTCCTAGGGGAAGATTATGGTAGACTCCACGTGTTTCCGGCTCAAAATACATCATTTTTGCCGTATCTTATTCATTTATGGTTGAAAAGAACGTGTTTCCGATGATTAAGTGAGTTTTATCTTAAAAAAAGCACGGGTGTCCGGCTTAGAATCTAATACGGCTGCGCAGGTATGATGGGGGCTGTTACTAAGCTTTTGGGATTTATCTATACATCGGGCAATCAATAGGCCCTATACTTCACAGCAGTTGAACGATTTGAGAAAATCTTTTCAAAGATGTTTACAGCATCATTGTAATTGCATTGCACCGTTGTTAGTAGAAATAAGAGAGTTTCAAGAAAATCCAGAACTTTTATAAAAAAAGTGAAAAGAAGAGCATTGCATAGGGCTCAAACACACCCCCCCCCCTTCCGATTGGCTCCCAACCTCCCACCGTTGCCCACAATTACGGTTGCTCGCAGCCGGCGGCGATTGGAACCTCACAAGAGAAAGGCAACGGCGCCGTATTCGAGTCCTACTTTTTTTCTCTCGTTCTCACGAAGACTCATCAAGCATTCAAATATAGTGCATTAAAAAGATCCGTCGGAAAGTCATTCCGAATATAAGGCGAGCGCGCAAAAGTGGGAGAATTAGACCCATTTTGGACCGGAAGAAACTGACGTATCGGTTTATTCCACTATACATTCTTTCGTTCTGCGTTTTCGTCGCTCCTTTACATGGCGCATGTTTCACTTGAATGCCTCTCCGCAAAGTCAGCCATCCCGTGGAGATCTAAGGCTAGCCGAATGCCCTGCTCTAGATGCACTGTCCCCTGGTCGTTCTCTTCCTGCTCGTTGCCGTAGTCTCTTCGGTCTTTGTCCCGGATAAGGCGGAAACGGGGCAGAAGCCGCTCACTGACTACCAGGCATACATGGCCAAGGCTGAACGCATTCGACAGGTAAGCTGACAATTTTAGTTTTTTTTTCATTTCGAGAAATCGCTTCTGATTCTCGGCTAAGCATTGAATGCTGATGTGGAAAGGCAACCACGTATTAAGCTCTGCTCCAAATTGTACCAAGTTTTTTACTTCTGACGATGGTGAAATGCACAATAAAATTGCAGGAATTCGAGAAGGAATACCGTCGCACGACCGAGTTCAGGCGAGTGCCGTGCGATGAGAAGGTGGCCGGGACGGCCTGCTGCAAGTGCACGGAGACCGGCGAATGCTTCCTCATCTGCTAAAAGCCGGCTACGGCTACGGCTCTCGATATTAAAGTTCAATTGACTACTGTACTAAGCATGCGATTTTCTCACCTTGTATTGGTTATGGCAGAGCGATAAATATATTCAGCTTTTTTTGCTACAATGGCAATACCACTGGCAAAGGCAAGGTAAGGGCGAAGTACTGTAAGGCTTCATGATTAGTTTATGAGATAACGTTTACGTTGATTATGTATACTATAGATCTGCAATCGAGTCCTTTTTGCTGCTTACTTTTTATATATCATTCATAACTGCGGCGTTTCTCGGCGCACCAAAACCAAAACTGCGGCGTTTCTCGGCGCACCAAAACCAATGCATATCTCTAATGCATACATCGTAACACATGTGTCTGTGTGTTGTTTGGTTATCGAAAAATCAACGGAACAGATGAAATCATGCACTGGCTCATAATTCAGTAATCATTCAGGGTGTCCCAAAAAGGCGCAGTACGGTCCGCTGCTCAAGAAGCTCTTCCACACGGAGAATTTCCGCATTACCGTAGTCGAGGACGCGCATACGGTAGAGCTGTGCGGAGCACTCAAGGTGAGGACGAGCTAATTGACGGCTCCGGCTGCGGCCTTCCTGTAGGGAATACTAATTGCATTAGAAAACGTTATTAGTAGGCACGGTGGTACGTACTGTGGTTGAGTAGCTTACTGCATGCGTTTTACAACTATTGGACAGGTTGCTGCAGAAAAAATAGCCTGGCTAAATGCTTTGAACTCTATGCATGGGACGACCACTGCAGTATGGTACTGAAAACCCCTCCCACGAACTAAATGCACGTAATAAGAGCGGCACAATCAGTTCGCGATAGTCGTATAACAAAACGGTTACCGTAACCCATTTTTCGTCAAAAATTTGAATAATTTCTTTACTTTTCTGAGTAAACGGGACCGGGGAGTACGGTAACTTTCGTTTCAGAACATTGTCGCGTGCGCGGCCGGCTTCTCGGATGGACTGGGCTACGGAGACAACACGAAGGCTGCCGTGATTCGGCTCGGACTTATGGAGATTACCAAGGTACAATAGCCATGTGTAGGCAAAAACACAGCAATCAATACCGTTTGCGCATATTCGAGCTTATAGTAGTAGAATGATGATCTTCCCCTACAGACGATAGGTACGCCAATCACGTATGGTTTCGCAAAGCCTACCCCTCTTAGATGGGCACGGTTGCAGGTACTGTGGTTGGGTGGATTACTGCAGAATTTTTCCAAGTATTGGGTAGCCTGCTGCAGAAAAAAGAAAAACGGCTTGACTAAGACTCTCGATCTCTATGTATGAGAGGGACACTGCCGTAACCACCTACCAGCGGACCCTGCCCGTCTATGCGTACCCTTCAGTTCGTCGAGCACTACTACCCGGGCTCGAACCTGCAGACCTTCTTCGAGTCGTGCGGCATCGCCGACCTGATCACCACCTGCTACGGCGGCCGCAACCGCAAGGTGTGCGAGGCCTTCGTCAAGGCGGGCAAGGTATGATTTAAATTTTAATTTCGCGCGCTTTTTCAAATTCGAATTACGATAGAAATTCAAATAAAGACTTTCACTGAAAGATGTCGGCAGATTTTTTTTCTAATTCAAGTGATTTGTTCACAGAGGCTTTCAATGTGAAGTATAGGCCGGGTTCGCGCCCTTTTTCGAATTCAAATTGCGCGGGAACAATATGTTATTGCAGCCTCTGGCGGAGATTGAGAAGGAGCTGCTCAACGGGCAGTCGGCACAGGGTCCTCTGACGGCCGAGGAGGTCTTCCTCATGCTCGAGAAGACGGGTCTCCTGGCCAAGTAAGCGGGTGTTTCCGCACTTTTTTGAATTTGAATTTCCCGCCTTTCCTTATATAAAATAAATAGTTGTGGTAGAATAAACCGGCCGTTGGTTTCTTTCGTTCGAAAATACTCCTGATTCTCTCACTTTTGGCACTGTTCTTATCGATGAGCTCTTTTCCAAATAAAACCGTTGATAAATAAATGGATAGTTTATGCAGTTCACAAGGAAATGCGAATAAGGAAAAAACAAACGTTTGATGTGCAGGTTCCCGCTATTCGTGGCCGTTCACCGAATTTGCAAGGGCGAGCTGAAGCCGGCGGGTCTCATTGACTGCCTGAGGAACCACCCCGAGCACATCGATGTCTGAGACGGGTGAGTCAGGTTGTTTATTCATGCATTTATTTCCGCCGGTAGCAATGTATCTATTGTGAGAACTGCAGAAGGAGAAGAAATGAAACGAGGTGGATAATAGTTCCTAGATTTTGCTGGATGGAGATGATTGTAGGAATTATGGGCGGTTATGGGTACACTCGAGTTAGCGTAAAGCACATTGCAAGATTACTGGGTGAATCTCCCCTAGAGCAGGCGCCAATGAAATTCTCAATAGCATAGTTTTTATGGTCGCTGTGAAACTGCATTCTTACAGGAATCCTGTGGCGTGTTCTGTGGTGCTCCATTTCCCTTCACTATCCCTTCACTCCCTCACACTCCTCCCATCCAGCGTATTGCCTTAGCACACAGAATTCTGACAAAGTAAGCTCACTCCCGAGATTCTGCTAGATATATAAGAAGCAGAGTCATTAAGTATATAATGTGTATCTTGACTATTGCAAGAGTATATGATTGTTATTTTCTCACTCACACCCCTCTTTTCCTTTTGCGTGCAGCAGTTGTGAAATCCAGTCTGGTGTTTTTGTGATAGGTATCGTAGCCCCTAATATGACTGTATTGCACAACTGTATTATTGACGAAAAAGTTCCGTCAGTAAACGTCATTCCTACTTTGTCTGCACTCTCTTCATACCGCTTCGCTCTCTCGTTGGAAGTAGGAATGAAACGACTGACGGAACATTTTCGTCAACCATATGCACACTGACGTTTATTAGATGATATAATGTAGAAACGCTCGTACTGCGTTTGTAGTATAGTATCTTCAGAGAAGATAGTTAATTTCTCGACAAGGCTCGTCGTATGTATTGTTTGTTCATGCAGTATGAAGTGTGGACTGTGATAAAGTTCGTAGAAGGAACGGTGGATTACGGTAGCAGCTATCGCAAACTGAGCTACGGAGGATTACGGTAGCAGTTATCGCAAACTGAACTACGGAGGATTGCGGTCGCAGTTATCGCAAACTGCGTTGCTGTGGATTACGGTGTGCATCGAGCAAAGACGGTTTATCACGTGCGGGGGGCGTATCCTTGCTCAATGCCACTCGTACGAGGTGTGCGGAATTCCATCGTACTCACTAAAATATATTGTGTTCTTCCCATAAAAGGCTATAGTCATACAGAAAACCATGCAGAAGAGTGTGCTAAAGCAATAAAATTCTTGATTGACCGATCCGTACCGAAAGTCCTTGAAATAGAGACGCAGGTCGTCCTTCGGAACACGCGTAAGGGGATAGGGCTTGCCGTCGAGGGTACGGTAGATCTGCAAGTTACGGTAGGTCTGATAAGGGTACGGTATATCTGGAAATGCGATAGTTTTGGTAAGGATACGGTCGGTCTGCGAGTGGAGTAGTATTCCCCACAAGATAACCTCGCAGACACAGCGGATTTTATTAGAGATCGAAATTCGGTTCCAATCCCTCACTCGGTCCCTTCCATTCCGTTATATGTAATGCGGGACGTCGCCTGTCCATACATATAGTGGAATAAAAAGATCCGTCGGAAAGTCATTCCGAATATAAGGCGAGAGAGTGTGCAAAAGTGAGAGAATTAGACTCATTTTGGAACGGAAGAAACTTACGGATCGCCGTTTATTCCACTATATAATGTGTAGAGAGAGCGGGGCACTAGAGTTGCCACTTTATCATAGGGAGCAGGAGGGCGCTCGATGGAACTGAGAGCCCATTAAAGGAGCCTGACCACGAGTTTCTGGCTATATTCGCTTTTTACGTCATTCAGTAGATCTAAGCATCCTGATCAGATATTCCGAGTCTTACGCGATTTCATTCACTCTCCGCGGAGTACTGAGGGTGCAAAGAGCAACGCGCTTTTCACAAAATTGCGATATACTAGCTGACTGTTATGAGATACAGCTCTGATTTATTTCCAGATCGATTTTTCACGTTGTTCTGATTCATTTTAACAAAAAGAACTGTGGGAAAAGATGAGCGGAAAGGCCTAAATTGCATATCAGGGTAGCCCGCGGATTCAAAATGCTACCGTACTCGTGGGCCGGCTCATTTAAAGGAGCCGTACCACGAGTTTCTGGCACTATTGGTTCTTTACGTCATTCAGTAGATCTAAGCATCCTGATCAGATATTCCGAGTTTTACGCGATTTCATTCACTCTCCGCGGAGTGCTTAGGGTGCAAAGAGCAATGCGCTTTGTACAAATTCGAATATATTGGCTGACTGAGACGAGATACGGACTATCTCTCCTGTATACCAGTTTTACACCTTTGTCTGGACTATCAATGGATTTGGGTCCAAAGGAGGGGGTTTTGATATAGATAGGAGCGGTCAGAGACTTCAAATCTTCTTCAAAAACTCACTCAGTCCGAGGTGACGATGAATCTTGAGTTGCCTCTTGATCCTCGATTGGCGCGCCAATTTAAACCAACGCAATTTCAACCAAGGATCAGAAAGACGAATCCTCCCCTCTGAAGACTTGGCGTACGAGGGGAGCACGCGCCAATCGAGGATCGAGGACTATCTCTCATAACAATCAACAACCCACATCGTTGTTAATAATCTTTTATGGCTTGCCCTTCCCGCAGTTGACGCGGCCGGCTTCTCTTGGCGGCGTACTTCGTGATTCAGCTTCTCTGGCTTTAGATACTTGATTGGCGGGGGCAGCTCATAGGACGGAGGCGACTTGTAGAGGACGACTGACGATGGGGAACGGGAAGGAATGAGGATGATGACGTAGTGTAGCTTGACTTACTGACGATGGGCAGATTGCCGAGTTCTCCAGACACATGTCCAGGAAGTGGTCTTTCAAACGTTGACCCCCATGACAATTCTGTCCCCTCTTTCATCGAATGACTCGGTCCGATCCCATTAATGAATCGGTGACAGGAATGATCACCGGTTCCTCTACCGATTCCGGTGACAAAACGATTACTTTCCGTATAGAGGGTGAGGGAATGAAGGCTTAAAAAGTAACCGAATGATTCGGTTCCTCATTCGATCCCTCTCTTCGAATTCGTTCTTCGTTGGGATCGATGCCGCAAAAGGAGGAATGAGAGAAAAGAATGTAACCGAATGAGGGACTGGAATCGTCACCGTCTTTCGATCTCTAGATTTTATAATAGATTGGCTGCCTGTATATTCAACTGTATCAAAGCGGCGGGAAGTTGTACTCCATAGTTAGCCCGTCGGCTACCGTATCCCTCCCCATCTTCCCCGGCTACCGTAATCCCCCCCCCCTCCCTTGCAGACCTTATGGTCGAGCCTTGCGGCACACGTGTACCCGTTGCGAGCGAGAACCGAGTGAGCACTGGCGCTGGTCGACTCCGCCACAATGCCCTCGAAGCCGTCCTGGAATGATCTTTGATCTTTGATCTCTTGAATTGATCTTTGCTCTCCTAAATTGATCTTCAACCTCGTAAATTGATATCCGATCTAATCAACTGATCTCCGATCTCCTAAATTGATCTTCGAACCCTTATACTGTTCGAGTGTCCTGTGGTTTCTGATTTGATCTTTGATCTCGTTCCCGTAATCTTTGATCTCTCCCGTACCTCCCTCAGCCGGTCAAAGTCCAGTCCGTAGTGCAGCAGGCGGTCGGTCACGCCGATTCGCTGATACGAAGGGGCGACGTAGGTGATCTCGTTGCGGAGAACCTGAGAGAATGCGATAGGATACGTTCTATAGTGGATTAAGAAGATCCCCTTCGGAAAATCATTCCGAATATAAGGCGAGAGAGTGTGCGAAAGTGAGAGAATTACTCATTTTGGAACCAAAGCAACTTATGGACCGGTTTATTATACTATATAGTCTAGAAAATCGGAACGTATAATTCGTGATTCCACCGCTACGGTGTTTAGTGATTTTTTAACGCTTTGAAACGATACCATTCCGATCTAAGACAAGATATCAGGAACATGGATAGCCTTTTGAGATTAGTATTTTCCAGAGCTTCGCATGGTACACTCTAGAAGTTGATAAGATCAGTTTGAAAGGTACCGGCATCGGCGCTACGACCGGAACGATTATATCTTCCATTTTTCTCAACTATATCTGTGTCAAGACTCTTGACTCAAGAGATGTGGTGGTTTTATGTAAATTATGACTAAATAAAATATTCAATAGTTTTATGCAAGAGTAAAGCTCTACTCGAAAAACCGCTGACGAAAAAGGCCGTGAAAAATCTCTACTACAATGTCTCTGTACACCACACACATCTGTAAATATTTGTCAGTGAGTAGGGAGTTTTTTGTCCTTTCAGATCCCACTGACCAGATTGACGTCGTGGTACACCTTCCAGAATTCGTTCTGCAGCCGGACGATCGAATTCCCTGAAGGAGAGATGACACAGTGTTCTGACAACAGTCAAAATGTTAAGCAAACGAGATGCCGAAAAATAACCCTGATTTCGGTAGGAACTCTCACGGAAAACACCGTATCCTAAGAACACTGTGATTAGGGCAGTCAAGCCTTTTCCAGACTGCCTCCTGGATATGTTTCAAGTGGATTATATAATGTCGCCAACTGTGTCTGCGTCTCTCCAATTCCCATGCTCTCTAACCACCTCTCTCTCATTTTGCAAACATGATCTACCCTTTGGAGCGGAACGTTGTGCTGCAGAAGCGCATTATCCCATGCATGCCAGGGTTCTCTTTTTGACGCTTTTGCTCGGTTACGTTTCAGGCCTTTATAAATACAAGGATATGCCAACACACTATGTTCTGAAGACACCGTGAACAGAGCATGACCACTGAAACGTAACCGAGGAAAAGCAGTCAAAAAGAGAACCCTAATGCATACAGAAGGTCCGGATGCCCTGCGTATTGAGCGGGATGGGCGGCCGACTCGCGTTGACCTCAGCATCCCGAGAACTGATCGACACGAGGCGGAATCCGAGCGGCTTAAATTGATGAGGACCGTTTGGAATACGGTAATCCATTCGAATTCCGCTTGGGACCCATTAATCGTTTCAAATTCTTGCCGAGATAGAAGACTATGCCAATATTTGCTGTAAGCATTGCTTTAGGTATTTAGCTAAAATGTCTCCTTGACCTTCAGTTTAGAGAGATACCTAGTTCTCTAGATACTAGGGATATATCATTATTTTTTTACCTTCTCCGTGTCGGCGTCCTGGATGAGGATGGAGTAGGGCGCGCGGAGCGAGACGGAGATGAGGTGCTCGAGGAGCGGACGGGTCTCCGTGATGGACAGACCGAGTGCCTGAGGCGAGGAAAAGAGATAGATAACTATTATTGGAGGAAAAGGAACGTTGAGAAATCCTTGCAGCGCACTCCGTTAAATACAGTGAAACTCTCTTGGCAAAGTGCCAACTTAGGCTAAAGCTCGGCTCCCGCTGAAGTTTCACGGTAGTTAGCGGAAAGAACTGCGCAGCTCTCTCAACGTTCGCTTTCCTTCAATAATAGTAGCTATAGTGCTACACCGTAGGGATCTCTTACTGAACCTTTTCCACCTGTTACGTTTCAGTGTTTATGCTCTGTAAGCATATCCCGGTATTTATTTATAGAGGTCTGAAGCATAACCAGGCAAAAGCGTCAAAAAGAGAACCCTGCTACATCGGTGGGGGCGAATCGCAGCGCGATCTCGCTCAGTGCATAGCAACCACCTGTCACAAATCACCTTCGGTATTATTGACGACGAAAAAGTTCCGTCAGTAAACCCATTCCTACTTTATCTAGACTCTCTTCATGCCGCTCCGCGAAATAACGGGTTGTATTTACGCGCTCCTGCATTCGGCGTAATCAAATCGCTTGCCCTAGCGACCTGTCCCAAGCCATCCATTCGGTTGATCTTTGACCTCACTTCCCTGATTGATCTTTCATCTCACTTCTCGGATTGATCTTTGATCTCTCGCCCGCCTACCGCATACCTGTGACTGTGGTTCGTGCTTGATGAACTCCTCGGCCATCTCCATTAGCTGGGTGAAGTGCTGCTCCTTGCACACGGTGGGTTCGAGGTTGATCACGACAGGGGAGGAACGGTCTGAACGGGGAAGGTCGGGGTAGAGCGGTAGCTAGAATGGAATGAAACGCAAAGATTTTCAAGAGTTGTTTGGTGATGATGTTTCATTTTGACACCACGTTCGGAACCGGGAATCCACGATAAAACTAATAAGCGGATGTTTCCTCTTCGTAGCTGTCTTGTGCGACGGATGTGAGCAAGTTGCTTTCGATGATGATTAGTGATTAGTTGCGTACTAGATATAGATAGTCCCGGGGGCGCGGACATCGCGAATAGAGTCCGCGAATCGATACCGATAGCCGATTTTCACCGGCTACGTTTCACTATCAACATGTTCAGAATCGCATCTCGTATGGAGTGAAACAAAACCCTGGAAAAAGTGCCTAATTGAATTAACTGGCATCGATTCGCGAGCTCTAATCGCGAACCTTTAACCAGCGCAGCCGTGCGGGTGCTGCCCACGGCTGCGACGTCGTCCATCGTCGCGCCCAGATGGCTACTGATGCGGGCACGCTGCGTCCTGCGAGGAAGACTACGGTAAGAGCCGTGATTACGGTAGGAACCAGATTACGGTAGAAACTAGGATTACGGTATCGCTCCTTTACTGGCTAGCGATAGATCATTCAGCTTTCCCCTGATCCTACAGTAATATTTATTATCGGCAGCGTTTCTCGAACCTGATAAGTGCAGAGAGCATGAGTGGGGAGAGAAGAGAGCAGGCGGCCAGTCACGGCGAAGGAATGAAGGGTGAATGAGAGCGGGGGAGGACAACAAGGTTTCAAGAGAAGAGTGTACCATTAGCATTAGAACCGAGGCATACTGCGCGATGTTAGACGTCCATAGGAGAATCTTCGCTTTCAATCACGAAAAATTGTTGTTCCAACCGTTTTCCTGCTTATGTTTTTTTTTCTTTTGTGAAGCAGGCCATTGATAGATAACATTGAATCTTTATTATGTGAAACATTTATAAGATAGCAATATTGCCGGGAACATGTTTAACCAAAGATAGAACGATCTAAGCCAGCGGCTCGGTTGAACCGAGAACACTTGTAGTCCCTGCGGCGCCAGTCGTCCAGGGCCTTTGCCAATCGGAGATCCATGCTTATAAACTCATCGATCGCCTGGTCAACCATCGCCCGATCGACCTCTCTAGACAGACCGCGAATGGCCGCGAATTGATGCCCGAATAGCGCGCGAATGGCGGGAAAGTCGAATTGGAAATGTCGTTCGGGTTCGAGGTAGATGGTGAAGAAGTTGATGTTGGAGCACTGATGTCAATATCACCCGCATTTGGAATCGAAGTAGGAGATCGTGAACTTTCACGAGTAGCGGTACTGACGTCGATAGCACCTGACAATGAGAACAAATGTTCGCCAAGGGAATAGCGAGACGGGGAATTTTGTCCAATGACTCTATGCATAGAAGGATAAAAGGCTACGTCAGTTTCTGATCATTGAAATCGTTAATGATCAGGCGAGGAAGTGTGCAAAAGATAGAGATTATTCAGTCGCGCGATTAATCTCCCCCCAAAAGCAGGTCGCCGACTTTCAAATGGACGCTTGTAGTTCAATTNTTCCGTCTCGATATGGTGTGGAGGGAAAGGGACGTTAAGATGAGAATTTATCTCACAATAACAAGGGTGAGGGGAAATGGGGAGGGAGAATGGATGGAGAGTGGCGGTGGAGTGGATTGGTTGGGTGCACAACGTCAACTCCCTCTGGGGAGGAGAGTTGGAGTGCTGGTTGGTGGTGGAGGAGTGGATGGAATGGATGTGAAGGCGACCGTCCAGGAGTAGACTGTCGAGCCGGGCCGGCGCACGCGAGGAGAGCAGCAGCCGGGCGGGAGAGGAGTGAAGTGGAGTGGGAGAGGAGGGCAGGGGCGTAGGAAGTCACAGCATTCCAAGCGTTCTAATAGCGAATAGCGGTTTCAGCGCATAGGATCCGATCTTACTGGCGAACCAGGGAACGAAAAATTATGAATTTAAAAGCTTAAGTTCGTCTCTATGAATTCTAACGCCTCCGAAAATTTGGTGCAGTTCAGTTCAGTCACTCTTGAGAAAATTCAAAAATGGTGGTGAATTCGCTACTAGACACATTCTTTACCGGGCGGAATGCTGTGAAGTGGGCTGGGTTGGGGCGGAGGAAGTGGGCTGGGGACTGATCTGGGGCTCGCCTTATATACCCTTGGCAGGGGGCGGAGCCAGCGCACCGCGAGAATCGTAGATCACTCACGGGGAAGGACGCAAATGAGCGTAAACAGCTCAAAGTACGACCAATCACGTGAATGATGACAAATGGATTACTGTAGATCAGTGGAGTGGGAAGTTCGGCGGGTCAGATTGATGACTGTATGGAGAGAAAATGGTGGTTTCGTGGCGAAATCCGCCACAGGGAATCCACGATAAAACTAATAAACGGATGTTTCCTCTTCTTAGCTGTCTCGTGCGACGGATGTGAGCAAGTTGCTTTCGATGATGATTAGTGATTAGTTGCGTACTATAGATAGTCCCGGGGGAGCGGAGGTCGCGAATAGAGCTCGCGAATCGATACCATTTAATCCAATTAGGCACTTTTTCCAGGCTTATGTTTCACTCCATACGTATTAGGAGAAAGATTCTGCTAACGTTGGCAGTGAAACTTAACCGGCGAAATTCGACTATCGGTATCGATTCGCGGGCTCCGGATAATCGCGAACCTTTGACCAGCGCAGCCGTGCGGGTGCTGCCCACGGCTGCGACGTCGTCCATCGTCGCGCCCAGATGGCTACTGATGCGGGCACGCTGCGTCCTGCGAGGAAGACTACGGTAAGAGCCGTGATTACGGTAGGAACCAGATTACGGTAGAAACTAGGATTCTCCTTTACTGGCTAGCGATAGATCATTCAGCTTTCCCCTGATCCTACAGTAATATTCATTATCGGCAGCGTTTCTCGAACCTGATAATTGCGGAGAGCATGAGTGGGGAGAGAAGAGAGCAGGCGGCCAGTCACGGCGAAGGAATGAAGGGTGAATGAGAGGGGGGGGGGGAGGACAACAAGGTTTCAAGAGAAGAGTGAGCCTTCATTAGCATTAGAACCGAGGCATACTGCGCGATGTTAGACGTCCATAGGAGAATCTTCGCTTTCAATCACGAAAAATTGTTGTTCCAACCGTTTTCCTCCTTATGTTTTTTTCTTTGTGAAGCAGGCCATTGTTGGATAACATTGAATCTTTATCATGTGAAACATTTATAAGATAGCAATATTGCCGGGAACATTCTTAACCAAAGATAGAACGATCTAAGCCAGCGGCTCGGTTGAACCGAGAACACTTGTAGTCCCTGCGGCGCCAGTCGTCCAGGGCCTTTGCCAATCGGAGATCCATGCTTATAAACTCATCGATCGCCTGGTCAACCATCGCCCGATCGACCTCTCTAGACAGACCGCGAATGGCCGCGAATTGATGCCCGAATAGCGCGCGAATGGCGGGAAAGTCGAATTGGAAATGTCGTTCGGGTTCGAGGTAGATGGTGAAGAAGTTGATGTTGGAGCATTGATGTCAATATCACCCGCATTTGGAATCGAAGTAGGAGATCGTGAACTTACAAGAGTAGTGGTACTGACGTCGATAGCACCTGACAATGAGAACAAATGTTCCCCAAGGGAATAGCGAGACGGGGAATTTTGTCCAATGACTCTATGCATAGAAGGATAAAAGGCTACGTCAGTTTCTGATCATTGAAATCGTTAATGATCAGGCGAGGAAGTGTGCAAAAGATAGAGATTATTCAGTCGCGCGATTAATCTCCCCCCAAAAGCAGGTCGCCGACTTTCAAATGGACGCTTGTAGTTCAATT
>LS903816.1:0-11057 GCA_900490955.1 Micoletzkya japonica
CAATGTAAGAAAAGCAAGTAGTAAATGATCGATGGTTCAAAAAATTGGCGCCAATTCAAAGGCGTGCCACGGGGGAGCGTGATACACGTTAGTACAATGCATGATGCATGTTTTCTCGTTTCCGTTTTTTATTATCCGGATCACAGGTATGATATACGTTGGAAACGTGATACACGTTGGTCTGAGAGACCGGAGTAAAAAGAAGAAAAAACTTACAGCGTACTGCATATTCTCCAAATAATTCGGCTCTTTATATTTAAATCGTAATCGCGACTCCGTAGAATGCCTGTATAATGTCTGGAGTGTATTAAAAAGTAAGCATCTGAAAAAGGAAAACTCACATTAATCTTCCAAGTTCCATCGGTCATCAGATTCTTTCCACATAGGATATAACTCCGACTGTTCATGAGTGTTCGCGCATATTCCTCCTATCTTTTACAGTGTCATCTCTGAAACGAAAAGAATTTTAAAAAAACAACAACAAACACTTAGAAAGAGAACACGAGAGAGCGAACGGAGAGGACACAACTGATGCGAGGACGCGCTGACAGGTCAGGTTGACCAAAATAGTTTACCGTATGCTAACATTCCTCGTGAGAGTCCCTCACTCACACTGCTTCCAAAATAGACCAGTGCAGGCGCCACGAAAATATACCAACCTGTTGGTATATTTCCGTTCGCTTCCAAATAAGACCAACCAGTTGGTATATATTTTGCGGCGAAGCAAACATATACCTTGCATATTTATCTGCTCAGTATATACTAGGTATATTTTCGCTCAGTGTATGTAGATCTCGCCAAGGCTTTCGATACTGTCTCTCATTCCAAGTTACTGTACAAATTGGAGTCCTTTGGTGTCCATCACAATCTGTTGTCTTGGTTCACCTCCTTCTTGGAGGATCGTGTCATGTCTGTTCGTGTTGGCTCCGCTCTGTCTACTCCTCGTCCTGTCGTTAGCGGGGTTCCACAAGGAAGCGTTTTGGGTCCTTTTTTCTTTCTTCTCTATGTTTCGGATATCTCTTCAGTCTTTAGCAGCCTCCCACTAGTCGGTTTCAAGCTCTTTGCTGACGACATCAAACTCTTTTCCACTTTCGATCCGAGCAATCCTTCTCCTTCTGTTTCTCAACTCCAACAGGGGCTCACTGGGTTAGCTGGATACTGCTAAAATTGGCAGTTAACGGTTGCTGTAGGAAACTTCACCTAGGCAAAAGCAATCCAAAACAGTCGTACTCCTTATCCTCAATTCCATTCCCATCTTTGCCTTCTGTTCGTGATCTCGGTGTCATGCTTGACTCCTCACTTTCCTTTGCTGTTTATATCAATTCCATTGTAGCCAAATCGAAGTCACTTGTGTTCATGCTATTGCGATCTCTTAGATGTACTGTAGCATCTGTATATATTCGAGCATATAGATCGTATGTTATTACCGAACTCGAATATCCTTCACCTGTTTGGTCGCCTTCGTCTATTGTTATGATTAGGAGGTTAGAATCTGTTCAACATCTATTCTCTCGCCTTCTTTATGTTCGTTGTAATGGTCTCGGAAAATTGTTTGTTATCTTGTTCTAGGAATTCGCATATTGAGAGTGGACGTAGATATTCCGATGTCTTCTTTCTTTGTTCTTAGACCTACTAGAGGTAGACTCTTCACCTTTTCGTATCATATTCCTCTTGCTCGCAGAGAGAACCTTCGATCATCTTTTGCACATAGAGTTGTTCGATATCTGTCTAAGATCCACACCGTACTTAATGATACTTCTATTTCATCCACAGGCTTAACAAGAGCCCTGCTGTCCCTTCCCCATGTCCCCTCAAGTCTCGGTCATGCAATCCCCAATCTATAGCCAATCGAAAGTCAGTCTTTGTGTTGACGTAATGCTCCCTCTCCGGCATTGCCTTGCCTCCTCAGGCACAAGGACTGGTCACCCTTGTACGTTCTTCACACTGGCTTGGCGTGTAACTTTGGCTATTCTTCCCCTCTCCCCTCCCCCCCCCCCTTCCCCGAACCCTAATATGTCTTATTTATTGATTAATTCGTTTTACTCGGGTATTCATTTTCATTCTCATATGAATTCATTTAATTGTTGACACACACTTGCGGTGATAAATATTATATTATTAATATGGTAGCCGAATACCCGGTCAGTGATCTAAGAAAAGAGAGAGAAGAGAGAAACGAGTTAGGCGGATAGAGCAGAGACGGGTTTAGGCCCCCATCTCTGCTTCTCCTAGACTGACCTCATCCCTTCGCAATCCTGTGGGTCTCATAATTCAAGTTTCAGTTCATAAGAAAATACGTAACAATCTTTTCTTTCGGATGGAGATACATCAACATTAACTTAATCATGAAGGTATTCATTTCACAAGATGTGCATAAAATTTGCACCCATCATTATCTTTACTCAAAACTGGATAGCACATTTAATAGATCTGCGAAAAACAAGATTCAGGCAGAGCAAGTTACTGTTGACTTATCAATCGTGTTCAACAGATTTGTGGGATCATATATTTGCTGTGCTGCACATGACAGGAATTGTGTCGAATAGCCCGTAGGTGCACCCTTAATTGTTTTAATGTTACATATATTGTTAACTTTAAAGAACCTCGTATGTTAAATTTCCTCCTTGTGGACATGTAATCCAACAATCATATCCGAAGCAGAATCCCGCCTTTCCACTTGAAGTAATGCCAGAGCCGGCAATGCACTTATCATAATATTCTTTGCCTTAAATGTAAAAGCTTTTTAGCAGGAAGATATGTCAAACCTGCGTAGCATGTAGCTGAAGTAACTGTATCACCACTCACATCAAGCCATTCCCCGTTTTCACATGTGAGGACCCAGGATTCATCCTGAAACGTATGTTTTCTTGGAAAATATACCTACTACCTCCGATTTGAGGTATCCCTTAACACATGAAGCAACGTTTCCTCGATAAACCAGAGGGGAATAAGTGCATTCCTTTGCAAGCGCGCATGTGTAAACGTTAAGAATGGGACATCCAGGCGGGGGAACAGATATCCCCTCTAAAATGCCCACACTTCCATTTCTTCTTCTTATTCCAACCGTTGCTGACTTCATATAAAGATAACCAACCTGGAATCTTGCACGTCGCATAACTTCCATCGAAGCCTTCTAATTGCCTCCATTTTCCGCCATCACACGTGATTTCATCCCCATTGAATTCACCAAGAGGATTGTTTGCACCTGTCTGTGAAATTTAAGAGAATAGAATTGGAATTGCTATTGAACATACGCTGTATACGAAGGAGCCTCCCAAAGGACAACGCCATGTACAGTTATTCACTTTGATTGGGTTCAGGGTGAGGGAACCCGGAACCATCGATCTATTTCTTGGCTCGAAATCAATACATTCACATCTTTCTAAAAAATTTTGTTTCATTCCTGTCGATCCAGAATGTAGACTTACTCTTACAACCAATGCTCCAAAATTCATTGTTTTCGGACCTCCATTTTCCAGTTCCAGAACAGGTAACATTTTCGTCGATCCATTCGCTTTCTCCATTTGCATCTATCCCAAACAATGAGTATCCTGAACATTTCTTGTTATCTTGTTCTTAGTGTGTTTTCATTGCCAGAAGCAGATTCACAGGAAGCCGTAGCACAGGGGACGTTAGTAGTCGGCCCCTCGACACTCAGATAATTCTCGAAGTATCGACTCACTGCGCATGCTCCGACTCCGCATTCTGGGAGGCTGAGTGGTTGCGTAAGACAAAGCAAACCTTTGGCGCAAAGGGCACTGCGAGTGGACGTAATTGAATTTCGCCCCGTCTTCCAATATGATGAAAGACACAAGATATGTCTTTGTTTTGAATGTTCAACGAAGAGCGTTGCCTGTAGGAAACATATTACAATTTTGCAATTCAAGAGAAGCAAGAGAATCATTCACTCCTTATTCTCAGACCCCGGGCGCTCGGGCCATCTTGTCGTCTATCTTCTCATCCCGCCCCCTTTATTCCACCACTAGGAGAAGGTAGATCCTCTCTGACCTTAGGCAAGTCAGAAGTGCCCCCTTGCCTATCTCGTCTTGACAACTTCCCTCTATTTTCCCTCGCAGCTGCCCTTCCCATGTAGAAGACTTGAACGTCAAGCATTGTCCCCATCCCCCAAAAAAATTATTTTCAAGAGATGCATTCCTCTTCCACCCCCCCCACTGTAATCCGTCGCACACCTATGGTGTTCTCATAAAGATAAAAGAAGTAAAGAAATACGTTGTAATCAGCACAGACGAGACGAGTGCATTCTCCTTCTTCTTGAACCTCAGAAAAGGAATGAATTCCCGTTGAACCTTCCGTACAGTCGTACCCCACAAAAGGACAGTCCTTCCTGACATCCAGATCCGGAACCGAACATCTTTGGCATTCTGAGAACACTGTATATCAGTAACTTTGATCTTATACCTTCGAGACACGAGATTCGTTTAGCGTTTCCGCTGTAGAAGATAAGACCGCTTGATAGACATGCGAGAAAAGGAAGAATCATTTCCTAGTGAGCTTCGATTTCTCAGTTTAAGTACAAAGACGATGACACAGCATTGTCTGGACAACATTAATTAACAATCTTAAATGATTCCTGCTCATGAATTATTTTTTGTAATAACATACATTAAGATGTAATAATTTTGTAACAAGACTGGGTATAAGTATCCAACTTGCTGTTAGGAATTTAAAATATAGCTTCAGCACTCTCTTATAACCTTAGCCCTTTTTGCTTTACGAATTTGCCGAAAATTACGCTTCGTGCTTTGCAAATCTTTTATCCCGTTTACTTTGCGAAGTAATTAGATGTTTGGAAACTAACTTCTGACTAATCGTTTTCTTGTATAAAAGGACAAGAAAAACCTTCAAGTCTTAAAGGGAAGATGGTGAATCTTCTTCTTTTCCTACTACTGCTTACAGTTGTCGTTTCAGAGCAAACGTGCCTTGAAGGTAAGTGTGTCAGGAGTTAAATTGTAGATACGAAGTTTTCCACATAGCCACAGTTCTCGACATTTCATATTTATGTATTTGTGCAATCATCTTTATCATGACTACCGTTTGATAAGGGTCCAAAGGAGGGGTACATAGATGGGAGAGGTTTGAAGACGTCGAATCTTCTTCAAAACTACTCACTCAGTCCGAGGTGCCGAGAGATATTTAGTGTTCTCCTGACTAGTGCTTTGCAATACTCGCCCCGTACGCCAATTCTTTTAGAGGAGGATCATTCTTTCTTGTCCTGGGTTGAAATTGAGTAGAAGGCTTAACAAAGATACTTGATATATCAAGTATGTATATTGCTCATGCTCAAAATGTCTTAGTAAAGATCGAAAACTAAATTCAAAAAGAAAATAATAAAAGAAATTGTGGAATTACTAAGCACATGAAGTTGTTTGACTATGAATTATAATGTTTCCACGTGCAATCAATCCGAAACGTTAATTTAGGTGTGAGGAAAAACGAAAAATCTCATTTTAGAACCTTTTAAATTCAAAAGACTCTGTCCACGGGTACGGCAGAATTTGTATTCGCAGGATACCCTGCTATTGTAAATTTCGCTAATTTTTTATCTATTTTTCTCATTTCAATGCGAAATATCGTTTTGTCCATGAAACAGAGATCTCATGTCAGTCGTCAGCTACTATATCCAATTTTGCGAAAAGCGGGTTGCTCTTTGCACCTTCAGTACTTCGCTGATAGTGAATGAAATCGCAAAAGATTCGGAAATCGCGATCATGATGATTATATTTAATGTATGACGTAAAGAGCGAGTATGGCCAGAAACTCGTGGTCCTGCTCCTTTAAGATGAAGCGTAGTTAAAATACCTCAGATTACGGGAAGCTGCTTCAGATTGTCAGAGATGCAAGGCTCCATCACTTGAAGCTGAAAGAGACTGTCCAATTATGGGATACGAGTGCTCCGAAAAAACTCCAGGAGTTCATGCTTTCACGGAAGTTCAAGTGGAGGGAGAGTGTACGAAGATCGTATGTGCGGACTATAACGTAAGCTTGCTAACTGTGAATATTTATTTTGTGGACATGCTTATTTCCAGTCCACACTGTTTGTCGAACACGCTTCTGTGAGCAGTCTTTCGTGTGCATCGAAGAAGTGGAAAGTAGGCAAGGAGGCAGTGATAACAGCACAAAGTGCAGTCTGCGCAAAAGGTTGGCCATAGGCATATAATCTCGTTGATAAATGTTCATTTTAAGTAATGTTCTTTGCAGAGTGTGGGGCTGGAGTGTGCAGCGTGGATCGCTTCAATAAGACAAATTTGATCATTGAGGACGCTTCAACAGAATCTCCGTGTACACGAGCACATTGCAAACAAGGCACAGGTAAGTATACTTAAAAATAAATAATTTTCCATTTTTATGGAGTTTTATGTATAAGATAGAATATTTTTTTCTATTTAACAGTTTATAATCTTGCGGGTCAACACTCTTGCAACTCTTTTTCATTTTCCGTAATACCTATTGGAATTAAAGAAGAATAATGCACACAGATTACGACTTATTCGGGATAAATGTTACCGGAGGATTTGAATGGATCGATGGAAAGGCAGAGTGCAGTGGAGATGGAATGTGGATGGTTGAAGATTCGGCTAGTAAATACTCAAAAATTGGATGCAAAAGTAAGTGCATTAAATATTTTTGTTTAATATAAATTAGTTATATTTAGAGAACTGTAAGTGTACTAACAGCTTTGGAACTTTTTATGGATCCCTTCTTCCCGGAATTCTGACAGTACCAGCAATACAAGTCGACGAATGCACGTGGAGATGCCCTTACGAAGGAACTTTCGTGTACAGCGTACTGCTTTGACTAAGTTTATCAAATCGTTTGAACTTGCAGATAGCCCCCTTTCAAACCCTTGGTGAGGCAAACACTGACGTAATACATTGCGAAAATGGGAAATGGAAGGAACTTGACAATTTCGATGGGAGTTACTTGAACTGCAAGTTGCCAAGTAAGAGGGGAAAGAAGAGACAATAGTAAAAAAATTCTGTTGAGTGAATTATGTTTGAGAACAGATTCTCTGTTTATATAATAAAAAATTGCGATACTTTTTGAAGAAACAGTTGAGGAAGAAATAAGAAGCGCCAACATATTTTTACTCTTATTCTTAAAGGGCTCAACGGAGTTGAGTCCTTTAATAATAAGATATACGGAATGGGGTGGTGTGTGATGAGAAATAATTTCCTCTTAACTCAGAGGAAATACCACCTCATGCATAGACAGTAACATTTTAATCTCTTACATTTAATCTCTCAATCTTTAAAAATCATTTGCATATTCATCATGATTACATTGCTCTGAATACTACATACCATTTTCGTTTTTCAGGTTTTAAGAGGTGTTAATTCCTTTTTCTCACAAGGGGATAAGAAACCTGTAGATAGAGTTGAAAAGCACATATTGAAAATGAATTTACACAACCCTTAAAGTCATTCTTTTACTGCAACTAACTATTTTCAGTGGGAAAGGCCATTCCGCCTCCTGGATGTCCTGTTCTAGATCAATATGTTTGCGAAGAAGATAATTGTTCATATGAAAATCTTATCTACACAGGAAATATCGCATCATGCAATGGCGGCGTTCTTGAGAACTCAGTAATTTCTACTTTCTTATTTGTAAAGAAAGTTTTAAAAAGTTATATTCGCCTCATTTTCTCCAGAACATTAAAAGCAAATAATTAAAAAGAAAAACAATAGCACATGTTCTGAATACTGAATATGCGAACGAATTCTGAGTAGGGATATAATCCACTGGTCGCTCTCGTTTGCCAGAACGGAGAATGGTACGAATTCGATTCTAACACTACTCAGACAGCCGCTACATGCGATGATGGTAAGGCAATTAATGAAAGAATATCAAAGGTGGTGTAAGCAGAATTTTTGCGGCGCTCATCATTTTCTCAAAAATAAAGTCGCAAACAAATTTTTAGACCCGGTACAGTATGCTATAGAATAGCTTACGGAAAATTGCGGCTGATCGAATGTCTGGCTTGGCTTTCACTACCGCAATATGTTGAGTCTATACAGGTTCTCCGTGGTGGGAATTTGTAATATCATTCTCTTTTCACCACATCTATCGCACACCTCGAAAACTGGTTTAAAATTTCGGTACAGTTCGGAACTGATCAGAACAAATCAGAACAACAGCGAAATGGTAGAGTTGAGTCAATGAGCGATCAATGAAAGTTAGTTTGTTGTTTTCATCTAGTTCATGTGTTCCGAGACTGTTTGAGCACCATCCGAGGCATTTTCAGAGGCCGATCGTTCCGAGGTATGTGCGTGAAAACACCTTTTCCGACCGAATTTCCCTGTTCCGCGTAACACGGTACCGTAACCGTGAACGAGAAAGCCAAATCTGAGAGGAATAGGCTTAACTCTTCCATTTCGCAATTGTTCCGATTTGTTCTGAACAGTTCCGAACTGTACCGAACTTTTAAACCAGTTTTCGAGGTGTACGATATACATTTATTATTTGAAAATTTTTCAAGATAAATTATAAGATGAAATAACAGGTGCTACAATCCTTGAATATTTGATCGGAGAAGTTTCCAAAATCTCGACAGCTGGCGCTGATTATGTCGGATTCTGTTCCGAGGAAAATTGTTGGATTACGTGTCCGCAGGGAGGAAATCTAACATATTCAGTGAGAACAATAAAGGAAGTCATGGCCTTAGTTGATGCGTTTTAGACTGCGCCACCAGGATACTCTACGCAATACCTTGGTTGCAATGCTAAAAATACGACCATCCTAGACCCAACAAACGCACTTGTCCAAATAGATCCAACCACGATTATTTGCGCTTCATGAACGTCGTATTAGTATGTGTACGGTATGTGTAATGTGTACCCTTTGCATTTTCTCCTTTCGTTAATTTTAAATAAACATTTTAAATAAACATGTCAATAAATTATTTATGGTTGACTGTTGGGTCCAGATCATTTCATCACACGCACGTAAATCTTTGGAATTTAGCGCTCTGCACAATTATAAGGTCGAATTATCTTCAAAAAGATTGACGGTTTTCGTTTTCCTACAGCCGAAAATACGATTCTTTATACTTATACATAACGACACATAATTATGTGCAAGGAGATAAAGCATGGAACAGCATAAACAGTCTTTATCTAAATCCACAGCAAATCATACAGTAAGGAGGGTCACGAAAAGAGTGAGTTTGTTCCGAAGTGACTTTTGACAGACGAATATTTAGGAACGACTCATTGGCGGACGATAAGCCGCGCGATTAATCCCCCTCGGCGACCGGTCAGCGACCGTAGAAAGTTCGGCATTAATTGGGCAACGGGGTCGCGAACTTTCAAATGTATAAGCATAGGAGTTCGCAGTTATTTCCGACTTCCCCCCGAAAGGATGCCGACCGGTCGCCGACCAATATAGGTGAAAGATCGGTGACCGGTTAGAGAGAGGCGAGAGAGCATGCGATTTGGAGAGAGCGAAAAGAGCATACCCGGTGTTGCTCTTTTCGCTCTCTCACTCTGCCCATGCTGAGGGATGCTCTCTCGCTGTCGGCGATCTTTCAAATGTTGGTGAACTATGGGAGAGGAGAGGAGACGTAAAGCGGTCGATATTCTTACAAGTTTCGTGACTTTGCGAGTGAGTATTTTTAAAAAATTTGGTTTGTGACCCTAGGTAAATTTGTATGGAGATTTCGAATATGTAAATACATTTGTTGCATGACATACTGTAAGTTCAGAACACTATATTGAATTCACAAACTTTCTCAATTTTTGAAGAAAGAGATAAAATAGAAAAAAAATCTTTAAAAAAAATCTAGATTACGAATATTTAACTTTCGTTATTCTATTTCAACTATATAGGGTGGTTCACAATGTAAATTTTGGAATTCGATCCTAATTTTTAGTGTTTATTGAAGCATCAATTGCGCAGATTCCAAAAATATAGAATAAGTACACATTTTATAAAGACTATGCAAAAACGCAAAATCTGCAAAAAAAAAACAAAAAAAAGAGGTGGAGTCGAACCCGCAATATGAAAACGCTACGCGACACGCATACCTATTGCGCCATACACGATGCTTGACCTGCACGTTACACGCCCCTCATACTTTTCTCCCCTCCCATAGCCGAAAGTTGGCCAATCTCTGCCAAATTTCTGCCCAACCCGCGCGACCTGTCAGCGAAAGATCGCTGAGAAGTCGGTGAACTTAGGGGTGATTAATCGCGCGGAAGGACTACTGTGTAATTCCTCATACCTTCTATCTCACTAGTGAGCGGTCATTTTTGTCGCTTGTTCTCATGTTTCGCGGTTATTGTCGTGGTCTCAAAACCTACGATGGGGGCTACCAGGAAGTCATAAACTGGGCCACCTCAAACGTTATCCTGATGAATGAAGATCAGTAAAATTTTAAAGTGAGTTCCACTTATCTATAACTCTGTAATGATCCAGAAATATGAATTACTACCGTAACAGAGACGTGACAAATTTGTGTTCTAGTTGCGACCTTAAAGGGGTCTCGGACCTCATGGAAAGAATCCTATCTGGACATCACAGTGTGCGTAGATAAGAAGATGGAGGCAAGAGGAAAAGAAGTTTTGATGCGCAATTATGTAATGCTGCTTTTAAAGGTGGTGTAAACAAAACAACATTAGAAACTCCCACCACGAAGACCCTGTACAGAGTCAACAGATTACGATAATGAGAGCCAAGCCAAACATTCGACCAAACGCAATGTTTCGCAAACTATTTTCCCGATGGCATACGCTATCGGGTGGGTCTAAATAATTGTTCGCGCCGCTATTTTATGAATTCCCTGTACATCAAGCAATTTTTATGGTGCTTTCAATTTCAGCTACCTCTCCTCTTTTGAGGTGGTCAAAATGGCCTAGCGTGGTCAAAATGGCCTAGGCCATTTTGAAAATGGAGCGTGGGCGCGGGGATGGTGGACGGTAAGGGCACGGAGTCGTGTGTCCAAATACGCTTCACCCCGCCTTCATCTTGAGGCACGACATTGGGAGCGTGGGCGCGGGGATGGTGGACGGTAAGGGCACGGAGTCGTGTGTCCAAATACG
>LS903816.1:13295-25312 GCA_900490955.1 Micoletzkya japonica
GGAGTCGTGTGTCCAAATACGCTTCACCCCGCCTTCATCTTGAGGCACGACATTGGGAGCGTGGGCGCGGTGATGGTGGACGGTAAGGGCACGGAGTCGTGTGTCCAAATACGCTTCACCCCGCCTTCATCTTGAGGCACGACATTGGGAGGGTGGGCGCGGGGATGGTGGACGGTAAGGGCACGGAGTCGTGTGTCCAAATACGCTTCACCCCGCCTTCATCTTGAGGCACGACATTGGGAGCGTGGGCGCGGTGATGGTGGACGGTAAGGGCACGGAGTCGTGTGTCCAAATACGCTTCACCCCGCCTTCTCTTGAGGCACGACATTGGGAGGGTGGGCGCGGGGATGGTGGACGGTAACGTGTGTCCAAATACGGTCAAAATGGCATAGGCCATTTTGCCCTACACATTTTACCCCACTCCGTTTCGAGAGGGCTGTATTTCCTCCATCGCGAGTAACTTCCGAGATATTACTCTTCGTCGACATTCCAGAGATTCTTCTTCCAAAGTCAAGGAAAAGCGGTCGCATTTACCTATGGATGAAGGGAACCCAGCCGCTCTTCCTTCCACTTTCGTCAATGAATAACCGCTTTTCATCGAGCGCGTACAAAGAAAATAATATCTACCCAACGATTCGCGATGGAGGAAAGACAGCAATCACGAAACAGAATGGGGTAAGATGAGTAGGGCAAAATGACCTGGGTCAAAACGGCCATCTTTCATGTTCCAACATTAAAGTCTTCTCTCCATTCGTTGCCGCTCCTTTTTGACGACGCCAAAATGGACTAGGCCATTTTTACCACCGCAAAAGAGGGAAGGTAACCGACAATGAAAGCACCATTAGCTCACGTTTTCAAAAAAGTAATTTGAGAATGATTTTAATTTTTACAATGATTTTGTTTAGAATTGGCAAGATCCGAACCGCAGGCCTGATGAGTGCTACAAAAACACCACCCTTAAGAGACATTCTTTGTGAGAATGGAGCAATAGGAGGGACCCAGCGGAAGGGAAAAAGTCAACCCCGCCTCCAATTTAGTTTATCGATAGATCTAGGTGAGTAGAGCGTGAAAATTAACATGAGAAAACGTAATATAATTTCCGATTTTAAAAATTTGCATATCTAAATTTTCAAAAAAGTTTAAAGTTGTCCACAGTGAAAATTGAAACTGCCTATCCGATGTAGTTTTCTTCGCTGATTCCGAATATCGTATTGTTTTGATCGGAAACTTTCATTTTCAGCACGATAATCGCGAAAAACTATAAAAATTTACCCTTTTTCAGTCATATCTCAAAATATTTGGTTAGAATTACATACTTTTCTCTTCGAATTCGGAAACTAGAACATTTTTACATAAGAATAACTGTTTTTGAAGAAAATTCACGACCATATTATTCGCGATATTTTGGCCTGAACACATGGCAAAGAGAAAGTCTGAGAAAGTCGACCTCCCTTCAATTGCGCTGGAACGCAGCACTAAATTATTTTCCAAAACTGATGAAAACATGTTTCCTAGGGTAATTTTTATGGTATTCACGATGATCAGGGTCTTAGGTCGTGAAAAAAATTGTTTCTCGAGATATGACGAAATAACTCATTTTTCGCTTTAAATTGCATAACTTTTGATGCAGACAAGCTAGAGAGCTCGGGTTGGTGCCAATCGATAGATAATTCCAAATAGTTGCTACAACTATATTAACATAATAGAAATCTAATAATATGTATGCGCTATGGTCGTTTATATAACCACGATGTACCAATTTACACAAAAGTTCCAAATTTCGGCTATCAAAAGTTTCGAGAATGCATTTTCAATGCAATATTTGAATCACTGGGGTCGTTTTACTCCTGGAGAACTATACACGTAACAACGCTTCCCCGATACTCGTTGTATCTCATCAAAGACAACCTATAAGAGCAACACCATTATCCTGTTCTCTGCTGCCTATTTTTTGTATTTGCGATCAAATGAGGTTATAGGAGTGAATTTTGACGTTCTTTTCATCTATTCGCGAACCTCGAAATATTAGTCTACTATGAATTTTCAGCCCTGAAAGGTCTACACTGCATGAAGAGCACATCACTTGACTTACCGTTAAGCTAGTAAATTGTGGGCCGTGTTTGAAACACTTGAAACAAGGCCATATCTCGGCTGGGAAAGGTCGTACAGAGTTCTGGTTGGAATTTTTGATATCCACAGGACGAGTTCTATTTGTGTATCAAGTTTGGTAACGATTCCTCAAGTTTAAAGACCTTTAAAACGTAAAAATGTGGCATTGGAGAGGCTCGAACTGGGATAGCGAGAATTTATCGGGATTTCTAAGATAAAAGCCGTTTTAACCGGTTTAACGTTGTCTAATCATCACCAAACTTGATACACAAGTAGATCTCTTCCTGAGAATTCCAAAAATTCCAACCAGAACTCTGTACGACCTTTCCCAGCCGAGATATGGCCTTGTTTCAAGTGTTTCAAACACGGCCCACAATTTACTAGCTTGACGGTAGGAGACGCTCCGATTTGTTTGCAATGAGTACCGGAGGAGCGTTTATTTTTACGTTTCTAATTTGCTTAGCGTAAAATGTCTCCAGAATTAGAATATTACATAGAAAATACTGGCCCGAAATTTTTAAGATCTCAAACTGGAGCGTCGCTTACGTCAACTGCTGTGCTCTTCATTCAGTGTAGACCTTTCAGGGCTGAAATTTCATCGTAGACTAATATTAGGCAGCAGAGAACAGGATACTGGTGTTGCTCTTATTCATTCATTCATTCATTCATTCATTCATTCTTTATTCTCGTCGTAGGGAAAGGGTACAGTAGATGGGGATATATGCAGATATAAGATAACGAGAGGTAGGTCGCTTAGCGAATCGGTGGTTGTGCAGTTTGTAAGTTATATATAATAAGGATTAAAGTCTAATCTTAGATGGGGATGGGAGAATAAGTGTATCTAGTTTAACTGTGAAATTTCTAAAAGATCTAGGAGGAAGGTCAACAATAGTCTGAGGCAAAGCATTCCAGAATGAGATGGATCTACTAGAACAAGTTGTGTGATGGGAATGTTGAGCATAAGGGATCGCGAAACGAAAGCTATTAGAAGATCTTAGAGGACGAGGGAGAGGTGCTAATGTATATAAAGATGTTCTAGATAGGTCATGGTAATTGTAAACACAATTATAGATGACTGAAAAAGGGTAAATTTTTACAGTTTTTCGCGATTATCGTGCTGAAAATGGAAGTTTCAGATCAAAACAATACGATATTCGGAATCAGCGAAGAAAACTACATCGGATAGGCCGTTTCAATTTTCACTGTGGACAACTTTAAACTTTTCGAAAATTTAGATATGCAAATTTTTTAAAATCGGAAATTATATTACGTTTTCTCATGTTAATTTTCACGCTCTACTCACCTAGAGCTATCGATAGACTAAATTTTAGGTGGGGTTAACTTTTTCCCATCCGCTGGGTATTCCGGTTACTCATGGAACGTCAAATTATTTTTCGCCTCGAATTGAACCACTTATCGCATATATCCCTTATCCTCATTCCACCAAGAGGATAAGGTGAATCCCTTTTGGCGCCCCCGGTAAGCCAGAAGTGTCCCCTTGCCTAAGTCGTCTTCGTCCCCTTTTTCTTCTTCTTTCCTTGCGGCTGCCGCACCCGATAGAAGTCTTGTTAGTCCAGCATTGCCCGTTCCCTATAGAAGAATTTTTTCAAGTGAAGATAATGTTCCCCCTATTCCTTCCCCAAGATTGCTTGCCATATTCCCATCCCTACCGCACACCTCACAGTGTATTTGAATAATTATTGTTATGTATGTGGGTGTGCGAGGGATTACGGTATTCGGCAGGGGGTTGGAGACAACAAGGAATCCCGGATGGGATGGGTTGAGATGTGGAGAGGACGAGAGGACAAACCACTCAGGGTTTATCCAGGACAAAGAATGAGGGCGAGGGGACGAGTGAGGGAGGGGATAGACGAGGTGTTGGGATAATGCAAAATAGGAATAGTGGGATTAACCAAATATACAACAATTATATTTTCCTAAATCTCACAGAATGGGATCTATATGTGTGATGAATCGAAAAAAGTGTTTATCGAAAACCAGCAATTTTATTCTCGTCATTGCACTGATTTTCCACGATAGAAATCAGAAAAAACGACGAGCTAACACATTCCACAGGTCTTCGGACATCTTTTCTTCATGAGCGACTTCTAAACCTAAAGAAGATTATCACCGCTAAATACAGAATGTGAAAACTTACTTTGTTGCTACATAGTGTTCGGTTTACAGTCATATGCGCATTCCGAACAAGAAGGACTCTGAAATATATTAGTACTACCGTCTTTCTACTGGATTTATAGGAGAAATATATAATTTTATTCGCGAACTGGGTATGTCTTTCTAATTTCTCAGAAACCTAGGAAATATGCTTAGTTTCCTTATAAAGTAATCAATAGGCAAATATTCAAAAAATATTCCATCCTTTTTTCGTATCCAAAAATAATCCCCCGTGTTCATCACTGATGAGCTGTCGGCCCGGGTGGATTGCATGGCTGTCTGATGGCTAGACAGCGAAACAGCCATGCACTCTTTATTTGATAAAATAAAATAAAATAGTAAACATTCAGACCTTTGGTAATCACCAATTTTACAGTAGTATCTTCTCACCTAAAATTTCTAATATTATTACTCATAACTCTTTCAAATATTAGTGTTTAATGAAGTAATTCGTATTTCTTTTCGATTATATAACATAAGTAACATTACCTGTGTTTGAAACTCAACAACAGCGGAGAAGGAAATGAAGAAGGCAAAGAGAATAGCAAGGAACTTCGTGTGTGCGATATCAGAAGAGAGAGCTTCCTTATTTTTATATGCGACCCCTTCCACTTGTTCAAATCGAAGTAGTTCACAAGATACGGAAGAAGTTCTTGCGAACATGTTCATCCGTGTGGAAATTTTTATAGCTTACCCCGCTATCGATAGCACATGAACAAACTGCAGTAATCTGCATATTTTTCAAAATAAAAATTGACCAGTAAACATCTGGAAAAAAATATAATACTACTTGTGGACCGTAGCTAATATTTTTCCCCAATCTCCTCCTTTCCCTAATCTAACTGTGCCCCAAAACACGGGTAAATTATATGTTATAATTGTTAGCTGAAAATAAATTGTAATCTGCATATTTTTCAAAATAAAAATTGACCAGTAAACATCTGGAAAAAAATATAATACTACTTGTGGACCGTAGCTAATATTTTTCCCCAATCTCCTCCTTTCCCTAATCTAACTGTGCCCCAAAACACGGGTAAATTATATGTTATAATTGTTAGCTGAAAATAAATTGTTGAATTTGAAGCTCATGCCGTATATGTGTTTCACATCTCGACGATATTGCAAAACATCTTCATTAAAACTTAACTTTGTACATGGTAATTACAACTAACAGTAGCGAAAATGATGCAGATGTGCACGATGAGGCCTGAAGTTAGCAAGATTGCTATGTACACGTTATTAAGCTATCTGCGAAAAATTATATAAGTATCTACACTTATAGAAATGGAATTTGATTGTATTAACGTTATGTAGGACAACCCACTTGTTCGACTTCCTCGTCAGTTTTAATTTTTATTATTTGCTCGACTCTAGTATTCTTGGCTTCCTGCAATGTCAAAGGAATGAAGGAGAGGTGACGACGTTCAAACATATTAATGAGAAAGTTCAAACTTACGCTTTACATGTTCGAAGATTAAAGCCTTCTCTCAATTCGTTACCCCTTTGGTGGAGAACGGTTTTTTTCATTTATTTTGGATAATTGAATAAAAACAAAGAGAAAATGCCAATAATGAAGAGCGAATGTGGTTCTTTTCGATGTTCTCTACCGTGTTCGAACATGGCACGTAAAGTGATGGTCGAAAGCGAGCATGGTCATTCTTTAAACTCTATCATGTATGTCTTCCACACACCTCATATTTGCTCACCTTGCATATCCGATCTCTTCGCGTCTCACTGTTCTTCGAACAACGAGTCGACGGACCCTTGCATTTGTAGGAACAAGGAGACTCCGACTGACAGGATGATAACGATGTTGCTTGATGGAGTCGAATGGGAAGTGAACAGGAAGGACCGGACTGTTGTACAGGGCAGCATGTGGGCTTTCGGCAGCATGGACTCTGTTGAGGGTAGGCGCATGAGCGCGGCACTAGTGGAACAGGAACTGGAGTCGTGCCGTTACTAGCACCGGACTGCGGTTCACAGCAGTCGTCCTGCGCATAGCTATTTGAGACCAATCAATAAACTCTCTCTCTGACCTTCTCACATGAGCATTGGAAGTCGGAAGCTGAAAAGGACACGTTTTAATGAGGAGGGGATGAGGAGGACGGAAGTTGTCATTTTCATAGTTGAAAACTGTTTTCCAAAAAAGAAAGCGAAACTCACGATTAGCCTCGAAGAATTCGTGGATCTGTTTCTGTATCTCCGAAAACTCCTTATTACAGTCATTATCTTGAAGGTTTAGTGCACCACACAACGAGCTAGACATTGTTCGATTTTCGGCAAGTTCGTTGATTTCATGAAGGACTTTGGCTAGATGAAAAAGTCCGGTCATACTCATGTTTTGTACTACGGGAAAAGAATCAAGATGAGTGTAGTTGTATGCCCTCAATTGCTCCAAGGACACCACCAGATCGTGCAAGCCATCTTGAGTTTCCTGACTCGCGTTTCGGAATGCGATTGATTCCGGAAACTCGAGCAGACTTCCAAGGGTTAGGTTAAGCTTTTCCGTGAATTCGTTGTAGTCATAGTCAAGCATGAGAAGGGGTCTGGGCATGGGCATCGCAACGCTATCGGCATCTTGCACAGAAAGCAGGACTACTAGGAGACTGACGTCGACTACTAACAGCATACTGACTAGGTACGCATCTCGCACGCATGCTTTTATACAGACGAGTGACTAGGACAGTACAGGAGCAAGTATCACAACAATAGGAGTGACGCATACACGGAGAGGAATGAGCAAAGAATTGAGGATAGGGCGAAGGACGAGTTCCGCGAGTCGTCTACTACGATCTTCACGCTGTCCCGACACTGAATAGATCCGGTTAGCTACACATTTCGTGACAGATCAGAAAGCTCACCGGGCATTTCGATCGGCCTCGGCAGCTACAGGAAGTATTGCAGGAAGAGGGATTCTCAAAGTCATTTTTGCTTCAACTCAGATTCATTGCATTACCTGAGAGGAGCACGGAATATAGTTGACAGTGCGGAGTCGACAAATCATGCTGTTCTGAGGTAGCTGACAATCAATGGGTTTTACGCTCGTGATTGATGTAGTCTGCGATGCGGTGGAGTCAGTAGTGGCAGGTGCTTTCGCAGAAGGTCTTTTCTGAATTTTCTTACAATAACCTAACCGGCCATTAACCATAGATAGTGATTTACCAATTCTTTGTTATAATTCTTCTAATGTGTGTGTTGTCACTTAATTTGACTTATCTATTCCCTTACTTGTCCCCCTCAATCTTATTTTTGGACAAACGCTGGGTGGTTTGCAATTTTTTTCTCGTCTCCTATGATTATTTTAATCTCTGCTGCTATCCTTATTGTCTCTCACCCCTCAGCCGTATCCTAAAACTTTCTTTATTCGTGCGTCCACCACCGGCATAGAAAAGGCGCATATTCCAATATCAACAAACCGCGTGCGTTGTCGGCGTTTTGTGTCCGTTGTCACTATGATGAGGGTGCTGGCTTCCCGTATTCTGTAAAACCATCAGTTTTTCATAATTTACACGACAGATTTTAAAAAGATTTCACGCGGAGCTTTTGCCAAGCAAAGAGAAGACAGGAATATAATTTATGTGGGGAATCGAGAAAAATATAAATTACGTGGGAATAAACTTCACGATTTTCTGTCCTCCTTTCACTTTTGGGCTCTAAATTCATGAAAAAATACTTCTGCAGACAAACGTGCGGATACACAGTACCTATAATATGATCGTAAGCTGCAAAAATGAATAATTTCATTATACTCTCTTTTTGTATTCCCCAAACCCTCGTCTCTCACAGTATTCCGCACAATGAAGAATGTGTCTAATAGCGACTTGGCCTCTATTTACAAATTTTCTCAAGACTCACTCAACCAATCAACACCAAATTTTAGGAGCTTGTTCAAGTCATAAAGACAAACTTAAGTTTTTAAATTCACAAATTTGTGCTCACTGGTCCGCCTACAGGATCGGATCCTATGATCGGAAACCGCTATTCGTTATTAGGACGCTTGAAATGCTGTGCTCTCTCCTCTCCCCCTTACTCGTTCCCAACTATTCTTATCTCTGGATAAATCTTCAGTAGTTACATCTTCTCATCCTCAGCGCTTTTCCGATGCATGCTTTGATTCACATAGTCTTTCATCCCCTCTACCCTAGCGTGATACTGTCATTCGTTCTGCGTTCAACACGGGCATAGAAAAGACCCATAGTGAAGATTTTCAAGTAAAGCTTTTTGTCCCCACTCCCACCCCGTGATATCCTTCTTAATCCCCCCTTCCGCACACCGCAAAGTGTAATGCTAAAGATAAAGATATTCAAATATCAACAAACCGTGTGCGTTGTAGGCTTATAGTGTCCGTTGTCAGGATGATGAGGGTTCTGACTTCCCGTACTCTGAAAAACAATCAGTTTTTTTCATAATTCATATACATTTCAAGTATATTTCATACAAATCCACTCGTTGTGCGTCCACCACGGGCATAGAAAAGACACATATTGATATGTGAGCATACCCCGTGCTTTACGGTTGTCGTATAGTGTCCGATGTCAGAATGCCGGGGGCTATGTGTTGCCGTATACTGTAAAACCACCAGTTTACGTTGACTTTCATAATTTACATGTTAGATTTTCATATAGATTTCATACCAAAGAGACAACGGAAATTTTTGATTCGTGGGAATCAATATATTTATCTCTTACTTTTCTACTTGTATAGTGGATTAAAAAGATCCGTCGCAAAATCATTCCGAATATAAGGCGAGAGAGTGTGCAAAAGTGAGAGAATTAGACTCATTTTGGAAAGAAAGAAACTGACGGATCGGTTTATTCCACTATAGTAGTACCTCCGCTTCCAGAATCCTTATTATTGGTAATGGTATTCTGAACGTAAATGTAAAACATTACTTGGAAATGAATCTCACATCATTTTCCAATTTCACAATTTTAGGACCTGTCATACGCAAGGGTGACATATGCATATACATCGTAACGAAAGGTGTTCATTGCAACTAAACTGTATGCGCCGGCTTGAAAGAAACGCTGGTGGCTGTTGCTTTTTAGTCTAATTTATTGTGCAATCAATCAGTTCTAGCAAACATTATACCAAAGATTTTTAATTAAACTAAATGCCTAAAATGTTAGCATAGATTCTATTTTCAAAATCTAAGTACTTCGATATTAGCACTTGGCCTTGTAGTAGTCCCGTTCCGCGAATCAAATTCAACACTGCACTTCATACATAAGTTCAAAATAATACTTTTCAGAAGCTCTGTATCGCTTTATAAAGTATATACAAAATGAAACTAAACACCTTTCACCCTTTCTTTCAATTAAGCAACGTTTACCGTTTTTTTCAACGGAGTAGTCTTGGTCGAAGTAGTGGATGTTATCAAAGTACCCTTCAAGTAGGTTTTAGAAATTGAAGTTTGACAGAACATAGCTTTTTCACCCAACTCCCCGTTCCGAACGTCTTACGTATGTAGGTCAGTTCAAAGGGGAATTTACCGTACTTTTATTTAGTAAGAGCTTCACGAATCCCCTAATATGTTATGATATTCATAAAATAAGATGTTGTGATACCTGTCCAAGTGTGGGGTAGAGTGCGGCTAAGAGAAGGCAAGAAAGCGGAAGTAAACGCATTGGTACTAGCTCTCTCGCGGATGCTAGCCTCCTGTATAAGTAGTGCCGTGGCTCGGACGAAGCGGCTGAATCATTCCCTGTGTTGCACTAACCGGAAGATCCGTGTATGCTATGGTATTGTTGTGATGGCAAGAATGTATCCGCCTTGTCCGTATCATTCGCATTGTGCTCACGCAGCAGGTTGAAGTAATAACCGAGGGAAGAGGGGAAGGGGAAGAAACGGGTGTTAGGGGGGGAGGGGGGATACTATGCGTTAGCGAGAGCGGCAAAGAGCAGGTGCGATCAGCCGTGGCATTTGCCCTGCGGAGAGATGGATCTCTCCAAGTCCTCGAGTATATCGATCGATCCCTCTCCCACTCAGTACACTTTTCTCTTTCTCTGTGTGTGTGCACATGCTTGCAGCACCGCTCGCTTTTCGAACTCATTCCCTACTCGTTCTCACTCTCCGTCTGAAAGTTCTCTACCACGAAACGCGTATCCTCACCTTCTGCAATATTCTTGTTCTAACTCCGCGTGAAGATATTGGGGATGATCGTCATTTGTGATTCTCGCTCAGTACTATCTCGTTCCAGACCTCCTCCCAACGTTCCTCCATATCCCTGTAGTCGTCTCCGATCTCTCCTTCCCTCTTCTTCAATGGCGGGGGTCTCCGTTCCTCCGTCCTTCGAGCTGGCGATGCGTCGTGCCATCTTCTACCTCCTCATCATCTCGTCCTACCTCGTCCTCGGCGGTTTCCTCTTCCAGTTCTTCCGCAAATCGCCCTTAGAGAGAGTAAGCGCACTATTCTCATACATAGATAGATAGGTATTTATCCGTGTTAAAGGTACGGGCACACATGAAAGTGCATATGAAAAGCCTACAGAATGAATCGAGTCTTTTTCGCATTCTTTTCGAGTGGTGTAAGATACTGGACAAGTGAAGTGAGAGTTGTTGTAGTAACTCACTCCCCGTAGCATGTTGTTTTCCACTTTTTTCGTGAAAGCAAGTCTCGTATGAATGTAGCACAAGTTGAGACGAATGCCGCAGAAAACGGCTGCATTCGGAACGAACGCAATGTCCATATAGACTACGCAAAGACACAATGTGCCCGCTAATGAAATTTTATGAAATTAGTATGATATTAGCTCAATAAGCTGATCTTTGCAGCAGTAATCCATCTAACAACACCAACAGTTCGTCAATAATAGGCAGTAATAGGTCGTAGCGATGTGAAGGTTTTTGTTTAGCTTTGCCATGTCATGAATTGAACAACGTGTTTTTTTTTTATTTTCTGAGTTCAGCTATCATCTCACGAGCTCGAACGTGTCGACATGAAGCGTACGGAGTTGCTCAATGTTCTGTGGGCAGAGACGGTGGCGAGGACGGAGAACGACTGGTACAGAGTCGCGAATCAGAAGCTCGACCATTACGAAAAGGTGCGGGAATTAGATCAGCTTACGGACAGGCTCAATGCGTGCGAAGTCGCCTCACGAATTTCGAAGAACAGACTGCACTTCTGTAGAAGCAACCTCAAAATTCAACTAACCTGTTCAGGAATGTTAGTAAGTGAGAAGAGACCATGCCTACTCACACAACTGTGATTACTCCGAATCATTTTCATCATATCCTTGTGAACTGCATATATAGTGTTGTGTATAGTAATACAATTAACCTATTTAACATACGCACTTCACCTACCCTCCCCGTCATGCATATTGTATGGTCTAATTATCCCGATTCGTCCTTCGCCCTCTCTCCTGTCTTCATTCCTTGTCTTGAATAAACCCTGAGTGGTTTGCCCTCCCGTCCTTTCCACATCTCAACCTATCCCATACGGGATCCTTGTTTGCCTATCACCCCTCTACCGTATCCCCACATTCCCACCTCTTCGTTCGTCCTCACGGACACAACACTGGCGACCAGGATACTAAAGCTTACGGTAAGTTTGCTTTTTGAGCTCAGTCCCATCCCGTCCACCACCCCCTTACTCCTTGCCGATTGGTATTGAGTGGCTGTGCCCTGATTTGACCGGAAGTATCCAGTGATCAGTGGTTTGGTATTTACGGGAGGCACCCGTGTGATATCAGTGGTTTTGCGAATTCTGTGGAAGGACAGATTCGTGGTTTG
>LS903816.1:31409-55867 GCA_900490955.1 Micoletzkya japonica
TTCCCACTGTGAGATGCTTCGCATCTAGAGGGGAGGTGTTGTGTATAGTAATACAATTAACCTATTTAACATACGCACTTCACCTACCCTCCCCGTCATGCATATTGTATGGTCTAATTATCCCGATTCGTCCTTCGCCCTCTCTCCTGTCTTCATTCCTTGTCTTGAATAAACCCTGAGTGGTTTGCCCTCCCGTCCTTTCCACATCTCAACCTATCCCATACGGGATCCTTGTTTGCCTATCACCCCTCTACCGTATCCCCACATTCCCACCTCTTCGTTCGTCCTCACGGACACAACATATAGTAGAGAAAAATTTAAGATATAATCGCTCCGGTCGTAGCGCCGAATCCGGTACCTTTCAAACTGATCTTATCAAATTCTAATGTCTACCATGCGAAGCTCTGGGAAATACTGATCTCAAAAAGCCGTCAATGTTCCTGATCGGAATGTTGTGGTTACAAAGCGTGAAAAATTCACTAAACACCGTTGCGGCGGAATCACGAATCATACGCTCCGATTTTCCAGACCATACTGCTCTATTCTCTTTCTCATCAGGTGCTCCAGGCCCACGACGGTCTCGCCACCTCGTCCACCAATGACGGAACGTTCATTGGCGGCCTCCAGCTGGCCTTCCGGCTCATAACCACCATAGGTCCGTTACTTCTCTCCACATTCAGGTTGACGCTTTTGATGGAGGACCGCCAGGATTTATGCGAATTTGGACATTAAACCTATTCCTAACTTCATTTACAACACAAATTAGACTCCATCTGATGATTCTTAATAAGCATGTATTGGGAGCAAATCTAGTAAACGTTATAGTTTTATTCGGCCTTATAGGCGCGGTGGAGACGGAAGAGCTAACGACAGCCGGCCAACTCATCGCCATTCCGTACGCCCTTCTCGGTACTTCCCCTTTCCCCTCCTTTACTTCCCTTTGACTTGCCGTGATTCGGTGCATTCAAAGGATCGCCGTGGTTCCCGTAATACTCGCGCTCTCTCCATCCCTTCCATGTAATTGCCCACTGCAAGTCTCTCACTCGTTCATCTCCACTTCCCCTCGTCATTCCTATTTATCTTCCAAAGAGAGTCCCCCTCCCTGTCCGTTCTTATGCTATTCATCCCTCTGGCCTCTCTCTTTCTCTCAAAGCCAATAAGAGCTAGCTAAAAGAGCAGCTAAAGGCCAGCAACCAATTGCATAAGTAAACAGGAAAACGCAACATGTAGTTGACGAGTCTTTTTCTCTTTTAAAACTACGGTGGAAGTCAAGCTCAACACAATCGCAATATAGCAAGCACCAGAAACGACTCATAGAACCATAATTTATAATTTTTAGAGTCAAGCGTTGAACACAGATGCTTCACATTTGGGAGAACCACTGCTTTTTTCTCCACCCACAGCTTAGCTCAATACCACCTTGCCTCAAGCTTTGCTTAGCTTCATTTCCACATACTACCTAGCACCGACTAACTTTCTTGCTAGGTTCATTCCAACATACCATAAGTGATAACGGAATCTTATACTATAGTTCTATGCCATCCTCGCCTCACATAGCTTCCTTTTTAAGATAACTACCTATCTCTACACATATACCCCGTTCTTCTAGGGTGCTTAGCCTCATTTCCACATATCACCTAGTTCTAATCGCATATCATAAGTTCTAGACACACCAACCTTGCTTTAATGTTTACTTAAAGTTTTTCACTTCACCACATACCGACGACCCTCTCCTCCAGGCATTCCCCTCTGCCTGCTCTACCTGGCCCAGTGCAACCGTATGATCCAGTCGCTTGTGGGAGGTTGGCAACTGATCGTCGCGATGGCTTCGTTCGTCTTCATCGGCGGCGTCATAGCCGATATCGTCGATGGCGGGAACGATGATACGGTAATACATTTTTTTTAAAAATTTTATGACATTATAATGTTATATAATTATAACACTTTTGCGATATACTTCTCATTAATTGTGAAACTTGTGCTAGAAGATGCTTTGTCAGCAGTATGCCGGGATGTATTTTGGCTTGAAGTTGTCTTCGCAAAAGAGTAAGTCAATGTTCGCACGACATCATTCATCAGTACACATCCAAAGGGGAGCCCTGACAAAGCGCCTTTGGCCGCTGTTAGCTCATTAAGAAACATCGGAGAGCTCGGCCCCCGCTAATTCGTCCCCCCTCCCTCCCTCCCTTTGCAGTCCTTCATCTCCGACGTCTTCTCCGTCTTTCTCCTCTTCACGACCGTGGGAGAGGAATCGCCCAAGCTTCGGTGCGTGCACAAACACACAGACACACACAGACAGACACGACAGTTCCCTATACAACGTAGGCCTGTTTTCCTCCTTGCAGACAGCATAGCCAATGAGACCACTTCACTTAGTGGGATAGTAGTGCAGCATCGCCTTTGCTGATTCGTAATGAACTTCGTATGTGAAAGCAGTATGTAGGATGCTCACAACGATTTGCGTTGCACTGTAATCTGGTACGGAAAGCAATTCAACAACAGTATTCTATATTTGCATGTTCACGGAGAGTTACTTCAGCGGAATTCTCTCGTGTGTTCTGCCGCTCATCGGCCTGTCGTTTGCTTCTTCGTCCTTCGTTTACATTCAGGCACGGGACTTTTTTCGTCTCTCCCCCCCCAACCGCTCCCGCCACGAAAATTACAGTATTGCAGCACAAACTCGAGCGGTACTTCCATGGATCAGAGCTCAGCTTTTCGTTTATGTTCGGGCAGCTGAACAGGTACGAGAAATCGGAGATGGAGAGGGTTGGTTGGTTGGTTGAAGGATGAAGGAGAAGACGGATGACGCAGAGGAGTCCATCTCTAATAACCATTCGCGGATAGTGGAGGAAGAAGAGGAAGAGGAGGAGGAGGAAGAAGACTGAACCCCGGTCATGACCATTAGGACTATTATGGCAATTTATAGGGTTTGAAAACCGAGCGCGATTCCGAGTACTGTTGTGCTTCATTATCTCGGTCTGATAATGCGATTAAATGGCTTGGTTTTCAATCCGTAGCCTGTAACAATGGTAGTCATTATGGTGAGCAGCTAAGGACCTTCTAAAAGAGTACTCTATTAGAAGTTTCGGCGGACGACGTTTTCTGCAAAATTGCTTGGAAGGATCATAGCGCTCGCTTCTTCTCTCAGTTTACATGGTCCTGCCACCCGCAAACCCCTATGGGTGTGTTGTACTCTTTGTATTTGTTTCTCTCTCTCTCTTGTTCTGTCCCTTGCTGAGCCATCAATTCTCGTCTCTTTTTCCACAGGGCTTTCCCTCTCCGACAACGATTATCTCTATCTTTTTGCGAGTTTTATTAATGACACGAATTGGTCCGAAGATATACGTCAGGAAATGTGGCTGGAACACACGATATGAGCAAGCAGGGGGGGGGGAATATGCAGGGAGACACCAGTACAAAGAACGAGAAATACTGAACTAACGATAAGGCAGACGTTGACAACCTTTTCAATGTATAGCCTACCTATTATTGATAGGTTTCGTTCATGATAAGAGTAAGCTTCAAGCTAAGAAAAGGGACTTTGGTAGTTTTCCGACCAGGAACTGTCGGTAATGCGGAATGTCGATCGTACGGACTTGACGAACATGCCTTTGAGCAGGAGCTGCGGATTGTAGGGCGGAAGGGTCGTGGGTGGCGGAGTGGGCTTGAAGGGCTCCAGTAGGTCGTTAGACGTAGCCCGAAGTTGGTCCAGAATGCTTCAATGAGGAAATGGCAAATTGGTCGCATAACATGATCTCGACTTGGTTAAAATATACTACCTTGTTTTGCCGTAGCCAATTCGCTTTCAGTGTTGTGTTCTCGGAAATCGCGGCACAATTAGCGTAAAACGGAACAAGTTAGACCACACTCAATGCTTTTCGAGGGTATGGAGGTCGGAAAAACAGCGTGATAACTGTATTTCGTGGCTTGAATGTAGAAAACCTGAGTGCGGAACTAAGCCTCAGCCTAAGAGCATAAGAAATGAGACTAATAAACGTACTTCTTCTCGGCAATTCGGTGCAGGTGACCCTGCAGATCGACTCCGGCATCTTGCTTTTTCTGCTCATTTTTCCGGGTCTCGTCGACGTCCCTATCGACTCGGCACCGCTTCTCCTTCTGACAGCAGGTCCGCCGCTCCGAATCGGAAACCCGCCGTTGGTACTGCAATATTGAGAAATTTTTGGGGGCAACTGAAACAGCTAGTAATGGATTGATCGCAATAAAAACAGTAATTAGAGCCCTATATAGTGGTTATTATCCCTCACTGATTGTTTATTAGAGCGTAATAGAACGTGGGTATCGATCAAAGAAAGCTATCTATAATGATGACGAAATTATTATTCTTGCCTTGTTGAACTGCAGGCAGCGATGTCGATTGTGACGGGCCGTCTCGTAGGCCAGAAAGCGGCCTTTACGATTAAAAGCTAGAAATGTTCCCGTATAATGGAACGACTCGAGCTGCGTATGATGAGTGCTGTCCATGTGCTCGATGAAGATGCACTTGTCCGACGTCCCGTTTAACTGCAATTAAGGTCCCTTTAAGGTCTCTTAAGCACTATTAAAGACCTTTGAGGACATCTAAGGCAAGAACATGACCGCTGTTAGTTAGCTTACCGCTCTCTTCATTCTAGCGACTACTACTTCCAATACTAACAAGGCTACTACGATCCAACTCGTTATGCCATGTTCCGTCGGCGACGAATTCGTTTATTTTTCGCGCAAGTCTCGGTTCATATACAGTCGTGGTCGTTGTTTTCCGTGTCGGCCTACGTCTCCCTCCTTCCCCTCCCCCCCTCTATAGTGTCGGTTCAGTGTCAGAACGCGGAAGAAGTTGCGTTGGCATTTCGTCCTTTACCATCTTTTTCTTTCTTACTTTCCAAAGCATGAAACTCCAGTCTAGTCTCTAGTCGCGATCAGGCGGGCAATCCGTTCCTATGACAATTGACCGTCTTGACACGTTCCGTCATACCCCTCACTTACGAACTGCGACAGCTACACAAAGTAGTTTTTTTTGTTTCCTGGCCTGTGTCTTGCCCTCACGAGTCCGAGTCCATCCTCCCTTCTATAGACTCTCTCTCCCCTCCCCTCCCTCTCCCTCACACTCCTCCCCCTTTCCCCTTCTGAACCCCTTCAAAGGCTGCGTCCCTTAATAGACGTCTGCAACAGTGGTCGCCAGCCACTTAGCTCCCCTTTTTCCCCTCCTTTTCGCCTTTTCATTCCTCCTTTCTTCTATCGCCATGTCCCGCTCCCTAGTCCTCGTATTACATAACATGTGTCTCTCCCGATAGCCGATTTGCCTGATTGTCATATGTTTCAGCTGTTTCCCTCCCCCTCCCTCATCTCCCTCCCCCCCTCCCTCCATGTGAACCCACTGTCTTCTCTCCCAATTTCGTCGCCCTCCCTTCCTCTCATAATTGCAACTCATCCGTGTAAGAAGTATCGCATTGGTTTCTCTGCTCGTCTGCGCTCTCTCTGATCTCTCACTCTATCTCTGTCTCCCCCTCATCTCCCGCTATCTCTTCTTTCGCCACCTTGAGGGGCCATCGGCGCCCCGCAGCTTTTTGCGCTGGCAATAATTGCGATACGGAGAACCCGATGAGACGATCTATATGAGATCTAGAGAAATGGCGACTCAGTTTTGATCTCGCTAACTCTTCGCCAGAAATTAAACAAGTTTGAAATCAATGGGCTAGATTTTACTAAATCTAAGCTGATCCAACTCATTCCCCGTCCCCCGTACCCTGGTGGTCAGTCGCCTCCTTCCACTCATGCACACGAATCGTCTCGTCATCGCGTGTTGCAGCCGAATCATGCCGAAGCCCGCGGTGAATACGTTGAAGTCAGCTGCAAATAGCCCCTCTTCTCATTCCATCCCCCCCTTATTCCCCCCCCCTCTTTCTCATTCGCAGCTTTGCAGTCTCCTCAAGTGTCGCCTCTTTTTCTCCCCTCCTTTCCTCTCCTCCAAAGCCGACATACGTAGAAGGGGGGGGGGGGGGCGGAGGACTGCCTCCATACTAATGCAATAACGGCACAACATGGATATACTCCCAATACTTCTTCTCGAAACACTTTAATGCCGTCTAAAGGTCGGCAATCCGACACTAACTGTTTTTGCCTCGTTTAGTATCGCTTGCAGATTGCCTAAGGGATATAGTGTGCCCCTCCCGGATGTCAATAGATATAGTCTCTCCCTCCATCTCCTCCCCATCAGACGACTCCAGAGTATCGTCTGTGTCTATAGTGAAAGGGGGCGCGGCTTTTTGCGGGCGAGAAAGGGGGAAGGGGGGGGGGGTACTCAATCACTTGGAGTGCCTCTTCGATACGCACACACATACTGCACAGCAAAAAGAGGGGGACCGTTCCCCGCTCCCTTCGTCTCATTCTCAAATGACCTGTATACCACCAGAGACACTCGCACACTCTTCTGACTCATTGGACATAGACTATGGCCTCTCTATGAGCATTTAGCAACGGTTTGAAGTTCAAATCCCGCCAATTTTGGGGCCTTTTAGGTAGGCTTGTATCTGTATCGTTTAGGACACGGTCTTTTTGTGGGACATTTCACTAACCTCTTACGTCAATATCAAATACCTCTCCCTGGGAGCCCACCAATCCAAAGCCAGTCCAGATAAAGGTGTAAAACTGGAAAACAGGAAACAAAGTGCTTACTGAGGCAGTCTCCGTCTTCGGCTGACCCGTTAGCGTAGACCCGATGAGAATCGTGCGAGATGGCCAGACAAGCGTCGCTTAAAGCAGCATACGGTATACCTCTGACCGGACGGACCCCGCGGCAATGCCGATCCACAAAATTTCAGTGTATTCGAGTGTGTGATCTGAGCATCTAGTCAGCATTGGGAAGGTTTGTGGGTGAATGGCGATTTGTGTTTATATCGTCTTTCTAGTTCTCATCACCCCATAACGAGCTATAAATTTGCATGTAATCGCATTATCAGAGAGTGTTCTTTTTGTCCGAGTACCCTAGTGATTAGCATAGATCTAGAACTGGAGTATGGGATACCTGCAGACATTACACAGTTGCCACACGTCGACGCCTTTCTGATAGGTCATGCCGGCGGTCACGCTATTGACAAGGCAAAGGAGGATGACGAGGCGGGAGAGGCATCTAGGGAAAGAGCACGGAGGGGGAGAGGGGGGGAGAGGGAGGGGGAGGTAAAGGGGAGAGCGAACAAGGGTCACCGGAGGTAAGAGATACGCACCGGAAGTACCGTAATCTTTCGAAACACGAGACTGTGATGAGATCACTTACAGCTGTCGAAGAGTCGCGGTCCCCGTGTCATTCATTCCGCTATCATGCTGATCTCATCCACTGCAAATGCACCGGTCGTGAGCGGTCGAGTGGTCAAACGCAACCATTAGTACATACTCAATGAGATAATAGCCAAACAATATAATAGTGAACGCGTTAGAAAGGTAATGGCCATAATACGGCGAGGAATATAAGACCGTAGTAAAATGGGATAAGAAGCGACTTGTCAATCGACCTCCTTGTCTATCGCTCTTCTATTATATAATCCCCTTTCGTGCCGAATTCATCAATGGGATGAGTTCACGCGTCACCGAGTCTATCACAATAAACAGAGAAGATCGTGGGGGGAATGAGGGGGGATAGGTCAGCGAGGGCTGAGATGATAGGCGCGCAAATCAGCAAACAATTCGAGAGCGAATCCTCTGGAGCTACAGTATATCGGGAGAAACTACTCTTATCTGTGATCTGGTGTACTGGTGCTGTACAGTTGTGGCATGTGAATGGAGGGTGACAGGGAGAGAGAGACGGATAGTTGCATGCGAGTGTCTAATGGCAAAAAAGGGCCGGGCGCTCTGCTTTTGGAAGGTAGCGACGCGTGAAACGAAGTTGCTGTTAAGGGCAGGAGACCAGAGAAGAAGGAGAATGAGGGGGGTGAAGGGCGGACGGTATGGCGGAGGGGTAGTGGAGGGAATGGTACTAGTGAGTGAGAAATCTTTACTATTAGCGAATAGTTAGAGGCTGCATACTTGCGCAGGAGGGTTTATAATGGTGAGGACTGGGTTCGAATGGTATGCTCTTCCCTTGTATACCAGGGAACGGTAGAGATAATAGAAGTAGAGAGCATTAGTCTAGAACTAGTGGACTCTGTTGACAAATGATGGCTGATTGGCAAGCGAGGTACCGATGAGCGAAAAATGAGGAGAGATGGGAAAAAGGGGGAGAGGAATGGCGAGAAAAATGGACGGAGACGTGGTTTGCAGGCGAGGATCACAAAGACCACGGGTTTTGGAGAGTAAGAGATGATCAGTTGGTGATCACGGGTATTTTAGGTTGGGGAACGATGAGATAGCGCGCATTGACGGGTCTTTTATGTAGAGGCGAGACATAAGTCTTGATTGACACCCTGCCGTCGTTACAGTTGCATGATAACGGGCCAGAGATTGCGAACCGGTGCAGGGAAGAGAGGAGAATGAGGGGAATATGGGAAGGGGGGGGGGAGATGGTAGAGGAGAGCGGGGAGAGAGAACGGACAGTTCGGAGATTGATAGAAGAAGTTGATGGTTGGAACGAGTAGAGAGAATGATAGAGGAAAGGAGGAGGGGAGAGACCCCAATAACTGTGTTATTAGAGACGAACTGTTCCTACTAGCCAAGGCCCTAAACGCTGGTCCCCTGTGTCTATTTTTCATCCCTTGTCTGCTCTATTTCCCTCTCATTCTCTACTTACTTCGCTAGAATTGACTCGCGCCTTGTAACGGAATTATGAGCTGAAGATGGAACACGACACAACAACCCCGGGGAGGAGAGATTCGTGGGAACGAAGACTGCAGACTAGACTACGGAATGATGATGGGTGGTCGGCATGCTACCCACGTAGGGGACCACCCACGTTGATAAATAGGCCTGGATCACTCACGATCTCGTGAGCTTGGATAGACTACAGGGGAGCACACTGCAAGCTTCTTATCTGCGACGTTTCTGGTTATCTACTGGGGACAGCAACTGAACAACACGTGCCAATCATTTCGGCGGCTTATGGACTCCTTTTGGAGGGTATAGACGAGGAGACAAAAGAGGGCTGAAAAGGTGATTGGAAGGGTCGGTGAAGCGAGAAAGGACAGAGGGGGGAGGAATGGGGTTGGCGAACGGTTTTGTGACTGAGAATTGGGGGGAGAGGAGGGAGAGGGAGGAAGAAGGGGCAGAGTGAGATGATGGCATATAGGGAGGGCGCCGGCTTGATGAGTATACGTGGGAAGAGCGGGTCTGTATGGGGGAGGGAATAGGAAGGAAGGGGGGGGGACTGTAGGGTGATGGGTGGAGTTGTGGGTAGGGTTGTAAGGGTACGACAAAGTGGAGGGTAGAGATTGCTTGAGTTAAATTGGAAAGAATATCTACCAAAGACCGATGGGGTAGCAAAAGTGCTTCGATTAACGTCCGTTTTCGAGTCTATTCTTCGGCTTGAGTGATTGATATTGCGCTCACAATATTACTGTGGTAGTAGGCATCAGTGATCGCTAGAAGGCATCTGCAGGTGACCAAGCATTGCTTATGCCAGATGCACAGCCCGAGGGTGTTGTCGATGCCTTCGCCTTCCCTCGTACAGTACAACGATCCCCCGAGGCGCGTGTTGTCTCACTTGAACTATAATCCGCTCTCTCTCTCGAGGGGGACAATCAACTTCCTCGCAGCTTCTCCTCCTCCCTCCCCTGTCACCCTCTGACTTCATCAAGGCCTTCCGAACACAGCCTCAATCGCTACTGCGACGCCCGCAAAACAATAGCCGACAAGCTACGCCTCGCGACACTCCGGTAGGCAGAGTCAGTGCGCGATAGCGGACAATCTAGTATTTCTCTCTCTTCTTCTTTCTGCTTTCTAGTATTTGAACCTAGCCTTACTACATACATACTTCTAGCCAGGCGTTATCTAGTGCTTTTTTCTATCTAGAACTACCTTGTCGGAATAGAGAACCTAGTTTTACTGGCTAGTCTACTGCTATGTAGTACTGATGCCTTTTCTACTATAACCTCTTATACCCATTACAACCCAATACTTATGGAAAACCTCATAGTGCCTAGTACTTTCTACCGGCATACGAATAGTCTACAGTCTCGTAAATTGCCTTACAAGTTTGAAACGTTAGTTATCAGAACGTGTACTGTCTCCTATTCCCCCCAAAGTACTCATTCCTTGTCTTCATGCCTTTCCTTCATATCGTTCTACTGCCTCTTATGGGCTGCTCCCCATCTCTTCCCCCCTCTTCTTCCCTCTCATTCCATATTCATTCCATTCTCGACAATTCCATGCGAACGGTCTTCCGGTCTCCCCACTTATCTCCTTCTTAGATTGTTCAACTTCTTCCAGACTGCCTCATCAAGAATGAGCATTGTCAAGTCGTATATGGCTATAGTTGTAGCACGCCACATACATAAGTCATGCAAATTCGCAATGCACAATTGCAATGAATTACTATCATAGAGAGAGATGTGCTTACTATTATATTGCACCGCTTCATTCCAGGCATTTCTGCAGCATCTCAATAATTCGCCCAAACTTGGGTCATTGACCCAACAACCTCCGTGCTCACTCCATTCGATGCTGGTGTGTTCTAGTCGCGCCGGGTGCATGGAGAGGAGTGGAGTAAGCTGAGAAGCGAGCAAACGATAGTGATGTGAATATGTATTCCCCCAGCACACTTCCTCACTACGCAGCATCTACTATACCTTAAACGAAACTAGAACAAACCGGAATCTCTCTCCAATATATTGCCTGACCGGGGGCACTGTTTGACATATTTCGGCTACAGAGCACATTTCTGAAAACTTTTTCAGATATCCATTGCCAGCTTACCAAGTATTTCTAGTACAATACCTATAAAAGCGTCGTGCTGCCTATACAAGTCCTGGGATTTCGTCTCACACTGTCTTCGTCTCTTCACTGCAGTCTTCGCATTCCCTCGAGATGTTCGTGGCTGAAAGCGGAAGAATCCGCGTATCTTACTTGTAGACTGTCGCTTGTCTCGCCCATCTTAAGCACTCCCTCGGGAGTCGTGAGGGACTGAGAATGAGATGGAAAGAGGAGATGATAGGATGGAGAGAGAGAGAGAGTCGGACGGCTCAAACGCTGCGCGTTCCTCTTTGTCGGAAGATATCACGAGAGAGTCGGGGGAGATAAAGTAACCAGATCCAGACACCCTCTCTCTTTCAACTAAGTAATCTCCTCCTGTAATGCAGCAGCTTTCTTCTTAAGCAACATGCATCGCATTCCCCTCAGATCCATATTCCATTGTCATTTGCACGTCTCTGGCGTGCTTCTGACCCCACATCACTTCTACATCGCTCTAGATGTCTCAAAGTTGTTCTTCCTTTCCCTCTCTCCCCCTTATAGTGTCCGTGTTATTCGCACCTCCCCTACACGGCACTATGTCCCCCCCGCGGGGTGTCTTGTCTCATCTCTCAAGTAGCCGATTATCCTTCATCCTCCTCTTCCTCTTCTTTTGCCCATTCCCTCGGGAACTCTTTAGTCTCTTCCTCCCTCCCTTTTCTCTCTCTCCCTCATAATGAATGCACACGGCATACAGATGGTCCGGTCGGGTTCGGCGAGAATCTAGTGAAGAAGTGAGTGAGATTCCTCCCCTCTATATCTCCCCCCTTCATTCGCCTAAGATACCTCCCCCCTCCTTTCATTCACACTGAGAGGGTGGGAGGACGTTCCTTTTCTCCCCCCATCTCTAAATAACTCGGAAAGAGCGCACGCTCCCGAATAATCCACCCTACGGACGGTCATAACCATAAATCAGTGTTCGAAACCCTCGACTCTTCTTTCCACTTTCGACGTAATGCTTTTCCTCCTCCGCCTTTGCTCGTCTTCATTCTGTAAAGTATAGGAAATCACCATTTCACCATTTCATCAACCTTGATTAGCATGCAATTAGAGTTGTTGCAATGACCGATTTGGTGGAATGCATCGTTCCCCAAAGTATACTATCTTCTTCTCTCCCCCACGTCGTCTCCCCTCAGGCACTACCGTAATTCCAGGGTGTTATGTAACCGCACGCAAGGTTCTCCTTATGTCTATCCCCCCTCTTTCGCTCCATCTCTCGTTGGGGGCTCACCTTTCCGCAGTCCCAATGCCTCGACGTGAGCTGCGTAAGACTCTGCTCCACAGGATAGATTCGTATGCAAATTAGGAGCCTGGAGGCGAGAGAACGTGGAAATTGGAGAGACGCAGACGTAGTGCGGGCAGAATCATCGCTTCAAACATTATTTGTTGCTATTATTTCTTCCATTGAACCTGTGCGTGTCCTTTCACGCTTAATCTTGTCGATTCGTCTAAATATACACACTTCTGCTCTTTTACAACATCCTATCACTCTCTCCCATGTTAGAGAGGGGATAAGATATTGTAAAAAAGATACAGTGTTGGTTGGAAGCTGCTGGAAGAGATTCTATTCTATACGTGAAGGTATACGTTGTCAGTACGTTGTCAGACCATCAGGACGACTTTATAAGCTTTCTAACACCATTCTCCGTTACATATGTACTCTGTTTGCTCATAGTCTCGCTATACCGCATATACTCTAACCACGCCACCCAACCCCAGATCTCCTATCTCTTCCCCCCCTCCTCACCCCACCCCCGTTTTCCTGTCATCCTCCTTCGCACCCTCTTTCCAATTTCCCTGCCCCATGTCTTGTCGAGTGTTTCGTTCCCCTCTTACCTCCTCACCCTCTCCACTCATTTCCGCAACCTTCCGAAGGGCGAACGTCTTCAAAGAGACACACGTGGACGCTTCTCCCCTCTACCTCTTTACCTCTCAAGAGGCTCAGCCCCCCCTCTTGTTCTCTTCAACTCCCATTACTCATCTCCTGACTCACTCTTTATTTCTCCTTATAAGACCTCCTGAATCGCGTCCATTTAATCGAATTAGACCATTCTTGCTTGATTACGTTTCAGGCATTAGCTACAACAAGAGAGACGCTCTTCATATCATTTTCATGAAACATACCCCCCCAGAAATTCGTTGGTAGGACTGGATTCAGGAGGTCGTCATCCAGATGCTCGCTGCTTACTGTTCCCCTGCTCCCGCCGATTAGCCTTCTTGAGGTGAATAGTGTGAATTACACCTCTCTCCCCCCCTACTTCCTCCCCAAGTCCCTCCCCCTTTCATATATGTGTTCGCCTCCTCCCTTTCCGTGCCCCGACTCTCTCCCTCTCCGTCTCTAGTAGGGTCGTTTTCCTCCTCTTTTCCTGCGTTATTCTAATTCCGAGCGCGATACTCACCGTGAAACATGTTGTAATCTTCTCCCTCTCAATTCGCCCCTCTCAGATGGGGTCAGAGAACAGTACTGATGACAGCTTCCTGGAGGGCCTCTGCCTGGTGAGTAATTGTTTATGGAGTCCGGCCAATTATCCGGGGACTAGAGCTTTAAGGGATCACCTATTTTTATGCAAATTAGGCGGGGGAGTTGATCTTTGATCTCCAGGGGTCGTCGGAAGACGTTGTGGACTGGCCACTGTGGATGATTGCTGGACCAGCTTCGCTGGTCCTCTCGATCCTCTCCACCTACGGAAACCTCATCTCCCTCAGCATCCTCAATTCGCTCAGAATTCGCAAGTACGCTTCATCTCTCTTACTATGATAACCTTAGTGTTCCTGGAGATTCAAGAAGATTCTATATTTCTTCCTTTCGCTAGTTCCCTCGAGTTCCCCTTCGGGTGCAGGGATGGCTGAAATCAGACAGAGAGCGACGGTCGCCTTTTGTTTTTCCGGAAGAAATAGCAGTGGACCGTAGAGCGGGGGCATATATACACGGCATACGCGTTATTTCGGTCTCTATGGGGGCTGTATGGGCAGAGACGGAGGGTCGGAATCACAAGACACGATTACACAAGGTTCCGTAATGTCGAGAATCGTAGCTGAACAGTCGATTGATATCACCTATTTTTAAGTCAGTGGGTGAGCACTTTTTCTGATAATATATGCCTCCTGCAGATATGTCGCATCATAGTTCAATGGTAGAGTCTTGGGGAGCATTCGTTTGCTGTTTGAGACTATGAGGGAGAGAGAGAAAGCCGACGACTCCATTTGACTTCTCGTGTATCTCCCCGCGATTAGTCGAGACAAAGCATTGCAAATTGAGAGCGGGACGAGAGAAACGACTGAACGAACGAAAACACTCGACGTTGTGGGTCGAGAAGGGGAGAGGGAGGGAGGGAAGGCAAAGAGAGACTCGGTGTAGCCCCTCACGGAGCTCCGATTACCCACTCCGTCATCCGGGCATGATCTCCGCCCCCTCGCAGATTTTGTGCCGTCGAGCCGAGTCATTTTATATATGTATTGCATTCTTAGCATGCAATACGGAAGGCTTACACAACCATATAAAGAATGACAATACCCAAAAGGAAAGACAAGGAAAACTGAATTCGTTAGTAATATATAAAAATTGGGTAGTAATATTAAATTAATATATATATGTACATATAGTACTCTTCAGGTCGATCCGCTTCTACCTGTCCGTCTTAGCGGTGACGAATGTGGCGCTAGCCCAGTGTACATTGTGGTACTACGCCCTGGCCGAGACCATAAAGCCATTCTTCGGAGAGATGCAGTTCTTCGTGTGAGACACTTTAATAATAACTTTCTCAATACTATTACATAATTAGCTTATTATGCAAATATTGTGTCAATGAGATAATATACGTATGCTGATATAATGAATCACTTAGGACGAGAAAGATGTTGCTGCATGTCTAGTGATCTATCTATCAAAGGTTGATCTCAAAAGAGCAAGAGTGGATTATTCTGATGCTTATTACACATATCGACCGCGATCATTAAGCGATCCGAAGCGTGCCGGTGAAGAGAGTGCAGTAAATCAACTACCGCATTACACCATCCAGACTGGCGATGGACCAGTTTTGAAAACATTCTCGCACATCTTGCATTCAGCGTTGTTAGTACGCTTATTATATCTCACTGCGCCTTGTTACTCATTCCAGAGATGCATTAGTCCACGGTAGTTTGGGGCATACATAGTCGACGAAACATGTAGTTCAATCCGAATATGCTGTGAAAGAACTACAAGCTTGGACCGAAGGAAATTGAGGCTTGGTCAACCATGTCTGTGTTCTATGACAATTCTCATTCCAGGGCCCTCACGGTCTTTCTCCATCCGGTCTCGGCCTTCTGCCTCACGATGAGCGTCTGGATGGTCCTTACCGTAACCGTCGATCGATACTTTGCCCTGGCCAAGCCCCTCCAGCACAGGTACTACAATGTCTTAGTGCAAGATCGTATTTTGTGCCTCAACCTTTCCCTACCCTGAAACATATTCGAACATACGCCTTGCCTGCCGCAAATTCCGCGCAAAGAACCTCTCCCCGAGGGGGGGGGAAACGCGCATTAGAAGTTGATACGCCTTAGGGGGTCTCCTTGTAAAGTTGAGGGGGGGCACTCATGCGTAGCTCAATGCTAGGCCTGTATGCCAGTCTCTGTGCATAGTTGTTGTCTGGTTCCGCGTTCCGGACAGAATACTTGGTTGATTCCGCAATTCCCCCCGAAATTCTTCCGAGCCGAAATCGAGTCCTTCCGAAATGCGATGATCTCGCCGATGATGGTGTGTGGGGGGTAAACACGAGGCATGTCAACAGACTATCCCCCACTCTCCCCTCTATTTCATCATACCACATCTTCGCTCCGCGTGTTCTGGCCATAATCGACAGTGTCCTGCGGGACAAGCGGAGCGTAAACCATGTCGAAGAAATACCCTCCGCACACCTCGTCTTCCCTCCCCTCTTCAACTTCGTTCCCCCCTATTTATTCCCCCATGCCAACACCCGTTCGTTCGTTCGGCAAGCGGCAGCTGAAAGGTTGTCCGAGAAAAGGACTACGCACATTGCAGCTGACTCCTCAGCGCATTTTCCGCTTTTGACTAGTCATTAGGCAAGGCTAGGGTAAAGGCGTCGTAGAGAAATTGCACACAAAACTACACTTGAATAATCGCGGAACTTGGAGAGCCATCATTCCGCAGACTATTGTTTATTGCAGCGCCCTTACGAGCGAAAGTCGGCTCGTCGGTACGTATGCACAATAAAAGTGGTCGGGAGTCTTGCTTTTGTATTGCTTAGTACCTTCTCCTTTTTCGAACGTAAATTACCGCGGAGTCCGGCGCGTGGTCGCACAGAGACAACAGTAGCTCAGAGGGGAGAGGGGGGGGGAGAGAAGGAAGTAGACCGAAGGTAGACAGGGGCAATGAAAGGGGGCCTGTAGGCTTTGAAGGGATTACCTCCTCCCGAGGACTGAACTTCCCTTCGGAACAGGAAGAGAAGGGCACGCGGAGATGAAGGACACGTTCAGACGCATTTATACGGGACAGACAGACGGACAGACACCTATTACCGTACCCGCGCACCCGTTCCGAGATAACATTTCACGTCGCGCAATTGTATTATTCCCGGAAGGTTGTTGGATCGCGCATTAGTTTCGCTTAGCGGGGGAGAGATCGAGACCTCGGACTTGCGTAGAGACGTAAAGTGCGGGAGGGAAAACAGGAGAATAATGCATTTGTAGTGCCCCTCTAATCGCTCTGCAGGGCGTACGATTCGCGTTCACGCGCTAAGTGCGTGTCACTTCTTCTCGTCGCCTCGGCCATCATCTTCAATGTTCCCACGGCCTTCGAACTGCAACTGAGCCGGGCCTGTGACAAGTTCCTCCCCGAGGGCGAGCCCTCTTCGCTTATGCTGCTACCGACGGAGCTTCGACTGTAAGATTTCATTCCGTTCTCTGCCCTCAGAGGGAGTGGCCGATTCGCTTTGGACCATTTGAGAGCTCCGTGTCAGATCGGAGCGCTACCTCTTCTTCTACTCGACGCTCGCCAACTGCGCTTTCATCTCGCTCGGTCCACTCTTCTTCATAACCGTCCTCTCCGTTCGGATGCTATGTGTTGTCTATGCCGCAAGGGCTCTGCGCACAAATATGGAAGCATCGTGAGTGGGAGGGGGGATATTATTAGCCACGAATAGATTAATGTCCTTGTCTAGCGGCAAATATCTTTGCTAATAATAATAGGTGCCGAAAGGAGCCTAAGAAGAAGGCCTCGGGCGAGAGTACAACGGTTATGCTGCTGACGGTCGTGGCCAAGTTTCTCCTGTGCAATTCACCCAGTTTACTGCTCAATCTCTGGGAGAACGTGAGACTGCTTACAATAGTAGTAGAGTCTAATGCTTATCCGAAGCCAGCTTATAACACATTCTGAGAGACGGTGCTCTTACACTCAAAGTGCACGCAGTTACGACGGCGGCAAATTGCCGTCGCGAAAAGGGGCTGTACAGCCCCCGTTTAGTTGGCCATTCCGTCTAATCTGGGCTTAGATTAACGTATTGGTAACCCCGATGAGATGTGTGGAGTGTCTTATGGATGAAATCACTTTTGATCTCTATGTAGATGAGGTGCGGCTATGAGTCATTCAGCGTAGAGGTAGCGGTCACCATTAATTTGGTCAGTTTAATAGTTCTAGAGGTCCGTTTTAGATCGGCGACTCGGTCGAGCTCTCGAATTCGGCGCTGTTCAAGTGGTGCGTGGAGCTGAGCAACCTGCTGGTAACGGCCAATTCTGCGTCTGACGCCATCGTCTACCTCAGGTTCGCGCGCTTACTGACGCTAGCGGGACCTTAATCGAGCCTGAGCTAGAAATTATCGTTCATTCATTCATTTATCCACACTTATGATATCACAGGGAATTGCGGTTAAAGCGGGGGCGAGAAAGTTGAGTCTCAGGTGGAAGCGCAAGCAGACGCAGCACATTGCGTATACGGCCGTCCCGAAGAGTCTCTTCACTCCCGAAGAATCGGCCTATCTCAGGAAGCAGTACGAAGTTAATGTGGGCACTTTTTTCTCTTCTCTTCTTTCCCCTATTTTCCAATTATTATTTGCGTTTCCTCATGATCTGCCTAAACTATCTACCTCAAACGTTGTGTAAAGGGATATATCTTAGAGCAATTAGAGAACGCAACTCGAAGGTTTGAGGGGGGAAAAGGCTCGTGACTTTGCAGCGATGCAATCTGAGCCGCGTCGCGACTCTCTTCGTGTCGAAAGTGGAGAGTCAGCTTCCGCTCGAGCTGGAAAGCATCCAAACGACCCTCGACATTATGGTACGGGGAGCGACCGCTCAGGACGAGGATTAGAACGAAATGAGCTTCCCCTGTTCCTTATTACACTTCTCTGCCATTTCTTCTGGAATATCAAGCTATGAGCGACGGATTTCAGGTAAAGAGCATCGGAGACCCGACCGACGAGCTCAAGTTGATCACGACTCTGAATGAGTTGGGAGCGAAGCACGGAAACCGGACGATCACACCCGCCGCCTGGAACCACTTCAAGGACCACTTCTTGAAGGTGAACATTCGCCAACTTATTAATGACGAAATAAACATCAATTTTCACTTTTTCGAATATATTCAAATATTGAGGAGTTTTCCACGTCGGAGGACAGCAAGCTGTGGTCGCGTCTCGTCTGCCTTCTCATCCGCGAATTCCGCAAGGGCCAGCTCTCCTCGCACGTTGACCAACGCTCCTCAGCTCGACACTACTAACCGCCGCGCTCCAGAAATACGTTCCCGAATGCCGTCATCGCGTAATCCTAGCCTATCCGCCTCATCCACTCAGCCAACTCAACAGTGTCTTGCCCCCTTGCCTATATAGCTTAGTCCTCGCCTATCCCTACGGGTCTTCTCTCTTCAGTGCTACTACACCATAACCCAGTTTGCTGTCATCATATCCCCCCAATTTACCCCCTTCTAGTCACTCTCTTCTCCCTCCCCGCTTCCTCGTCGTGTGCCATTCACCACAAACTGTATTCGGTTTGCCTCGCTCCGGTAAATGTGCTTTATCTCAACGGAGGCGATATTGTTACAAACAGTAAGCGCTCGGGGGAAACGATGACATCACTTTGATATCTTGTATACGGTACACGTCGGATTGATGCGGAAGCTACGTGGACAAGTATAGTACATACACTCAGCGATATTTCACCACCACTCAGCAGCACCTTGTGTATCATACACCAATCCACTTAAGCAGTCATGCGGTGAAAATTCACCAGCTGGTCAAACTTGTGTGGTGAATTGTCACCCGGTGCTGCTTGATGGTGACATTTCGCTGAGTGTATGGGTATGGGGGGAGGGGGGTTAAGTGACGGGCGTTATAGACGGGCAAGGAGCACGGAGCATATAATGAGCGGGAGATATGACGTCATCGCGGTTGAGCAGTCGTTGAGGGATGTCGTTATCGCGTGCCAGAACTGGCCGACGGCCACCTCGGCTCGCTCGCGGAACGAGATGTTCTCCTTCTCGGCCGATCCGTCGAACGGCGGCACGCTCGTCCTTCAAATCATCATATACTTAAGTAATGCTGCATTTCGTCATTCATCGAGAATTTCGTCACATAACCAGAAAGCCGATAGTTTTTTGCCGCTTTTTCACCATAAAAGCACCATACATTCGAATTTGGTCATATATAGGAGTTTCGTCATATATCGGGACGATGAGGAAACTACGATACGACTAGAAGGGGCCTATGCTTTTTTCACGTTCAGTTCCATTTGCTGCAAGGGGCGACCTTTGCGCAACTAATGGCACGAAGCTGTTTTGCGCCGCTCCGGCGAAACTCGAGCCCAACTACAGTTTATTATCCTCCGACTATTGTAGTGCACGTAGTCCCTTTCCTTGCTCATTGTTGCAGCGAACAGAGGAATTATAACAAAAAATAATATAACGTTACACCGTCAAGCTACAGTGCATTTCAGCAAGTATTTTCAACAATAGGCGAGTGCGTGCAAAGGCCTTTAACAGTGATAGGTCAATTTCTCGGTCATGCATAACTGCCCCTCGTGTATTATGTGTGTTCTTGCTTTTTGGCTAGGCCATCCCTTATTCGTGTTTCATATTGTGCGATTGCGTAAACGTTATTCTTGTACCGCCTACCTCATAACAGCCATTCTGCCCTCGGCCGTAACTCGTCTCGTGGGTGGCGGTTGCGTCGTCTGGTACATTGGCCATCCTCCGTTCGACAGATTCCGTCCCGGGCATACTTCCTGCTTATCAAATGGCTACTCTTTTCCTCCCCTCCACTCTCCACTTCCCCTCCAAGTCATCCAATTTCACTGACTCTCTCTCCATCTCTTCCAAACTAGAAACGATTCCCTAAAGCAGTCCTCTGTTCTTTCAAGAGACCTACTCGTTCCGTTCTCTTAGAAGGCACAGCAAAATACGCAGAAGGAGGGGCGGGGTAAATAATTATCATGCGCTCCCGCGAAATGACAAGGCTACTAGGGAGGGGGGGAGGGCGACTGAAGAGTGTGAAGTTGCTAATGGAAGTAACGAACGACATAGACCAGGAGGATTACGTGTCATTTTTCTGCACCAGAGAGCGCCGAATGGCGGGGATCGTTGGGACTAACCGGATGTTATGCATACTTGCAAAATATATTTTCAGTTTTCCATAAAATACAAAACTCACTCCACAATCGCAAAACTGCCGATCGCGAAACTCGCAGTGGCCGTTCTCAACAATATCACGAATGGAATCTGAAAATGTTTCACGTTTTCAGTAAAGCATGAACATTTTTTTTTATTTGTGTTTCAATAAAGATTACCATCCGGAATGAGCAGGTCGTAGTAGCTTATACATCGGAGCGTTCGACTTATGAACTCCTCCCCGGGTTTGGTCTGCAAAATGCGGTACATTAATATCGCCTTTCATTTGTTTTCCACACTGAGCGAAATTTCACTAGCACACGCTACAACCGTGGAAATTCACTAACCAGCTAGGGAATAATTCCCTAAAAACCGTAGGGGGAGGCTCAATTTTTAGGGAGTTTTCGCTGTGGTATCGTGTGCTAGGGAATTATTCCCTAGCGGGCTAGTGAAATTTCGCTGAGTGCACACTTTGCTATTTGCGAAAAGCAGGATGCTCATTTCGCTACGGAAGCACAGTGCGCACGAAGGTTATGAGAAGTGAATGGAAAAGTGGAACTACTTCGGGGAAAGCGAGCAAAGAAGTAATACGAACCGTGCGAGGGGGATTTGTTGTGCGATGCGCCAAAAGGAAGTTTTCAGCTTTTCGATGCTCTTTTACTGAGAATATTTTAGTTTAGACTTTGCGGAAAACAGACTAGTTCATTTTTTTCAAAATAAAACAATTCATTATTATGTTCTAACAAAAGGTTTCACTATGCCTTTTTCAATGTTACGTTTTTTTCCTGAGAAAAATCAAAACTATCATGACCAAAGAATTTTCTGAAAGATAGAAGGGAGCGTCTAAATCAGCGATCACCGAAATTGTGGGCTATTCATTTATTAGTCCTTCGTGAGATCTTCTACTTAAGTGTGAATAGAAGATTACTACGCTTTCCTATATAGTATTATTTTTATTTCATGTATATGTCGCTTCCATTTCACCTCTACTTCATACGATATTTCATACTCTCGCACTTCATACTCTCGCATTATAATTACACAGTCAATGCGTCGATAAAATATTATCAAATTATTATTATTATTATTATTATTATTATCATTATTATTATTATTACTATTATTATTATACTTTTTCTACCTCGAAGAAGTTGAGGCAGAAGATGATTCCATGCGGATCACGATAGGCACAATCCAGGACGTTGTCGAAGCAATCAGCATGTGTTGAGCGGGCTTCCACGCAGAAGGCGCATGCCTTAAATGAGTAATTATATATAAAAAATACAAAAATATAGGATAGATAATTATCATGGGTCGTGTTGGACATTCATCCAGCAAAAAATGAACATGACGAAATATGTCCATTTTCTAAGGAGAATTCAGGATTCACCTTATATAATAAAAATATTAGACCCCTCCATTTTCACAATTCAATAAGAAATTCTGGAAAATTCTCGGCCAAAGATCACGTGCGTTTCTGACAGATATCATCAAACGTTTCGGCTGATTTTGCGATTTAGCATTGTGGAAAGTGAACTCTTTCTGTTTACTACTGCTCAGTTCCCAAAGATCTCCCGAACTAGTCAATTATTTACCGCAAAGCCCTTTGAGTGTAGTGCCCTGCAAGCATCGTCCTCCTCATAATTCAAGTATTTATTTTTTTCTACTCGTAAGGGTTCACTGCTTTCATAACAGCAATTCAATCCTCTCGCTCCATTCATTCATATTTCTAAGCTTTCGAGGGACTTTAAAGACCGCCGCTGCTATAAATTTAAGCTGACAGGCTACAGTTCACACTCTCTCGCTCCCTTTCTCTATCTCTGCCCCTCCCTCCCTCCCCTCCCTCTCCCCACCCTTCCCTCCTAGTCTCGGTATCGCGAGGGTCCGTGATGGATGCATGTGAATTGTTCCCTGTTGGCCATCTTTCATCCCTCTACTCATCACTCACACGGGGCGTCTCCTTACAAGGAAGCCACGAGGAATCAGCACGAGGAAAGCAACCTTTTGAGGGATGGGGGAACAAATAGGGATGGAGGAGAGGAATGACCATCCTCTAGATATAGAGATGCGGAAGACACATATGCATGTACGTGTCAACAACTATATTTGTGTTGGCGTTATGATATCTGATATAGAGCAGCATAAGCATCATTTCAGCCTACAGGAAAAATGGCACCTAAGAACAGGTTTCTAATTTTTCCAGATAGTGCCTTTCCCGATCTACGGTTGGTTTATCTAGGAGTAATTGTAGGACCTTGAGGAATGTGAATACGCGTATCCCGTATGACTGACAACAGTTCGTCCGTTTCAAGGACAGCGTCTACGAAAGGTTCAAGAGCACGCGAGGTTTCACAACCGCACGCTTTTAATTTATATTTATTGTACAAGGAATATAGGAAGCACAATTAGATGAAGCAAAAGTGATAAAACAGAATATTTCCATTATTTCACAAGCCCATTAATGAAGAGCTACCACTACGTCGCGGAAATCAACAGAAAAAAATAGCTTTTTCTTCCAATGTTTGAGGACTCTTCAAAGTAATGATGAGGAACTATTGACATTCGTTATTTCGCTCATACTGCTATAGCACTTATAGATCAATGCGAAAACCATTATTCGTCAAAGTCTTCCACGGGTGAAGACGCGCTTTCGATACCAAGAAGCGACACGCGCAGCATTGACATGTCAGTGAAAATAGGAGACTACTCAAGATCGTGGTTTGATTGGATATTGACGAAGTCCCCCCTTTGCTAAGCAATGAAAGGTATGAGATATTGTAGTGAGACGACCTACCGTATCCTCTCGTTCCACCCGAATATTGACGTGCGAGGCAATGAGGCAGACGATGGCGCATTCGAGCATCGTCCCCTCGGTTCCTCCGATCCTTCGATCCCTCTTCGCTTCGTTCCTCTCAGGAGAACCACACTCAAGTTCACGGCATGTACAAGTGAAAGGACACGACGCGGTAATAGGAGACGGCGAGAGGCGAGAGAGTGAAGGATCGGAGAGAGAACAGACGCCCAGAGAGCGGCTAGTCTAGGGTGTAGCAGACCGATCGGGGGGAGGGAGAAACATGGAATGAGGGGGAATAAGAAGAAGAAGAGGACTCGCGAGGAGTCATGCATTGTCTATGAGCATCGCGTGCCAGAGACCAATGCAAGTTACAGAAGAGATCTCCTCCTAATGTTCTAGCTGCAAATTCTAAGCAAACGACATGCAGTTAAGCCCCGGATTTCAGTAGAAACTCTCTAGAAGATTGTTCCCTGGAAATCGCAAAACCAGTAAAACTACGCTATTTCCCCCAAAGAGTCTACCTTGCCCACCCCAAAAAGCCCCCCCGAGCTATACGACAGGTGTTTTGCTATTGTGACAAGCGACTCTGACAAGCCAGAGAAGAGTAAAGGAAGGTACTCGGGCATATGATGCGTAAAAAGGGAACGAACCGGGGGGAGGGGGGGGGGAGAAAATGGAGAGGGTCAACTCAGACTGGCGGGGATGGAGGCATATGGAGGAGGAGGGACGGTATGAGAACATAGCTCATTCCGGAACCCTTCTTAGATAGATCCAGCCATATGCGTTTATGGACCAGATGAGAGAGATGGGATGATCACATGCTGGGATGGGTATGAAGAAGGTTATGGGGTTCGCATGTTGAAGATAGGGGAGTAGAGGGGTGGGGGTGAGTAGTCTGTAGACTGATTTGAAAGGCGTCCAGAGAGGCTTGCCTGCCACACGAGGAGCGAAAATTTACGACCCCGAGTCCTTGAGAGAGACAAGCGAAGAGAATGGGGGTCTCTTAGTTGATTAGAGACGACTTGCGCACAAAGGGAAACGGGGGGGGGGGGGTAAGATGGCGGAAGAACGAGAGATACTAGTGGTTGCGAGTCGCGCGAGATTCTTTTAGGCCTCATCTCTCCGCTTGCTGTGATGCATAGGCGCGAGATGAGAGAGCAACAAGCGGGATGGAGGGGGGATCTCTGACATATGCAAATGAGTAGGGGA
>LS903816.1:65528-82131 GCA_900490955.1 Micoletzkya japonica
GGAGAGGGATGGAGTACAGAGAGGGGATGGGGGGGACTGATGAGGGGAGGGTAAGTTATTGGAGAGGAAGGGGGAGGACTGGCAGGAATCTGAGTGGGGTTGAAAATAGGAGACTAGACGTGAAGACCGCAACAATACGTTCCAAGGCGTATACTGGAGTTCTAGGTTCTGGAATGTCTTGCTGAAGCTGGCAGCTGATTTGAGAACTAGAACGCCTACGTAGGAAATAGGCGCGTATCACAGTGTTCTGACAACAGTCAAAATGTTAAGTGAACGAGATGCCGAAAAATAACCCTGATTTCGGTAGAAACTCTCGCACGGAAAACACCGTATCCTAAGCATTTTGGCTCGTTCGCTTAACATTTAGAACACTGTGGTATATCATTACTTGGATTAGGATTAACAGTAAAACTTGGTAGTCAACTACGGCTTTTCAAGGGCCTATTCCGCTTTGGAGCTGTACAATTTCCACTCCATAATAGAGCGAGCGGAGGAGAGTAGCAAAAGCATCTGTGCTCTTCGCGTTGTTTACGCAACGCGCGACCGCTGCGATGCGTGGTGGAAGCGGAAAATGAGTTAAAGGGGAGGGGGGCGGAGAGGAGGCTTACACTTGTTTCCGCTCATAAACGCCACGACCATCTCCTGTCCGTGGAGGTCCAGGCGATTGGCCGTCGCTAACATCTCGATACAGTGCTGCTTTATGGCCAGTTCGCGGGCCTGCAAATTTTAAATCATAATTACCAGACCACAACTTATTCCACGCTTAGATAATAGGTACATAATTAAGTGGTACACATAAAAGATTAAAAGAAGGAACTAAAGTATAACCCACCCTCTGCGCAGCGGGGTCCTCCTCCTCGACCGTTGGCTTCATGTGTATCGTCGTCTTCTTGGGTGACGGTCTGGCCTTTGAGGGACCCGGCTTCTCCTCGATTTCTGCCGCTGCTTCCTTAAAGAACGATTTTCATTTTTTTCAAACAATTTTTTAAAATTATTATTTCATTGTGTTTTACCAGATAATTTACTTATTTTCTAGAGAATTATATCTAGTGGAACCTCGGAGTGAGCCCGTTTTCGGTGAAGATTCGACATCGCACGGCTCTGCTATTTGTGAAAATTCAACTTCTCTGGAACTCAATGAAACCAGAAAGGTGATAATACTGCAGCCACCATTTCATCTGTCATATTTAATTCGCAATTAATGATGAAATTGGACCACAAAAGGATAAATAACTATGACAACTATGAAAAAATAACTATAAAAACTAGTGAGCCCGGATATGAGCTCCGTGGAATGTAAATTTTGGAGGCGGCTCTGTGCTTGTAAGATTCGTTGGGAATGAAAAAATTATCATATAAAGTCACTACATCTCCTTGCCTTAGATTTATTATGGCGGAAGATTTAGTGTATATTGCATGCGGTTTATTCGCCGGTGGCGTAACCATAAACCTTTCCTATGAAAATTTGGCTACAATCTTTCTCATTTTACAACATTTCCTTGAGAAATACCAGTAAGTTATTATTATAGAGCATCATACGGTGGCCTTGATAGCCTCTTCAGTTTGCTCGTGAAATAACAATAAGGTCATTATCATCGTAGGAATAGTATCCCACCGCTGCCTCGATCCTCTCCAATTCCCTCGCCGCCCTCTCCGCCTCCTCCTTCTCTTTGCGCAGCCGTTCCTTAGCCCGAGCCACAGCCTCGCTCTCCTTCTGGGCCTGGAATGAAGAGAGAATGAAACGATGATATAGAGCGGCTTTAGTACATTCATATAGAAGACTTTAGTACATTCATAAATGTACTAAAGTCTTCGTATTGAATCCAATCCACCGGTAGTCCTGATAATGTGTAAAACACTGGAAAAGTCATGGTTTATGAAAACTTTTTCAAGGAATAAGTTAGGTAACAAACCCGAATCTTCTCGAGCCTCTCCTGTTCCTGCTTCTTACGTAGCTCCTCCGCCGCTTTTCGAGCTTCAATCTGAACAATGGATTTATTTACGTTTCGGCCTTTATATCCTGAATCTGTAAGTAATTTGAACCAAAATTAAGTACAGAACTGCTGTTTAATGGTGAGTACTCAAACAGACTCGCTACGCATGCTTACTCATTAGCCTTACACAACACTTCATTTCCCCAGCTCTTACCTACTACCACGCTGTCGTAACTTTACACTACCTTCCTAAGCTATGAAAATTGCATGTGTCTACTATGCTCTATCCATTTAAGTCATGAACTAAGTCAAAAAATAATATCGTTTATCCCAGCTGTTTCCCTACCTTCTCAGCCATGGCCCTTTTCCTCGCTGCCTCAGCCTCCTCTTTCTTCCTCTTCTTCTCCTGCTCCTCCTCTTCCTTGCGTCTTCGCTTCATCGCATGCGGAATTTCATCGATGGCAATCAGCTTTGCTCCTCCTTTAATTAGAAAAACCGTCTCGTTCATCATTCATTCATTCATTTTTCCACACTTATAACATCGCAGGGAAATGAGGCGAAATAATGCACATCATTCATCTGAGCGTTTGCACACAGAAACGTATCCGTAGCCTAGGTAAGAACTGCATAGTCTCATACTCTAATGCCCAGTCATGTATGTCTATTCCCAGCTAAACATTTAGTCCTCTACGGATTTCTTTTTGTTTATACCTTCACAGTTGTCTCCGGACCACTAGGCGGTCGTTTATCTCGTCTTCTCCAGTAGCAAAAAAAGCGTTCGTTGTGTAAGAGGGAGACTCTACTCGCGTACTCTCTCCTCTCCAATTCTCTGCCCTTCCCCTTACCTTCTCGCTTCACTGGTTGTCTAGGGAACTTCTTCGGCTCATTAGAGAAGCCTCCGCTCAGTTTGACCGTGTTCACTTGCGGAATGCCTCGCATCGGTTCTGCAAGGGATTGTGAAGAATACATAATCTAAATAAAATTATGAATACAAAATGAACAAGACGTACTGTCCATATCGGGTTTCCTCAATGTCGACCGAATTTTGATCGGTAACGACGACACGATGTAGCCTGCCCGTTTCTCTTCCGACATCTTTGCCATCATCTCAATATCTGCAAAATGCAATGTAATTTAGATCAAACAGAAGAACTAGTTCCAGTCGAAAGTGAAAGTGTTGACAGGCACTTGGAGATATTTAGGTGAAGAGAACGACTGGGGAGATAGAGGGGAACCGGGGCGTGAGAAGAGATTGGGCGATAGATAAGAGGAGGAAGAGGAGAGGAGAGGGCAAGAAGTAGATGTTTACTCTTTAGTGTGTCCTCGCGGAACTTGGTCGACTTGAGCTCCTTGCGCAGCGTGAAATGAGGAGTCTTCGGCTTGGAGGGAGTCGAGTAGCCGAAGAGGTCCTGTCAAGCGTGCGTTTCATGAATGACAGACGAATTGTCGGAATACTTCAGACATGACTATCTTTTTGTTTGTCTTATTACAGAAGATGCAAAACAGCGACCTCTTAGGGACCGAGCTCACCATCAATTGCGAGTGTTTTTTCTGGAAAAATCTACTGATGTAAGAAACGCTCACCTCCAGAACGCTCTTAGTACATATGCTGTGGCTCTTTGGGATGAGCTGCTGCTCGGGGTACCGCTGCGTGTAGTACTCCACTGCAATTTCACTATTCGCCTTGACTAAGACAAAGGTCACGAAACTAATTGAGGTAATAAAGGCTACTGGGCGACGTATGACTATCCAACCGTCAGAGGAGAGCGGAAATCTATCGTCACCCGCGTTAAATACCGCTTGCTGTGCAGCTCATTTCTCGTAGAAGCTTCGAAATAAAGCGGCAAGAATATTTGTACGGGACTACAAAGTCTATTTAGAGGTGTATAGTGAGTAAACGTAAGGGTAGATTACGGTAACTCACATATCTCGACCATGTCTCGCAGAGTCTTATCGTACAGCTCCGTATTGTTCTTGGGTTCCACGTGAATGGCACCGTGCGGGCACAAATCTCTACAATTAGAGAATGTTAAGGTTATATTAGGAATCACACGTCACACAAATACAAAATGTGTTGTGGAGCTTCAGCGTCTAGTACTATCCAAACAAAGACAAGGGGTTTGATTATTGTTGCTAGACCCCGTACTTTTCACAGGACAGGGAACGAGCATCATGCATAGTACAGCTCTCTGTTTTGCTCATATACGCCCTCATGAATTCTATCGCGTATGCCGACGGACTTATACTTCTTTTTCATGGGATAGCATCTGTTTGAGCGGTGAACCACTGTAGTTTAGACGAGGCACGCGAGATGATAGAATGTACGCGGTCTGTACACACAAAAACGTACGATCAGCTCCTTGCACTACTTTGAATAAGAAACTATGTTGACAGCAAGCGGCAATCGATAGCGTAATAGATGTTACCTAAACATATCAGATACCATCTCAACCCAGTCATCCGGATCTTGCTGGAGCAATTCGAGCAGCGTATCGATCTCTTTCTTCCACTGAAATGTACAATTCGCCGCTTATCTCAACCCATAGACTGTGCCATAAACTATGCAAACATTCCCCCATTACAATGTTCGATCGCCATCCCCATGCTCTAGGTTCGTAAAAACGTGGATGGCGCTATACAGAAGCATAGTTCCCGATCAATATCTTTAAGCTCCAACTAGCTACATATAGCTATATTTACAGTATCGTTACATAAAACACGAGTATTTTCATAGTTACCAACCATGCCCAGTTGCCTCGGTCGTATGTGAGCCAGTGCCACCACAAGTTTCATCTTGACAGGAGTGTCGAGTCTCTTAAAGTATAAAGAGTCTCTCCCCACTTGAACCGAGCCTCACAGGAGACCGGACCACACGCAACGTTTGCGTCTTTAGGAAAGTGCCATAAACACGGAAATAACCTATGGAAAATCTCACTTGTAGGCATGTTTCCAACTCTTCGAGCATTTCCCTCGATAGAAACGATGCAATCTGCCGCCCAGTCCAGATATCCCTTGCATCCGCGAACGTTTTGTTCAGCCAGTCAACCTGAAACGATCACAGGGTATAGAACCATGCCTAATACCATTCTAAGACGGCAAGACTAGCGGTAAGAACATACCAGGTCCTGGTCCCTGAGTGCGAGTCCTTTCTTGAGCGACGGATTGTAGCAGGGATAGTCGTGGATGATTATCTGTCGGTTCGGATCGCGCTCCTTTCGCTTGCGCTTCTCCCACCTCTCCGAGGTGAACGAGTCCTTGGAGGTTGAGGGACGGTCCATCCCTGAAGAGAGTAACTACCCAACGATAACCGCAAAGAACGACTCAAACAAAGCACGAGAGGGACATGGGGAGAAATCACGCGATACGGCCAGGTATGGAGAGAGAGTGAGAGTGAGGGTAGAGAGGGAGAGAGAGAGAGAGGGCACGGTCGCTGACCACTCTCTTACTTGCCCACACTCTCTCGCGTCGCATAGCTGAGTATCAGGTCAAACGCCGTGCTACGCTTTGGCTGCGTGGAATCGCCTGGAACTTTGCCAGATCTTTTTCTGTCATTTGAATAGTCGTTTTTGGAAAGCCAATATCGCCTCTCTTCCTCTCACCCTTCATCTGCAAGGTTAGTTTTGCTTTCATGATGCTTCTAGAAAGATTAAACTTGCTAAACATGAAAGAAATCCATGGCTATCTTAGCGTTTCCTCTCTGCCAATAGCCAATGGCGTTTTCGAGCGACCCGCGACATTTGCAAGTGCGCTTTCCCAAGGTCAGAACCTCTCTCATGGTGAGAATCGCAGGGAAGGCATGTAGCGTTTTACAGCACTTCCCTTGATCTACCGTGCCCTGAGGCGCCGCCCGAATCACCGATTCCTGTCCTGAATATGCCATCGAGTTTTACTGTTGCGATCAGATGCATTCTAACCAATCATTTGTATCATATCTGCTCGTACATATTGCTCTCAGCCTCTATCTTCACTATTTCGATTTCAGCTTAATGAACATCTCGTTACCGTCGTCGTCCAACGTCTGTGCACGCTATGCAGTCGTGCCGCTTAATGGAAACCTCGAAGCTGAGCAATTCCAACTACATGTTGTAAGTTTGAAAATACTTAATATTTAAAAACAGATCTGCATACGTTCTGATTTCATATACATTACTTTCAGGGGCAGATGGGCTACAAGCCATTGTTCTTCGCGAGTATCCGAGACATCGCCGAGACACTGACAGACAATATTGAGGAAGAGCAGAAACCATTGGAAACGGTCGTCAAACAGGAAGAAGATGAAGAGGTATTATTTTTGGTGATTATAATTTATCAACAAGCTTCCTTTGCACCAACTACTGAACCATCCTTTAGACTTTAAAGTAAGCATATTGTATTTGGTTAGAGTATTACGAATTCGTAAAGGCAAGTCTCCTTCAGTACATCCAAGAAGCGAGTACGCCTCCTCCCGCTTCGCCTCCTCCTACCACGAAGAAGCTTCCCATCACCTCCATAACGCTGTCGATACACGAGGGACTGGGTCACATGCGGGAGACGGTTATTCCCGTGCGACAAGTAAAGAAGTCACGAACGCCCCCAAGACGCGTCGCTTATAGGATAAGCGAGGCTGAACAGGTAAGAAAGCTGGCCAAAATTTAATTTCTATTCTCTCTATTTCATAATGTCCAGTTATTCAAGTAGGTAATTAAGTCACATTTCTTATCCTTCACATTTCAGCTGGTCCAGAGTCGGAAAGAACAGTTGAACGTAGACGAAAAGGATCATATCATGGAGCCATCGGTACGTATCTACACATTTTGATTAGTTCTGCCTTTCTAATTTTGTAGAAACAAATGTTCCTTTTCAGTTCCACAATTCACCCGCTCCTTCTGGAGTCGGAGTTGCGTCGATTCCTTCGACACGAGGACAACACAGGACAGACCCCTATGGTCATCCAACACCAAACTCCAACCGACCACTCACCGTCAGTTCACGATCCTGGATTGCTTATCATAGCTTTTGATGTTTTTCGAAAGTGCTTTAGACTGCTTAAATGACGCTATAAGAAGTTCCCAGAACTAAATTTAATTTATTCAGATGGGCGAGTATCGCAAACTGGAACGCGCAAAAATGATGGGCCAACCAGTGGAGATGGGAGAAGTGAGCTACGAAGTGTGCGTACTCTGCGAGAACAAGATTATGAATACACGGTTAGCACATATTCAATGATGATTCTCCTTCTTTTAATAATCGTTAGTAAATACACGTAACCATTCAGGTCATCGAACTTAATGAACCATGTCCGTAGACATGCTACGCTCAAGCAGTTCTCATGCCCGCACTGCCCGTACGAACATAACGAGATGGCCAAGGTGGGGCTATTATTTCATGAATATTTCATATTTCGTCATCATATTACGTCTATATGATGACGTCCATTTCATCATATAGACGTAATGAATGAGCAGATACCGTATATCCCATTACCTATTTGTGTGCTTCAAATGATTTTATTGGAAGATACATGTTCAGGTCCGGATGCATATGTCGCATTGTCACAGGGACAACGACGGCGTTCCAAGGGACCATCTATGCCCGGAGATGCAGAAGCAGTGGGATCTCCTCATGAAGGAATGCTTCCCGAAAGTCGTCTCCTCGGTAAGCTCTTAATTTTTTTCTACTAAAACATTGCACTATTGGTCATATATGATATCTGGAATGCTTCTTACAGGACTTCTCCTTCACCGAACCCACGAAAATGCGCCCGGCGCTGCTGGAAACTGTCGAGAAAGCGCGAGCTGCCATGGCCATGAGTAAACTGCATGCGAAGCCCTCCACGAGTCTGCGACACATCCAGCCGCAGGTTAGCATATAATTAGATTTGCGTATTTTGAAAAAAAAAACTTATTCATTTATTTGGATCTTTTCCAAAAATAAATATTTTACAGACTCGCAAGGAGATCGCGTGCGACGAGATCGTGAAGATGGAGGACGGAAGTCTCAAGATGGGCTGCATCGAGTGCGGAGAAGCCGTTGATGTTGGTATATTAGGAAATAGCGCAAGTTGGCTTAGCCTTCATTACTGTGCCTAGCCGAGGATTAGCCATTAATTCGCCTCCTAACTTCTGGAAATCTCATTACCATTTCACCATCGAAAGCATGACTCAAAGAGCGTGTAAAAAGTCCGAGTGATTAATGACGACTTTCGTTTCAAGAACAATTATCTTTTTATAACAGTCTTTTAAAGAAAAATAAATAATTATTCAAAATAAAATAATGTTTAGTCAACGAAACTCGTCTTCCACCTCCTCATGCGGCACCGTATGAGCCTCATTCCGTATCGGTGCCCAGTCTGCAGCTTCTTTGTCTCTGCCTACAAGGTGAGCATTATCAGTAGGCGATGATTGATGATTTACTAATTTATTAAATACACCGCGAGGTGTGCGGTTGGGCAAAAAAGGGTCAGGAAGACTTGGTCAAGAAATAGCAGTGAGTAGGATAGAGAATGGCGAAATACACAAACAAGGCTTGATCATAGACCATAAAATTTAGAAAAAGTGCATGTTTGCAGCCGAAGACCATTGCCCACATCAAGGAGAAGCATCCGGAGAGCCGCGATATGCCCATAGGGATGTCCTCAGGCAACCACCCGCGACTCTTCCTCAAGCGATTCTTCGTCTCATACAAGGGACAGGCTGACATGCCGAAATTCGACAGAGAATGCGAGTTGATGGGAATCAAATACGTTCGTTTTCTCTTCGCATACTTGCTTTCATAACGAGAAAGGACGAAAGAGGTTGCTCAATCTTATAGTTGTAAAGTGTAATACTTTTAGGTTCTCCCGAAGGACTATGATTTCGTCAAGAAAGAGGTGGAGAAGGCCCAACCGGCTGATGTGAGTGAATAATTGTTTAGAATCTATTAATGTGAGAAAAGTTGAGCTAGGAATGCATTATTTGATAGAAATCAAGTTCAGTCTAAATACTTAATGCGCCAGGAGGGGCATGACATGAGATAAAGAAAAATCAATAAAGGTGCATCATTATCATTATATTTCAGTTCGTCTGCGAGGAAGTCGGCTTTGAGCGTCTTGCGAGGGTCAAGCCAGCGACGTGTCATGTGAGTGTTTACAAAGATTATGGGGGGAGCGACCGCTCTGATGGCGAACGGACGAGTGGAATGGCATGTTGCAGTATTGCAAGAAGGAGGTGGAGTGTCCCGGCCCCTCCATCATGCCCCTCCTGGCGCACGCGAAGAGACACTTCAGCAAGAAACAGGTAGCTACCGCAACCCTATCTGGCGACTACCGTAGCCCTCTAAGGACGCGGAGTCGTGTCTAAATACTCATCACATAGAAATCATCGTGGGTGATGACAGTGGGAGGGTGGATGTGTTTTTTGTAGGGGAAATGAGAGGAGCTGTAATAGGCAGTGAAGAAAAATATCACCGGGAGGTTGTTGTAATTGCAGTATCACTGCGTTGTCTGCTCATATCAGAGTTCGGAGCCGAGTCACGTCCGGAAACATCATTTCAATGCGCATCTCATGCTGGACAGCCCGATCGATATGTCGTAAGCGGTCATGATTGAGGAAAATGTTTCCGCTATTGGTCTCCTACTTCGTACGATAGAGCGATCAGCGGTATGAAGAACCGCTCCTCAGCAGATCATTATTAGCAAATGACTTCAGCTCGAAGGCGCTCCGGGAAGCGTGGATGAAGCTCATGCGACAATCATTCCCCACTCTCCGCGAGCGAATCGACAAGTTCCAGTGGACACCGCTCATGCTCAATCCGCTGTAAGAACTCCATTTTTCTATTTTTAAGATAAGACTATCTTCAAAGAACACCAATATATATCTGCTATCTGGTCCCTGTAAGTTGTTGCTAAGGTCAAGTCGGCTGAGTGGAACGCTATTCCCTCCTTATCGTCTCCTCCTTATCTTTCACAACAACTTGTTGGCTAAACTCACGGGGTGTGATAAGGTGGACTGCAATCTTTAGCCCAGTCTAGGCTTCGTCTCTCACTCTCTCTCCCTCTCTGCTTTCCCCTACCCTCCCTACATTGCATCGCTCCTCTTACTTTGCCCGAAAATAAATCAAAGCGTCCTTGACGTTGTTGATTGAACTGCAGCGACGGTCGCACCCTGTCCGATCTGCCTCTCTGTTTCTGTACCACTCCCTCCCCCTCTCCCTAACCTTTTTGCTTTCAGCACCCCCTACGCCGAGACGAACCGTGAGCGCGTTCACGTGAGTTACTCGCCATTACGATCTTCCAAAAAGTCGATCTCCAAAAACGCGAAATACCATCTTTTCAGCCAAATCTCGACGAGGAAATCAACGTGGAGCAGTAGCTTTACCCACGTGCCCGTGACAGTTATTAATAATTGTACTGTATTATCAATAAAATACGAGTCCACCCACCAATACGCTTCAGTTGTCAGGCACTTCAGGTCCGTTGTGCTGTCCCACATCCCTGTTAGGTTTCCAGTATCCTAGCCAATCTCACCATACCGCTACTCCCCCCTCGATATACCCATTACGACGTGTGATCGCGGTTCCACCTCGCCCCCGCTGCCAACCGTCTTCATTCTTCTCCTATGCTCTCCTCATCCCTCGTACTCTTCCCCCCCCATCCCTTCCCCGCTCAAACTGTGATTATATGCTTGTCGCTATAAAGTCGCTTCCTCCCGACCACTCTGAGCATAACCGTTAAGCAAATGAAAATACCCCAAGTTGGCTGCCATTTCTAACCTTGGGCATGCTTTATTCGTCCCTCCTCATTCAGTGGCTTGAGGGGGGAACACGCGCAAAAGGACAGGGCAGGTAGTGGACACATATGGACTTTCCCTTTCCCCCCCTCCCCATCCCTTCGAAGAAGCTACTAATTGCGCCATTTCGGAGTGGATTTACACGCTTGGCGGGGGCCAGCGGCTTTTTGACGAGCTTCCCTCTAGTCTAGGCTCATTCCGGGCCGATGCGCGGCCGGTGAGCGGTCGTGCCCTGGACTACTTTCGTTCTCTCGTTGATTACTCTGCCCGCGGCCAACCCGTTCCCACTCTGATCATCAGCTAAGAAACACACAAACGCACATATAACGGTTAGGGGTCGTGCCTTTCGCTTTCTCTTTCCTTCTTCTTCTTCACCATCTCTATGCTTGTCCTCCAACACAATCTATCTCACTGACCCCCTCGTCCACTACACTCGCTTGTCTCATATCTTCTCCTTCTTTTCCCCTCCGTTTAATCACCGCTTATCCCCCGTAATTCCTTAATTCAGCCCGTTTTTCGTGCAGACGTCTCATATGCGACGGCTGGTCGTCGCGCTTGCACTCTGGTGCATAGAAACCACAGCGGCCTTGAATCGAGGTATATTAATAAGACAATATCCCCCCGGAAAGCGAATGTCAACTGATGTACAAGCTCTTTGGATTGTATGGCAACAGGCTATTGTTCATGCGCGAATGGGCGAGAGGTTATTGTTGTGAAAAGCAGGAACAATGCGAGGCAAAAGAAATTTGATTGGATGCGTTTTGCAACCGAGACATCAAAAATGCATTATAGTTTATGAGGCTACAAAACTACAAAAAGTTGGTGATTTCCGCTGACAATCCTCGCTTAATGTATATAGTATCCCAGAGTATTTTTATACGTCACCATACAGAATACAAAGCAGAATCTCCTACACATTTAATGCATTAATCGGGGTCGGACAATGCATTTAGTGGTATACTTAATCTGACTATGTTTTTAGTCGTTAATCTTTTCATTCGACGTGTCTGCTCCAGAATCGTGCGGTTGCTCGCGTGAGTTTCGGCCGCAATGCGGCACGGACGGTCGAACCTACGACAACGAGTGCCTCATGCGCTGTCGACGTGCAGGTTTGCGTTGTTGTTGGCTATTCTTTAATCATCCCCCCTATCTCTATGCCCTCGTACCCTGCCATCTCTGACTATCTGCAAGAGAACCTGCGACAATAGCACCCGCGATAAAAAGTTAAGCGAATTAATCGTGTCGTCGGACGGATTCCGCTTACTCGCGTCGATGATATCCGGTCTCTGAGCTTTTGGACTCATAAAAACACTCAGGCCGAAAAACCTAACACAAAGCAGCTTTAACAATCGATATAAACATTAGCATATACCTTCAATAACCCGTACTGCACTAAGACTTTCTTCTGATAACTACTAAGACCGCCTACGTGCTACTCATGCGCTAACTGCAGAAGGATAATCTAGTTGATATTGCGATTCAGGAACCAAGTTTTTTTCCGCTCCCAGCTCAGCGTCTTGCATAGCTTTTTCGCGCTGATTATACCGTCCATCTCTGGTTACGCTTTGATCTGCTTAGGGGGGAAGAGAACGGATTAGGCGAAAAAGGCGGATCGGGTTTCCAAATTCGCGTAGAGAAGTTGTTTGTGAACCCCCGAGAATGGCCTTAAAAGGTATTACGGCCCTAAGCCGCCAGCCTTTCCTATTGCCTAGTTGAAGAAATAAGTAGGAATGACCGTTGATTATCGGAATTTTTTTCCGTCAATGATGCGTCAGTCTGCGGGCGATAGTTCACGGTTTACCGCCCCTTCACACCTACGCACCGTTTGATATGGGTCAGAAGGGAGGGGTTAGAGGTGAAGTAGGGGATGAAGGGATAAGTAGGGGAGAGAGTAGGGAGCGAGAGAAAACGCTCCCTTGCACGCAGTGCTGCGACGGCAGTTCGCTTAACGACCGATCACGGGTAGGAAGAGTGAGGTACAGTGCGGGGAAAGGTGAACAATAGCCCCCCCTCACCAAACCACTATCTACAATTCCTTTAGAGCCCCCTGAATAGCCTACCCCCTTACCACTCTTTTTCCCGGATATACTTGCTATTTCCCGGATCTCATCGCTAGAACAAAGGCAGACGTGATGAAGAATAAAAGCATTGTGATTGCTCTCCATTACATTATCAGAAAGACAGCGATGTATTGTATTATATGCACTTTGAAACGTAAGCCATACAGGAATAGTAGAGGTGAAGCATTATCTGCAGATCTAGACTACAAGGGCCTGTGCTGTCCGCCTAATAACTGCCCGACTCACTTCTCGCCAGTTTGCGATTCCGAAGGCAAGTCTACCGTATACCTTACAATGCTGTGAGATGACAGTGTCAGCCCATATCGTTCGATGAAATGATGATCCCACCGATGATCACTTCCCCCCTCCCCGATATATGAGGCTATAAATCAGCCCTCAGGTCACACGCATCTCAACGAGTGTTCCTTTCTGCTTGCGCAGTGCATCGTTGGCCGCAAGGAAAATCGACATCTCCGCATTGCTGGCAGGAGCGAATGCCCACGGTTAACATGCTATCCCTGTAATATGATAATTCAGTTCTATAGCACAGGAGATGTGATAAAAAGGGAAGATAAACACGATGTTTCCTACCGTATCCAGACACTCCTCCTTTGACGTTATCCATTTAGTGTAATTAGCCAAAGCATGCGGCAGAATGCGAGCACAGTTCACTCATTCTCATACTTTGTGCCTACGTTGAGGTCCGCGGAATCGTGTGACGATGTCGACTGTGCTTACGACCGATCGGGGCGGCTTTGTGGGTCCGACAACAATGAGTACACCGGCTTCTGCGCGTGAGCCAGCCTTTATGCATTCGCCAATGTTCTATGACATCGCAAGCAAGATAACACAATCAAAAATGAGCCCGTTCTTTGTCCCACCATAAAAGTTCAGCTTTTTAGCGCATCAAAGCGAGAAAAAGGTGGGGGGGGTGAGGTTCAGTGATTATTGTCAAAAAAGGTTCTGCTATCGAATGTAGGTTGTGCTTTCAGACTACAAAAAGTAAACTGTCGCCGTTACGCAAATGGAACGCATCCGCTGTCTGTCCTACGGTTTGGCCGGTGTCCCTTCGAGGGAGATCTTCCGGCTGAAGGTATAACAAGCAATAGCAAATGGACAAGCTTCATCTCGCGACAACTACATGACCACTATGGAGTATGGCTAGACGTCGAACCGTAGAAAGCGACCCGTGGATAATAGAGATAGACTATAGTTAGCGAAAGTTACGCCAGTAAGCTCGTTAGTAAATAAGATAGTAACTGACGACACGTCCTGCTCAACCATAACAAGGCAAGAAGGGATACGGTAGGTGGGGGTGGGGGTGGGGGGGGGGTTGCCTATTGCGATTTCGCTGATCGTGCATGTCCACGGATCTTGTGACGGGCTCCCATCTTGCGGCATATTCGCGGGTTGATGATGCAGAAAGTCGAGACCGAGGGGAAGAACTGCTCCGCCTGCGGGACTACGGTATCCGAAGGCCTGCAAGGGATACGGTAGTTGAGGGACGGTAGGTCATGGTGATGTAGGTGAGGATTAGAAATATGAGTGGTACTGTAGGTACCGTACTAACCCGTCGGTGGTAGTTGTGGTTTGGGTGGGCAAGGCGGTGTGCTCTTTGGCCTGGATGTAGGATCGGATGGGAAAGACGTAGAAGGCAGCGAGTTGGTGAATGAGGAAAAGGAAGGTGAGAAGCGACGGACTCATTGTCGAGTGGTTGGTCTGAAGGAGCAGAAGAAGTTATGGAATGAGAGGGGAGGAGAGCGATACACGAGAATGAGTGAGGAGAGTGCGGAGGGATGATACTACCTCACGCATTATTACTAGTAAGCAGAGGGAGGAGGAGACTTGCGATTTGCGGAGAGAACGAACAAATTACGGAGAAACACCTTTTTAGACGAGGAGAAGCAAAACGAGGATAATGGGTAAGGACGGTACGGGTGACAATGGCACGCACGCGCAAGTCGAGCAGAAGCAGAATGAGAAGATGAGACTAGAAACCTGCAGAAAAGCGTAGATGCACAAGACAAGCCATTAGGAGTTGTGCGAGGACTCTTGAGAGCGGCGACGTATGAAAAAAAGCTTATCATACACACACTTCAGGATGAGAGCAAGTGAACCGGGCAACCTTCTGCCACAAACGAAAGGTCTTAAGCTCCACGAGGGCTTGCTAATTTGCGCGCACCAAAAACACGCAATAATCCGCATCTCGAGATGGTCAGATGAGGGGATTGTGTATACACACTTGTTTCAGTGGATGAGATCATACGACTACTCGGACAGGTAGAGACCAGCGAGGACAAGGAGCAAGTTACCAAGCGCGGAAAGGACGTGAACGTTGGTGCATTACGCTCGCTATCCGTAGTGAGCGGTCGTCTCAAGGTGAAAGTTTTGCAGGGAAAGGGCAAGCGACCGAAGGATGCCGCAATAGTAGCGCATTCGTCGCCTATTTTGGTGCAGTCGGAGGAAGAGGATAATTCGACGATAGTCGAGGAGGTTCCCGAACTGGCGAAGATCGCGCCCAAAACGGGAAAGGACACGATCGTCGAGTTTGCCTTTGCCGTGGATTCGGAAGATGAAGTAGTCAGCACGGAGGGCAGTGGAATGAACACGTTTGAGGGTGCCGAACTGGTGAGATCGAGTGGGGGTCGGGGTGATGCAAGGGGTTTATAGCAGAAGAACTCTGGCCGCAGCCCGTCAGAACGATTAGGCTGTACACTCGGTAGCATCATGTACCGCTTGTTCACTAAACAAGGGAGTATGGCTGATGTTTGGACGATACAACAGCGAACAGCATTTATAAATGATACACAATGTTGTGCACGTTTCTTCGCAGGTGGCGGAACTGCCCTTTCCTTGCTCTGCGGCAGAATGCGACAAGAAGCTCGCGCCGGTCTGCGATACCCGCAACACTACGCACCGTAATCGCTGCGTCTTTGAGGTATTCAACGAGATGACATAACGCGATCGGACTATACGCACCTTCATAGGAAAAAAAACATGAACATGAGGCCTTTGTTTTACCTAGTGTTGTTAGATCAGTGAAATGCGTAAAGTAGGAAGGCTTAGAGAAAATGGGGGAAAACAGACAACCTCGTGCTGAATGCTCTCGGAACCGAGCTGAGCATAAAGGGCAAGGCGAAGGCGTGCATTAGACTGCCGATAATTACACCCCTGAAAAGGCCCTGACCACTGCAGACCGCACTAAGGTGATCTCGTTTTGCCACCCTCTCCGTGGGAGGATTCTGAAACCGCCATTCGCGAGTGTTTACGTGCGAAAATAGCTGGCTCGTGAAGACAGCCCTATGAAGTTGCAAAATATTTTCGAAGCATACTAGAAGCGCGCGCGGATACAGGTACAGCGATCACAGCATCGCAATCCGCTGACGCTCTCAGCAAAACAACTAAGACGATTGTGCAACAGCATACATCTCCGCCTTTGTCAAATGCCGGGATTACGGTAGGATTGCGCAAGCAGAGGTAGACTAATACGTAGCTCATTCCAATCAGAAATGATGCAAATTGATGCGATTATGATTTCCCTTACAGTTTCACGCGTGTTCGGTTTATCGCAAGCGGGATCAACTCGTCGGTATCGCATATGAGGGAGAATGCGGAGGTAGAGAGGTAAGCTGAGGAGAAATTAAGAAATGCTTCTTGGAAGAACCACTCCGGTCCTCCGAGATAGCGTAACATACGTTGGATAGCGTATGATATGCGGAGAGGTGCATATTATACGCTATCCAACGTATGTCACGCCGACAGCGTATAATACGTTAACGGGATAGAGTAAAATACGTCCGAGTCGCCCCTCCAAATGTGTGTTTTTTATAAACAGTGTATAATCGAGCTTTTCTGGAGTGAAATG
>LS903816.1:84586-104343 GCA_900490955.1 Micoletzkya japonica
CAATGTTATGAAGGGACATTGGGAAGAGACATGGAATACAAGAAGCATATAATACGTCATGGAACAGCGTATGATACGCATGTTAAGAGCGGAGAATTCGTTTCGGATAGCGTAATATACGTTTTGGGATAGCGTTATTTTGGGTATAGTTTCACGCTATCCGGGGTGCGTATAATACGCTATCTCGGAGGACCGGAGCAAGAACTTCTCAGATATGTAGGCAATTTTTAACCTATCCTTTGCATAATTTAGGGTAAAAGATAAAATTGCGTGAAATTATGGAAAAAACGACCATTTCATCAAATCGGTCATTTTCTCAACCGTAATCTACGTACAGTTCGGGTTGCTGAAATGACCGATTTTATGAAGAGGTGGTTTCCCGAAATTATGCACACTTTGTGCTATTTCATGCTATATCGAGCAGCATTTATATGCCTTTATCAGCATATCTGGCAGAGTAAGGTGAACATTGTTAGTGCAGCAGTACCGTATACTCGCCAGAAGGAAGGGATTGTAAGGGAACGTAATGCATGTTTAGCTCAAAGACAAATTGTATCCAAACATCTCAGTTTCACATTACTGAATATTTGTTTGCTCTACCTCGCATTTCGCCTACGTGAATTGAAGAAGAAAGGCCTTTTTTAATGATATATGTCTGCGGCCGGGAAGAGCGATCTTTCCGTATCAACGCGTACATTCACACTCAAGGCTCAGAGTTACTCGTGCGTGCTAAATATACAACCGTTAGTAGCCAATATCTCATCTTTAGTAACCATGTCACTATCTTGAAGAGGTCTCTAATAGTTGGCGGTACACAGGTGATTACGCAACGATTGCGAATGAAAGACTTTGGACAGTCAGAAGTTATGACGATTGTGCGATTTCAGGTCTGTAAGACGTGCTCCGACACTACGGAAGACATAACAACAGTGGAAGTTTGCGACAACCACAATAGGTAGGAAATCATTGGTACCTACACAAAGAGGTAATCGGGGTACGGTAGTGAAATCGGCTGTGAACAAAAGCTCTGCGTATGTTTTTCGAGGACAAAACATGCGTTGCCTAAGAACACAATTGACGATAACGCGAAAAGCGGATTTCAGTGCAGTGCGCATAGGTCACGAAAGTTTTTCGTTTGGTCGGCATCGTCATCGGCTATTTGCGAATAAAGTTCGATGATCATTTTTAGACTTAAAGGGTTCCTCTGACCATCTCATTCATTTCAAGAGGCAACCAATTAGCGTGCGGTTTATTCACTGCTAGATATAAGAGAGGAATGAAGAGCCGCTGACAGCGAGAAAAATCTTTGCGCAGCTTTTTTTGTAACCGATGGCCTGAGTAAAAATATCAAGTAAAAGGGGAAACTATGAGACGATTCAGAACACTGGGAGCTATCCAATGATTTCAAAAAGGCCCATGGCAGATATTGAGTGGAGGGGCCCTTTAACCAGCGCAAGCTTCCAGGAACCACCGTTCTTTGAGAGCGAAAATGAATGCGACTGAACTGTGCTACCAACTTACGCATTCACACGTGTCTCAAGTAATGGAAAAAAGTTCCCCCCGCGGGGACACCACCTGCCTTTCCATTTGACTACACCCACTTAAGGACCGAGATCGGCGACATTGAAATCAAACAAGAGATGAACTACTTGCAGGACTCACGCGTCGCTCTGCGAACTGGCTAGGTGGAATTGCGAACTGAAGAGGGCCGGGAAGGAAGTGGCGGTTCTCGTACACATGGGACACTGTCATCCGCGATCGCTCAGCTTCTCGCTGGAGGCCTGTCATCTCTCCCCTCTGCTTAGTCATCTCTCCTAAGGCTTTCCACGTAGCAAGAACAATTGAGCCGCGCTTAGGATGATCCGGTATATAGCACGAAGCGTCTGCGTGTTCAAATGAGACTTTTCGCCTTGGTCATCCACGAGCGACGTGCTTCGCATGATATTACGCTAATGAGTTCGCCGAAATGTGAGAGTGAGAATCTCGTTTAGGAAGAAGAGTGCCCTGCCAAATGCAAGAGGGACTTCAAGCCCGTGTGTGATCTAGCAGGAAGGACGCATCCCAATCTATGCACATTCCAGAGGTTCGCCGGATATAGATAAGGAAGATGACCTTCGCTTTAAGGTACAACTGCCTTAGCCGTAAGGCGGAAGAGCCCTGGAATGCCTATGACCTTAAGTTGCTGACGGCCTGCGAGGACTCCAAGGACAATCTGGAGACGGTAGGCGACGTCATCGCAGCAAACTCTAGGGAGTAGGTTAGGGCACCGTATCTTTCTGTAGTGTCTCGTGATAAGGAAACGCAAGGATGATGCGAATACGAAACAAAGAGCGCAGACGAAAGCGACGCTCATCAGTTTCCATTGCTTCACTACGCGGGTTTTCGGAGAAAGCGTTGTCTTTGCAGGGAATCGAGGCGTTCTCTGTTCTAACGGACGATGTCGACTCGTCCTTTTCCATGGACGACAATAAGTCCCTCGGAGGGGGACAGCACTCGGCCATCATCTGCCCCCATCCCAACTGTCCCCTACACGGGCAACCCGTCTGTGACAACCTGGGAGGAGTACACGAGTGAGCAATGAGCTAGAGAATCAAATATTGTATTGAAAGGCACGCATAACCATGAGAGGGGAGGGAGAGTGGTCGGACCACCTCAACAGCCTCCACATTGAAGTCAATTAGTCAGACGAGCTTAAGCGAAGCCCTTCCGCGCGTCCTACTGTAGGTATTCGGGGGAAGTGATTCATGAGTCCTTGACAGTCTTCGACGTGACAACTCGCACAGCAACCTTTCGCGCGTAGTAGGGATAATGAGATTAGGTCGTTCCCATCGTTCGAGAAATCGAGAGGAGAAGCTAAAGTTCAATCTCCCATTTATTTCCTCCTGTGCCTGAAAACAGCTTAGAGGACGATTTCCTCATCTGTTCTAATGACTGTTCTAATTTCGTGGATTGCACTGAAAGAAAGCAAATACTACAAAGGAGCGATGACAAATTTACGTAGGAGAATATAGAGGTCCTTTTAAGGCCTCTCTCGCATTAGTCATTGACGTATAAACTTTGGACAGTATTCGAAAAAAACCAATTGAATGAAAATGAATCGAAAGCTCATTGTAGGCAAAATCGCGTAAAAGCACGTGAAACAAGCTGGAGCTCTCGAATAAAATACGCCAACTAAGCCTTTACGGATATGTTGCATGTTCCTGGGACTATGTATATGCGTCGAATATGCGCGTTGGGCATTCCACAATAGATCTCTAGTCTGGAGCATTCTCATTCAGCAATACGTGCCTGTTCAACTGGGCCCGGTGTCTCGCCGCCCAGCACTCCGTCGTGCTTACCGTAATCCCCGACGAGAAGTGTGCAGTAAGTGATTAGCTAAGGGGGGGAACTATTGCACCTGTTCGAACCGAGCACGTGCGAGACGGAGAATACCGAGAACCAACCTGCGCCGATTGCAGCTGGCTGGCTGCTCGCTCAAATGCAACCGAACCCTCGATCCGATCTGCGGAAGCGACTTCAAGTAAGCGGGACCAGAGAACGCGACCGCACACCGAGAAACGCAAACGAGGAATGATTCCAGGACTTACCCCAGTCAGTGTCACTACCGCAAAGCACGCTGCTCGAATCCGGAGCTGGAACAGCTTTTTAGAGGTTTGGGCACAATTTACACGAATAGTAGTTCGAGGTAAACGCCAGCGAATGACGAAATGGTGATACCGTAATTTGCAGGAAATTGCTCGCTGTGCTTCGACAAGCCATGCGCGCCGCTATCCGCCAAAGCCCCGGATAATGCGTGAGTGGTGCACCACAAAGTGATCTTTGGCTCCCCTGATCCCCTCCAAGATTGCGTATCGCTGCCACTTATCAGGTTCGTCTGTGACCACAACAACGTCTCGAGATCGCAATGCGAATTCACCATGCTCAAGTGCGTGCTCGAGCGCAACTTTGGCTACGAACTGGAGAAGCTGCATGTATGTTTCAAAATATAAATCAGGCCAAATTATTAGCTTTTAGTTTTAAAATGATAATCCAAAGACAGAACACGTACCAGAACGACGACGGAAGGTTCCCAACAATACGTAATATGTAGTTTCCCTTCTCGCGGAACGGAATGTGAGGCACGCATTTTTCCCAGAGCCTTCCTCATGTCAGGCTATAAACGCGAGAAAATGCGAAAGTGTCGAGGGTAATTTAGTCATATTGTAGTTACGATTTCACTCAGGGGCCGTTCGCAAACTCTATGGTCTTGAGAGTAAAATTTCAAAATGGCGCGAGATGCTCCCAAATGCTCCCCTGCCTTGTTAGATACGCAGCAAAGCATTAGCAGATGGTTTGCACTGGGCGCCGGGGCGAGTATAAATATAAATTTTGGTGTCTTAGCTCCAAGTTCACTTCCAGGCGAAAAGTTCAAGCGTAAGTGCACGTGCGTTATTTCAAAATAACGTCAAAAAGGGCAAGGTTAGCTCAGAATTCCAGGGATGGGTTAGTGAGCAGGCTTGCCGGATCCGGTAAAATGAGCGCAAAACGTTCGCCTGATCTCAGCCTGCGGTAGTCGATCCCGGCAGGAACCGTACTGTGCCGCTCTTTTCTTGCCGAAAGGCCAGGCGAAGCGCCTGGGAAAACGAGCGAAGTGACGGGCAATGAACCAGTGTGGAGACAGTTCCAAGGACGAAGTAGTTGCGGCAGATAGGGAGGGGGAGGCGATACAAAGAGCATAGCGGCTAGAGATATGTGTAGGACAATCTGCCCACTTGCCCGGAAGCATTTAGGCGAAAGTGATTTCACTTCCAGATAGCGCTACAATTAGAGCAACTGCTACCAGTGTGGCATTCATTATACTACAACCGGTGATTATGGTAGAGTGATGATAGGTGAACCGCGGTACTTACGTAAAACGAGCAGGGGAACGAGGTTCGAGACGGTCACCCTCTCCTTAGGTAGATATTAAGCATTTCTTGCAAAAAGAATTTGTCCATAATTCACGTTTTCGTTCCCCGACACACATTCTCCATTCTCCAAGGTCGAATATATATCAGAGGTGGGGGCCGCGGCGAACTTTTACCACTACGCATAGCCTTCTGTTGTATACGTTTGATTGTAGTTAACTGGTTTTCTAAACCTCTTTTGGGAGGAAAAGTACAGTTTTACCCTAAAAAGGGCAAACTATCAGGGTGCAGCGGAGAACCGTCAAAAGCAGATGGGGGCCTGTGGAGGGGTGCGGCGGGGGTGGGTGCAAAATTTGGCAAAATTTCCGCAAAGGCATACGCCTGATCTCAGCGGGAGCGGAGGCCGATCCTGTCGGGAATCGCACGGGGCCGCTGTATTCTTGCCGAGAGGCCACGCGAAACACCTGGGAATGGAGAGGAATTGATACGCTATATGACACACTGTCAGAGAAGAGAAGAGAAAAGAGAGAGAGAGAAGAGAAGAGAAGGGATGATTGCGACGGCGGGAGAATGTTATGGGTTGGATGGGGAAGGGGGGGGGGGAACTATTTCCAGCGAACTATATGGGGTCATAGGCAGAGAGAAATGCAGGAGATGAAGTGACCTTCAGGACGGTCGCTGCTGTCCTCTGGCGTCGGATTGCGAGAAGAAAAAAGCTGCGGTTTGCGGGACGGATGGGATTACGTATGCTAATAACTGTACGCTAACGGTAAGTAATACTTTTTTATAACACTTTTCTGCCTTCAATATCACATTTCCTTATGAGTAATAGTGATAATGCTATTATTACTTATGCTAATAACTGCGTACGCTAACGGTAAGTGGAGAGAGTCATGCACAGTAACTATTTTAGAAAATAATGTTCATCGTCTAGAATTATAAAACAAAAAAAAAATGAACTTCTAGGCCAACTCCTGCCGAGCGCGAAAGCTCTCCAAGAAGGTGATCGCTTTCAAGCACGATGGCCGGTGTCATGCCAAGCGTATTGGAGTGAGTTATGATTAATAATCCATTAGCATAAATAAATATAATGTACTTTCATATTCTAGTATTTTCAGGTCTCGCATAACGTCACGAAATTAGCCGGACGAGTGCCCGTAAACCATACAGTTCTGACGACGGCCGTCCCTCCTACCATCTCCATGAACATAGACGATGACGAGGGTATGCCATTGTCCTTTATCGCATTTCCGCCCTAGCCTAATGAGCTTTCTGGACAGAGATCGTTTGGGGTGCAGTGAAAGATACGCGTTAAGTTGTCGTGACAAAGGAGTCGGACGGAGTGGACGGGATAGTGGGTGATATCAAACTGCGTGATGAGACGAGAGGAGGAGACGAAGATCAAAAGTGTGGGAGAAGCTGCCCGATCAGTGGACTGACTGTATGCGGGACCAATGGAAAGACCTACGCCAGCGAGTGCGAGCTACGGAATGTACAGTGCACGAGCAAGTGAGCACAATGAGGATATTATACACCTTAAGACGCCAATCCATAATCCTGACAAAGGTGTAAAACTGGAAACTGGAAACAATGGTACCTTGAAAAGGAAGATTTGAAGTCCCTGACATAGCCTATCTATATCAGCGACCCTTTGTTTCGGCCTCAGTCAACTGATACTTCAGATAAACGAGAAAACTGGAGATTATGGAAAAGTCTGCCAAGACTTGGGGGTTAAAATCGCCCTGATGAGGCAAATAGTGTACGAGACACAGAACTAAGCTCTATGTATCTCAATGAAGACGCGTGTAGGGAGTAATGAGTCTGCTTAGGAAACCGCTTACGGTCGCGTACAAGGGCCCGTGCTGCACGGCCGACTGTGGCAGAGGATTCTCGCCGGTATGAGCTAGCGATCTCTGACAATCTCAAATTCACATTTAATAATTTGGTGTCTGAATCTCTTATATGTCTGAAACTCTTATACCCTCAGACTACTGAAAGTCACCCGAACGAATAATTCCGAAAAAGTTGAGACATTTTCGCAGGTCTGCGACTCTAACGGCATTACGCATCGGACGCTCTGCCACTTTGGGCTGTACCGGTGCGAGATGGAGCGAAGGCAGAACAAGCACCCGACCATCGCGGCCTTTGATGCCTGCGAACATGTAGGCAACAAAGACAAAAGTCTAAAGATAAATAAAATTAAATATACCAAAATATAGTTCTTCTTGTGACTGTTAGAGTGCGCAAGCTAGCGCCAGTTGGTTTCCCTTCTAAAGTGCAACAAACGGATATCTTTTGCATACTCTCCCTATCTCTTTCGCTTCAATCTTTTCGGCTCTTTCGTCCAAACATAATGGAATGAGCTATTCAGTAGTAGCCCTCTCCGCAGGTTCCCCACTTTCCGTTCAGTGGTTGCAGGAGGGCAGGGAACTGTGTCCCCGGTGCAAGGCCACCTTCGAACCCGTTTGCACGACCAACGGTACGCCAAATAAATAATAGTAAGATCTAGAAAACAAATATGAATAAGAAGGAGTCAGTTTTGATGTAGTATGAGACTATAATAAGCACTATGATAATCACTACAAAGACTATAAGCAAGTTTAACTTTGAGATTTTTTTGCACGAGAAACGAATATGTATAGTAAACTATTTCGCCCCAAATTAGTACAAATTACTCTTTTCGCAGGAGAGACGTTCACGAACAAGTGCGAGCTCGCGCGGATGAACTGCCTTATCGAGAACGGAATGCTATCGGCTACGCGAGCAGATGTCGACTACGAGGGTTAGCTTAGGAAATTGAATTATGAATAAATCGCGAGCTATGAATAAACTGAGTATTATGAATAAATTAAGAATTGCGAAAACTTAGAATTACGATTAAATTAAAGGCGAGTGCTGCCCTTCTGCTTCGCAATGCGACGCGGATGACTTCTCGCCAGTTTGCGATTCGGACGGGCACACTCACGCCAATCCTTGCCTACTGAAGCACCATGCCTGCACGGTTATGAAACGCGCCGGACGGAACGTTACGTTTTCGTATGAGGTGCGCCTATTTATACCATAATATTGGGAGGCAGGACATTCTAGTCGTTGTCGTGTGATGGCTTTTCGTTCGTTTCTTGCTGAGAGTGCGGGGTGTAGGTGTGAGAACGATTAATGCGGAAAATGATGCAGGGCGCGTGTTGCAATCGAGTCTGTGGAGGGGAAAGCCGGCCGGTCTGCGATGGACTCAACACCCACAACAACTTGTGCGAGTTCAAGTAAGACACTACTGTGCAACATTAATGTACACCTATCCTTATAATACGAATGACATGTTGGCGAGAACAGTTCCAAAAAGAAGACTTGAGATAGCCAAATAGAGATGTTGGAAATATCATGAGACATAGAAGCGAGACAGTAATTTGCTCCCTAGATCATCTTAACAAAGTCTAGATGAACGGCATTAAGAGTGGCGCAATGTCTGGCGGAGCGTCGAGGCGACGCGCTTACTGTAGCCTACAACGGAGAATGCTGCACACTGCCTGATGGTAAGTGAGAATCTCGAATACCGCCCCCCCCGCTCCCAATCCTCGATTCCATCAATCCTCTTACGACGATATTACCGCGGAGTGAGATTGAAATGGTGGATTCTGCACGGTGGAGCTTAGGATAGTCTACGTAGAGAGAGGCTGGAAGACTTTCGAAATTGCCCAAAGTGTAATGGATGTCTGTGTGTTCCACTACACAGCCTTCCTCTTTCGTGGTTTAGGATAGATACATCAGAGATAATCCATTCCGTGCCGCGTACGATGAGCGAGCGTTTCATTAGGCAAAATTGGTCCTACGTAGACGAACGAATAAACTACGGCTAATCTGCATGAAAGTGTTCGAAATAGCCATCTCTTCTTGGGTTTTGCCACACAGTAGTCTACACCGTTCATCCTGGCGGTCAATAAAGTTGTCTAGATCACTTATTCTACAAAATTCTCCCCAGTGCAAACACTTGTCATGGTAGTTTCCATGCTTCTATCCTATTCATTATTAGCGGTTACTTTTGCATAAACTTCGTTTTTCTGTGATTGAACTAGAAGAGGCTTAATTGAGGAGAGTCAGCCTTTGCGCTCTACGCACATAAAAAGGTTCCACAGCTATGATCACGAGTCATTAATTTCATTAATGTCATTAATAATCATCATTAAAGGTGGTGTAAACAGAACAACATTACAAATTCCCGCCACGAAGAGCCTGTACAGACTCAAAAGATTACGGTAATGACAGTCAAGCAAAACATTCGACCAAAAGCAATTTTCCGCAAACTATTCCACGGATGGCATACTGTATCGGGTCTAAAAATTGTTCGCGCTGTTCTGTTATTTTTTGAATTCCCTGTACATCAAGCAACTTTTCGCTCACGTTTGCTCGGCAATTTGCGATTGTTTTTTTCATTTTTACTGTGATTTTGTTTAGAATTAGCACCCTAAAATCACAAAAAGCATGCCTGATTAGTGCCTCAAAAATTCTGTTTACACCACCTTTAATACTGTGGTTTATATCATCATGATCGTTAATATCCGAAAACAGACTGCGGTTATTCAGACGACTGCGAAGACTCGGGTCCTCTATGCGACTCGGAGGGCGAAACCCACGAGAACCGGTGTTTCTACGAGCAGAAGAAGTGCGTCATGATGCGAACTAAGGTTAAAGACGTTGCCGTCGTCCACGAAGGTTCGCGCTTATATAGGCCCTGCCAAGATGTATCGATGCTGATGATTGCTTTGTCACGTACACAACAAGCCATTACGTGCTGTATTTTCGCCGTTATCTAGCGAACCGACAAACTCCGCAATAACACCGATCTTTCTGTCCCTTTCACAGGCGAGTGCTGCGTCATCGAGAAGTGTCCCAAGGGAAGCGAGCCTGTTTGCGACAATCGGCCAGTTTTTCTTTCCCCCCCTTTTCTTGCTATTCACCCTTATATTTCCGTCGGACGACCGTGATTTTTATTGTTCATATACATGGTAGTTACTACGTATGCAAACCGGAAATTGAGCGTTGAGCGTAGTAGAGCGTAGTTACATACCTGACATTAGGATACAATTAATCTTTTGCTTCAAGAAACTGTGTAACAAATATACAAATAAAACAAAGTAAAAATACTATTTTATTACAGCGGAGGCACGCACGCATCTATGTGCCATCTACTGAACACGAAGTGTATCCACGACAAGATCCACCCGGAGGCCCGCATTGAATTTGCATATATAGGTAAGATCAAAGATCAATGTCAGAGATCAAAGATCAATATTATCAGGTGCGTGCTGCCCCTCCGAGTGTACGTCAGAGTGGGCACCGGTGTGCGACCAGCACGGGAATCTGTTCCGGAATGAGTGTCATTTTAAGCTCAAGGCTTGCGAGACGGATAGAAGGTAAGAAAGCGGGTTAGTAACCTAAGCAACATGAAAAGCGAAGACGCAAATTCCCTTTTCTCAGATTTCGATGCCCCTAGGCAACCTAGAACAACTAGTAGATATTCTCTCACGTTTTTCAAATATCGAAAAAAACATGTTGAAATACATAGCACACGAATAAGTCTATTGTCTTCAATATATCTTCTTTCATTCCGTTCTTCTCCCCTCTCAGGAGCGGTTCCATCCTCCTCTCCACCCCGTGCCCCGAACGTCGCGCTCGTCACCTCATCTTCCCTCCGAGTCGCGAGGATCGCGTTCCCGTCTTCTAATCACCTTCTCTAACTAGATTCGCACGATCTCCGCCCCTCTCACTAGAATCGATTCCATCGTGAACAACGGGTATCACGTCAGTTTCTGAAATGCCATTAAGTTATGATTCGCCGGATAAGATAATAAAGCCTTACATACTGTTATTGTTATGCTTAGACCATCTGCCTCTTTTGGGAGGGGGTCGTGGTCATAAGAGGTATAGCAAGGGTAGAGGGAGGGGAGAAGGCGAGCGGAGGAGAGAGAGAAGTGAGATAGAGAGAAAGGGGAGAGATAGCGACGAGATTCACATATGGGACAGAAATGGGCAATATAGACGGAATGCAGGTGATTCCGAAGAAGGGACACAGAGAGCAAATAATGGTTCGCACGTTATTTATCGCCTCGTCCCTTCCCTCTCTCTCTCTCCTATCAATCTCTCTCTGTGTCTTTCTCCCCTCCCTGTGCACTCTCATACCCTTCCTCTTTTCTCTCTACGATGCCCTTTCACCGAGTACCCAGTGTCCAAAGGCGCTTTATTCAACTAAAACTCTCTCCGTCCTTCCAATTATCATTCATCAATTCTGCATTTCGCTCCTCGTACTCAGCACACTAAACTCCTCCCAGCCCCCTAGTCAGAATAAGACTCAGCTAATCCGAAATCATAATTCCGGCTTACTTTTCATCTCAAAATAACGATTTTCGTCAGTGTAGTTGTATCTCTCCAGAATAAGCCTGTTTTTTTTTAATTTTCAACTTCATACACATTACAAGTTTTTGTAGACAACCAGTTCAAAGTTTGCAACTCATTTCGCTATTCGCAACTAAAGCAACAGCCAGACAACAGCACTCATTATTCCCCTTCCATCATTTCCCCTTGCCCATCGTGTAGAAACCATTCCTTCGTCATCTTTCACTTTCCCCTCCCTCCCTTTTATTCTCTCTGGCACTAAAAAGAGAGAGAGTGTCCTTAAAGGAATGCCTGCCTCTGCCATACGAGCTGATATAGAAATTGAATGGGGAAGGACAAAAAGGGGAGGTGGAAGTACCTATAGTGGAGGATAGGGATGGAGGGAGAAAGAGGGTAGGGGAGGGGGGAGGTTGGGTTTAGAGAGTATAGAAATGGAGACCCATGGACCAATTAGTCGATATGCTCACTCTAGTAACGTTAACGGAAACAGTACTAAATTGCTTATGAGTTAGGCGCTGTCTACAAACTGTAGGCGCATTTAGTGCGTAGTGTGTTCGTGTCTCTCTGTAGATATAAAAAGAGGGAAGAGGGCTGCACATCAGTTGGCAGTCAAAAGAGTTATGGCATTAGGGGATCGTTGGATTGTAAGCAGCGAAGGTCGATGATTGGAGTATATTCGAAGGCGAGAGAGCAGGGGGAAGGTGGAGGAGTGATTGACCAGAGGCAGAAGACCACCAGTATCATAAATGGCCAAAAAGTTCCAGTAACAATTTGAAAAACGAAAACCATACCCAGTATTCTACCGAAATTTCAACTTAAAGAAAGAGGTTTCCTGGATGGAAGCAGGGTATCAATCAGAGTAGATACAAAGGACGACTGAAGAGGTGCGAAGAGCAAGGGATTGGGAGGGGGGGGAGAGAAGGGGAAGGGAGGGGGTAGGGGAGGAGGTAAAGGCATAGCGATAGGTGCATCTGCTGTACTAATTTAGCTCTTGCTTGAATGAACCGCATAGAACTTACTCTCTAGTTCTGACCAAGGATGGCTAAAATAGTGGAAAAGGAAAAAAAAACTTCCATCCTATCCCAGACTGAGTCTCTCTCTCCCCTCCCCCTCCCTCCATCCCCTGGTTGCTCTCTCTCTCTCCCTTCTTTTCCCCTTTCGTCCCTTCTATTTATGGCCCATCTGCTCAAATCGCCCTTTCCGCGTGTTCGCTTTCAACACGACGAGTGTCAAAAGGAAAGAAGTTCGATGAGTCGAATTAGATAGATGGATAGTTGTTTGTAGACTGTTTGTGTTATTGACTGTTTGTACCGTCAAAACCGAAAATTGTGGAACAAATTCCGTATTTTCCGTATTTTTCGCATTATTAACTTTCGAATAAATCCAATCTAAAAATTTCTTGCATGTTCGGAAAGAGCAGCTCAAACTACATAGGTAAGCATTGAAAAAGTTTAATTTCTGGATTTCGGAGTCAGATGGCATGTGCGGGGTTATGATCACCTCCATGACCAGTCAAAATATCAAAATTTTCAAATTTCAGAGAAAAGTGTATAAAATGTCTATCAGCCTCAGAATACTCAAATAAACCGATTTAGGTTGAAAAATAGGTCAAGGAATGCTAGAAATGAGCCTTTTCCCGGCCTGATTTAGAGAGGTTCGCAGCGGTACCACCGGTTTCAGCCATTCCATAGCGAAGCACGAGCTATCAATTTCAAATTTTTCAAGTTAGGATGACTCAAAGAACAGGCACACAACGTTTCGTATGTTGCTTGCCGATCGCCGCAGTGCAGAGGCAAAAATACGGTAAAATACGATATAGTGCCGTATTAAACGACATTTGTCCCAGAATTATCGGTTTTGACGGTAATAGATAGACTGTGCATCGCAATAGAGAGCAGGGAGTGGACCTGGAGTCGTTTGCTAGCCCTCACAAGCCCCTTGTACTACTAATACCCTTGTAAGTGATTATAGACTGGAATCCGTCTAACCTCACCCACAATCCGCGTTTTATTAAGAGGCAAGGCCTCTTAATCGTTTCAGCAAAGTTCAGCTCATGCAACGGGCTCGAGCTATTATTCAGTTAGCGATAGAAACTATATCCGATTCCCTTTACTTCATGTTTGCCGTGTGGAGCGCTTCGAACCAAACGCTCCCCTCCTAATGATAGTATAAGCGATGCAAATGTGCATCATCCAATGAAGATGCGTAATAAATAACAACGGAATTACGAAGTAATAACCTTGTCATGCTTGATATAGAGGATAACTCTGCACTTTAACGCCTTGAACTGTGAAACCCTCAGATCACCCCTCCCCCCTGCTCCCTTCCCTCTCTATAGCCTCTCTCTTCCCCTCTCCCATATCTACCGTATACCTGCCTCTCCTCCCTTTCTCTTATTTTCTGTCTTTTCCATATGTCTCTCTTTTCGTCCTTCCGTTTATCGAATATGATTCGTATTTCAAACTCTTACCACCTCATATTCCCTTCATTCTTCTTTCCTACCCAATTTCTCGCCCCCTTCCTTTATCGGTCATTGTCATATTGTTCGTTAGTTTCTCTTCTGACCCGATCCCTTTCTCCCCTTCTCTAAATCTGTCTCGTTTTTAAAGTTCTCTATTTAGTCTCTCTGTTTCACCATTATGTTTCACCATCATGCCCTCTCCTTTCTTCTGCCCCGAACACATGTCACTTCATACCCCTCAGCTCTATCACTCTGTCCTTCTCTCCCCGTCCCTTGTTCCCCTCTCAATACCCGTCGCCTTCCCCTTTATGCATCTTTTATTTTCATTAATTGCTTACCTCCAATCTTGTGCACCCCCCTGCTACCTATTCCCTCTCTTCCCCTCTCTCATCTATCCAACCATCCATCGGAATCGTCCTCCGTTTCCTGTTTCATCACATACCCTCCTCGCATAGAAGAGAATATCTTCTCTCCCTCTTCGCCTATCTTCCTCCTCCTTTTTATGCACAATCTCAGACACATCACCATCTTCTCCCTCGCTTTCTTCCTGACTATAGTCTCGTATAATTGCTCTTTCCAGCGATTCGTACAGTCGTCTTTGCTCAAGCACCCACCGACGGATTCTTCCGAGGTATACATATATGTTGGTCACGATCACTATGATCACCCGTAATTTGCTTCCTTTTATCCACCTCTCCACTGGCTCTTTTACCTTCCCGTATGTACTCTGATTTCTCTACGCACGTCTTCTTCTCACCAGGTGCATAATACAAAAAAGAGTACATCTCTCTTCATCTCCCCCATTTCGTCACATCTGGCATATTCCCTCTCATAGAAGAGATCATCTTCTCTTCCTCTTCCCCTTCTATTCAATCGACACTCTTGACTGCGGCTTGCAAATGGGCGCAGAATAGTACTTTATGTTTGTCACCTGAGCTGTGCCACTTAGTAAAGGTGTGAGAACGACTAATAATTATGTAAGTTAAGGCGATGTGAGCAGTGAATACTTCCTATCATTCTTCCCCGCCTTACCGCTCCCTCAATTTTTTGTATTCCGCTCGTCCACTCCCATAGCGTATACACAACCGTACGTACCGTATCCCCACCTTTCCCCTCTCTCAGCTATCTCTGTCTTCCGTCCCAACCCATGCGCAATTCTCTCCCATCTCCCCTCTCTCCCCCCTCTCTGTCTCTGTCTCTCTCCCCTCCTTCCTCTCTATCGACTCCGCCTTCGCCCCTCTCCACTCTCCTTTCCCACTCCCTTCATACCTAGCGCGCTGTCTCACCCCTCTATCTTCACAATGCTTTCTGAGCGAACAATCCCAAATAGTTAGGCGTGAAATGTTTACCGTGCCAGAATTCTTACCGAAATCAATGTTATTTTTTGGCATCTCGTTCGCTTAACACGTGCGCTTGTGTCGGAACATTGTGTCCTACCCGATTCATGACTCTCCCTGCATCTACTAAGTACGGTCCACTCCTATTCCTCCTTTCCTATGTTCCTTGTTTCTTTGCATACAACCAAAAGCCCTCTTTCATCTTCCTCCTCTCCCTCTTATTGCTCTATCCCTCCCTCTCCATCCCCCACCTCTCATTGCAATACTCCCATAACTCGACTCAAGCCCCTCCGTTCTTCTACTCTCCAGGTGCAAGATGCCAAAACGAGCGCATCTCTCCCCCCCCCCCTTCGTCTCGTCTGGCATGTTTCATCACATACCCTCCTCGCAGAGAGTCTCTTCTCTCCCTCTTCGCCTATCTTCCTCCTCCCTCCTCCTTTTTATGTGCAATCTCAGACACATCACCATCTTCTCCCTCCCTTTCTTCCTGACTATAGTCTCGTATAACTGCTCTTTCCAGATATTCGTACAGTCGCCTTTGTTCAAGCCAAACGATGGATACTACCGAGGTATATATGTTGCTCACAATCACTATGATCAACCGTAATGTACTGCAATCGGTCATATCATACCATCATTGCATACGATAGCGAGAAATCAGTATCCTAATCAAATGCCCTACTGTATCCTACCGCTTCTACACTACCCTACCGTAATCAATTGTTTTAAAATATTCAAATCTACCGTAACCTATCGTCATTTCTTCCAGAACGTCTCCAATGCCGTCTCCAATGTCTCCAATACCGATGGAACGCGTGGTCAGTTTGCGTTATCGATGACCTCTGAACGCTCCGTTCCTTGACTTATTTGATAGTTGATCTTTGATCTTCCAGGCGCCGCTTCTAACTCACCTGGAATGGCCGATCAACTATTCCACGATCCCGAGTGTAAGTTCTTCATCACTTACCGTATACCTCTCTCCTCCTCCCCTCTCCTACTTCTCTTCCCATCTATGCGAGCCCACGAGCCCTTTTCGACTTCGCCTCTCTTTTCGCGTCCTCTCCTTGGTCTCTCTCGGGGTGGGATGTTGAGGTGAAAAGAGCGGAGTTGTATAAGAAAAAATATGAGATATGAGAAAAGATGTCTGAGACCATGGCCACCCAATCGGATTGTCTATATCCGTCCCATCCCTTACCCCACTATATGCTCGTATAATTTTTGTTTGCAGCTATTGGAAGAGTCCTCGCGTCGTACAACTCAATTGTGAATCCTTCCCACACTGAGGTATACATGCTACCACTCACGGTCACTATGATCAACCGTGATTTACTGCAATCGATCAGATCGTAGATGTAGCTTAAGTAGCAAAAATAATATGTATATTGCTGTGATACAATTTTCTGCGGCATACTACCCTTATAAAATCTATTACAATATTAAAATCTACTCTATTCCTCATCTTCCAGGTGTCCTCCAATGATGCACAGAGGGAACAATCGACCTCCTCTACGACTGTACTTGCCGAGAGGACGCATGGTAAGTTTGTGACCTTGATTATTGTTGATCTTTGATCTTTGAATTTTGATAATTGATCTTTGATCTTCCAGATGACTCTTCCGCTCGTCCCGTCGAGTTGTTCGAACCCGTCTTCAATGCTGGAGAGCGTGACAATACTGCCTTTCACAACGGCATCGCGAATGGAGGTCAGTACCCGTAAAGGGGTCTCCGTGGTCAAAAGTGGATCCCCCAAGCATCAGCACTAGTCGGTCACAAACAATACAAATTTCGATCAATCTCAGGATTAGCTTTTGTAGTGAACTAAAATGTAACGATACGCGAACAAATTTGAGCATACTGCTATTTAACTTCCCACTGCTTATGAGACAATTTACAACTGTTTTGACGACTTAACCATTCAGGCAACAACGATGATGATATCCAGATCCTTTTCTCCAGGCCTATCCGGACTGAACCATATCAAGAAGGTGAATTTTACTTTATATTGATCTCTGGTAACTATTCACCGCTGGTAACTAACTATTCACCGTAACTTGTTGAGTATTGTGAAATTCAGATGAAGATGATGTTATCGATATGAAGATCATGGCATTGGGTGAGCTATTTTTTCTTGCTATTTTTTAAATATTTTTCCCTTGCTTTTGGGGGACATTTGCGTACGAAGTTTTTGAGAATAGACATTGTCTGCAGCGATTGGAAATCGGGCGTAAACTTGTTCTAGTTAACTATCTGCTGTGCCTCTCTCATTGAACTTTCTATCCCGATGCTTCATCCAGCACAATATTCAAAAGCGAACGAGCTGAAACGTTTGAAATGAAATGGTTTCCATGCGAGAGTTCCTGACCAATTCGGGGTTATTTTACAGCGTCTCGTTCGCTTAACATTTGCACTGCTACATTACGCTAGATACTTCTTTTGATCCAGTCGATCTCTACGATAGTCTCACTTCAGGTAACACTCTCGAACAAGCCCGCCGTGACCTCGAAGCGCTCATCCAGGAAATGCCCAACGGAAAGGTCTACACCCATCGTCCGTCTCTGAACGAGACTTACGCGACGTTGAGGACCCTTCAAGTTATGGTCTACAACGAATGTCCGTCTACACTTATTCATGAAGATTCGAAATAGGCTAAATTTCATATCATAGAGAGACCAAAAGCAACCGTATCATAATTTCAATGCGATGCTCCTCCAACTGCTAGTGACAATAATAAGATCGCTAAGTATGTATTATTCTGCTTCAGTTCGGCCCCTCAACAAAACCGCGAGCGGCGGGAGGCACTTTGAAGAGGGATTCCTGAAGTTGAAATACGCGTGCCTTCTGGGTAAGTATCATCGTTTTCACAAGCGTCCAATCTTTCGTGCTAACATGTTACAAAGATGATGCTATATATAGAGAGATCAAACAAGATAACTCAGAGGACAGGTTAATAGTAAAGTTACCAGCCGACCTCCATATATTCCGAGTATTAAACTAAGAGTGCAATCAGAGTATTTTAGAGAAAAGAATAATGTAATACTATCGAGGATTTGAGCACCTTCTACGTAGAACAAATCATTAGTAGCTGCTATAGTAGATAATCATTCATTTATTCCTAATTTTCGATTCGCAGAGCAATAAGTGCATGTTATAATAGGCAATATATAACATACCAACAATGTAAATAATGCCAATAATAAAATATGTGAATAATATAATATGTAAATAATGCCAATAATGTGGTGAAACGTCTGACATCGTGCCGCCTGACTGCAGGGAATCTGGACGTCACCGAGGAGCAGATCGAAGAACGCGGCCACCTCATCGGGGCCCTTCTTCCCGCGTTCCAGCACAGCTTTGTGCCCGTGCCTTGTACGTGCCTCCATGCCTCTTTTCGAGAATAGAATCATCATGATGAATCATCATGATGAATCATCATGATGCAGTAGCGACGGCCATCTGTGCTTGGAACTGTTGCGGCGGACACACCGAATGCAAGATTAAACCGATTGCAGTTGACCAGTACAACGGGATGAGGGAAGCGTACACTCAGCTGCAACAGAGATACGATGAGCTGTCTCGTTCTTCTGGTGAGACATCTGACATTCTGAAATTAGGCTAGTATACGGTGACTTATGTAGGCTGGCAGAGCATCAAACCACGTGATGAGTGCCGTATACCATATGGCTACGTTAAGCCTATCTAAGCGGATTTGGCAGGGCACCTAAAATGTAGTATAGACCGGTTGTTTGCATAGTACGATTTCAGATGCCCAGTACGATGCATCAAAAAAGTGGTACAACCACGTAAATGAGAGGCTCACACCTCTGTGCAACTTTGCCGGTGAGATATCTAACGTTTTGAAGTTGACTTGAGAACACATTATCAATTCATTCATTCATTCATTCAAGCTTCATTTTTACCTGCATAGAGTAAGAAGTATTATACATGTTACAATAGGCGATTATGCATTAGATGACGTAGAATCCATATTTTCAAAATGATTTTAAAGAACAGGTTATTCGTGTAATTGCACAAAAATCCGAGCTATTGCAGAGTTGGGGTGTGCATCGCTGGCAGGACTGTACAACCTCAACCTTCCCGCGGGTGGATTCCGGTATCTCCCCGATTTCCCTGAGACGTTCGCCCGAATGATGAAGGACGTCAAGGGTAAAAACTACTGTTTAATTCTTCAGAATTACTTTGCTGAACGGACGGAGTGAATGCTTTGCAGCGCTTCGTACAGCAGAGGAATACAGGAGAGGCGGGGGAGGTGAGACTCCCTATGCCATGCATCATTTCGCAAGCTGCATCTCTTACACCTCCCTTTTGCTTCCATAGTCTTATAAAAAACTAGTGGGGCAACATGTTGAAGAATATAGTGGAATCCTTTACCGGTATTCATTTAGTTGGCACGAACAATAGCCCGCACGACCGGATTCTGCTCCTGCTCGATCCGACCGGTAAGCTTATTTCAGATTTAAAGGGTACCTCCACCCATCTCATTCATTCCAAGAGATAACCAATTAAGAGCGGTTGATTGATTGTGAGAGACAAGAGAGGAATGAAGAGACGCAGACAGCGAGAGAAATCTTTGCACAGCTTTTTCTCAGCAACGGCGAAGTTTCAGCCAAAAAGGAGAGAGGATGAGATTCAGGGCATTGAGGGCTATCCAATGATGTAGAAAAA
>LS903816.1:105043-134251 GCA_900490955.1 Micoletzkya japonica
CTCCACCCATCTCATTCATTCCAAGAGATAACCAATTAAGAGCGGTTGATTGATTGTGAGAGACAAGAGAGGAATGAAGAGACGCAGACAGCGAGAGAAATCTTTGCACAGCTTTTTCTCAGCAACGGCGAAGTTTCAGCCAAAAAGGAGAGAGGATGAGATTCAGGGCATTGAGGGCTATCCAATGATGTAGAAAAATTCATATGGTAGATATTGCCCGGAGGGGCCCTTTAATTCCTCCAAACAACCGAACATTTGCAGATGCGCCAGTAGAGTTGCAACAGCTACTGCACAAGATAGGCAGAGGTGAGATGAACGCACTTTAACAATTACTCCCAAAACATCTCTTTCATGCCCAGGAGTTAGAGAACAAGCGGAGAAAGTGTCTGGAAAACTGAAAAATCGGAAAAGATTACTGGTTCATCATAAATTGCTAATTGGACATAGATAGAAGCTAGTCTTGTGCGAAGACAGTAGGAATGTTGCGAAATTGGCCACCACGTGTCACACTAAGATCTCGCCCTTGCAGACGTATCGACCCAGAGCACGCAGCACCCGGAGTTGGTAAGAGACTACCGACTTGACTTGCAAAAAGCCGTAAACTGTCTGATCAATTCTATGATCGCACATCGATTCCTTTGATAAAGTAAATAAATGCATTAGTAGGGTTTGGGAGTTTCCGTGAAGATTTCGCTCTGACTTCACCCTGATGAAAACTTCCCAAGCCCTTGTAGGCGCTCAGTCATTCCTAGCACAACCTTTCCCTCACTACTATATAGTAGTATGCAAATACGAGCTCGTTTAGTAATCTCTGTTATTCACAGCCCGGCTGCTCGACTTCTCATAACGATGGACAGCACGGCAATGCAAATAATCAGTGAGTTCATTCGGATCCAAGGAAGAAGCAGAATGATTTCTTTTCCCTTTTTCTCATTCTGACAAAGATTTTTCTTCTCCTTCACTGTCCGTTATCAAATGTATTCCTACATGTTGCCTTACATATGAATATCTAACATACTTACATATTTGGAATCAATTTTCACAACGTATCAATTCCGTTGCCTCATTCCTGTTTTACTCCCATAGTGTTGGACTTTCAAATATCGAAATGAGGTTATACGCCGCGCTCTTCTCTCATGATGCACAGAGAGGACATTTGAGGGTAAATATTTGCTCCATAACTACGCTACCTTTGAACACTCGTCTCGTTGTTCACATGGTCATAATCATCTTAACCTCGCGCGACCGTCCTGGATGAGAAGAGAGGGAAGGAATGAAAGGCGAGAGAGTGCTAGAAACAATGGTATGCATGAGAGAAAGCAAACATTGCTTTGAAAGATCTCATATTTGCTCTAAATCCATTATCCATATTTGCGCAAATATAAATGTTTAAAATTCTTCAAGATGTCCAACACTATACTCCCACTTCCCTTTTCCATCTACATTATGACTGTCTATTCATTTATTCTTCAACATGGTTGTTTCCTTTTCTGTTACATCAAACACGACTTAGGTCATTCACGACCATAATACGTCTGTAGACCCAGTTGAAAAACTGCTTTTCATTTCCCAATGAAGTTGTTGAACTGTCGTTACGCTACTAATAAAGTATTCGCTTTTGCATCAGCAGATCCCCTAGTTCGCATGTAGAGTTGCATAATTACCCCCTTTAGCCCAGCTCTATTTATCGTACATAAATGTCATACTTGCAACTCATAGGCATTTTTATTCAAATTCATAATAGTGTATAAGAACACGTGATGGACAGTATACCGGTAAGCATGAAATCGAATGACCACTTAGGAAAAATAGAATATAGGAAACGCATTTTACAACGAAAAAGAGAGGGAATGCATGAACAATGGCTGTCCGCTACATGAAGATTCATATGGAAAGTCGATTGAATAAGCGTAGAGTATAAATACCTAGAGCTGTGGTCAAGAGCACAACCAATACGATATAGTCTAGCCGATGTGCTACTAAAGTCCTACGCGAAGCTTACGCGGGAATAGTGCCGGTCTAGCCAGAGTACGAGACTACGCTGTTCGGAATCGAGGTGGAACAAAGGCAGGAAGGGATGAGTGCCCGCGGTGAACTTGTCGACCATTCCCTTCAGAAGAAGTCTGGCAGCCGTCAGGAACGAAGGTCACCGCAAGCTGCAAACATATCGTATATATTCCATGTTTCGTATTCCCTTATGCTCGGGAGATAATTGATAATGTACTTCTATTTGCCATGCATGACATGTGGTGTTTCTTTCTCATCTATGTAGTTGAAATATCTCCTACCTAAATTGGTACCACATTTTCAGAGTCACTTTAACACCGTTTATCTGGACAGTGAAGGGGTATTCAAAGTAGGGAGTATTGCTGGATAGGAGAGGAGTGGGCCTTCAAAATTGAGGCGCCTTGTACCACGCGCACAATCCACCTAGAATGGACTTGACCAGGTCCTCGTTGACCTCCCAGCCATCCTTCGCGAATTCGGCCAGATCGACAACCTGATATTTATTTATTCATATGTATATTTATTTATTTATTATATGTCGACTGATCGGGCTTCTCGACTTGGGCTGCAAAAGAGATGTGCTTAGTGGTGATCGGTATTGACTGCTGGCTACTTTTATATTTATCTTTGCCATTACACTTTACGTTGTGCGGCAGGAGCGGTTTGAAAAATGTAGTTTATTGCAAGGTAGAAGCTATCTACCTCGCGTACGGTCGCATACGTTGAGCTGGTACTCCATGAGACGAGAGACATTGAAGGTGAACACTGCATGCACATAAATTGCTTAATTCAAGTTTCATTAGAATGCATTGTTGGCTGTTCAGTGGACACCAAGGCAAACTTCCAGTCTTCTTCCAACGCCCAGTTCTGATGAACTGTTTATCCGGACGCAAACGTACAATGGAGGCGAAGGAAAAAGGGAAACCAAGGAAAGTAAAGTAGAAGGCAGTAGAGAGCCCAGGAAGTGGAAAGGAAACGAATAACCCCGGTCTCAGGAACTACCGCCTTATATACCCCTAGGTATTTCGCAACATTGACTAATATTCCAGGAAAAGGTGGGGGCAATTCTAAGAAAACAACGAGCGATTCTTGGAATGCTATTAATAGTAACAGAATGGGGTCGGGGTACAGTAAGCGTCCAATCTGCGTCGAGTATGAGTCATCGATGAGTCAGCAGCGGTGAGTTGATCACGTTGAACCTTGTTCCGATGAATCAGCCGTTGTTATCGATTGATGCGAGAGTGTAGAACCTTCGCGGCGCGAGTGCACACTTTCCCGTCGATCAATATTTCCTCCACCACTTACAGGTTTGACCTTGTCACGAAGTAAAGTAGCCAGGTGATCGGATGAATGTTGTTTTTCGTTTTATTGAGCTCACAGAACAATATTATGGTCATTTTATGGAAAATTTGGGCATTTGAGAACTTTTTTAGTGAAAAAGGGTGCGTTCAAGCTAATATTCCGCAATTTTCGCAGCGATTTTCGCTCGATAGAGGGTTTAGCAGCAGATTGAAAACGGATTTTGATTTTAAGGAATGATCCCTTAAAAGCTGTTAAGGTCATTTCTCATAAATTTACGGAGTGTTCGCGGCATATCCTTGTGAGTGAGAAGCTCACAATTAGATGTTCGCTTTGCATTATTACTTACGCTTTATTCATTATCACTTCCCATTCATATTGTAAGCGAAACTATTAATCGACGAGATTATTAGCACTGATAAAATAATCAAATTCGTATACTATAAGCCTAAGAACTTAACCTATTATGGTAATATTGTACTGAGTGGGAGCACTACAAGACTTAGGAATGCTTAAATTGTTTAATTTACACTGCGTATGGGTAAAACTGATGAGAGTACTGATGGGAGGAATCGAGGAGGCCTATAGGAAACTATTGCAACGACGGGGATTAGAACCCGGAAAAACGGCTGAAGAACATCTGTCAACTCTTTTACCGCTATGAAAAGAATGTAGGGGTCGAATAGAGCGATATTGAGTTGTCTAGTGCGCTCTCCTCTTGCGGCTTCGTTCGATCGAACTACTCGGCTGAAATAACAATCTTTTGGAAAGGCTGAAGAATCATATGAGACTATTTGACTAGTTTTTATTTTTTTCGAGATCATTAGCTAAAAGTTAATCATTAGTTAAGTGAGGATAATAAAATCAATACATAATATTCGTAATGGGATAAGTCCAATTCGCACCGCACTCATAAAATACGCAATATTCATCTAAGAGATGTCTTTACCTAGTTTAGCTAGCCATGATTATCTAACCTGTACGGCATCTCGCGTGAAGAACGGGTAAGTGAGAAGCTGCGAAGCCGTCACTCGTTTCTGAAAGTTTTCACATTGTTTTTTAAGCATAATACGTACATTTCATGAGCAGGATATTGGGTGTACCAACTAAGCACGTTATCCCACCCCCTACGCTTTTTCTATTTTCCCAACAGTTCTAACCGCAAATTGGGAGAAGTAGGATAAAGATAAAGATAAACGATTAAGATAACAATAGTTACATGTTCTTGAAATGCGAGTGCAGCCGTGGCAGCATATTGACAGTCGGAAGAGAAGTCGCCATTCATAGAAAACTTCCTGGAAGTACACATTTGCACAGATCCTATTGGCGAAAAAGTTCCGTCAGTAAACTCATTCCTACTTTGTCTCGACTCTCTTCTTACCGCTCTCTCTCTCTCTTCGGATTTGGGAAAGGGCTACTGATTGAACATTTTAGTCAACCATACAAATGTGCATTCTCCCCTACCTCTGCCGCTGCATCATCTTTGCCTTTGCCAGGCGGCTCCCGAAGGGATACGTGTACGTAAGAGCGAAGACAAGAGACACGCCAAAGGCCCTGAATATAACCCTTTTTCAAATTATGGTCTTCATCATATCCGTCTTTAGTATAGCTTTGTTTTTTTCCATAGTATGCAGCTGCAACCACAAAAGATTGCTCTAGCAAAAGGCTCACCACACGTCAGCAGCGAAGCCATTGAAGGGCTTCGGAGTCAAAACCTGCGGCGACATGAATTCGCGCGTTCCCCTGTGCGCGTCGCATCGTCCGTCCGTGGCCAACTAGATTGCATTAATTATCGGGATGGCGCACAATGTTTCTCGTATACACTAACGACAGACAACAATAATGTACCTGCGCAGAGAATCCGAAGTCGGCCAATTTCAGACTGCCGTCGGCATACAACAACATGTTTTCGTTCTTTATATCCAGATGAGCCAAGTTGATCTAAAACGGATGACCGTTAGCTATCTATGACCTATACTAATGGCACTCAAGATGTTCGTTGAACCATGTGCCATAGCAAAAGCTGCTACAAGTTCGCTTAATTTGCGCAAACAATCGTTCTCAAATGAAGAGAATTTTTGTTCTGGGATTGTTTTTGTTTACAGTTAAACCAGCCAAAAGAATAGAATAGAGCCGTTTATGCAGATCACAAGAAAATGAGAATAAGAACTATAATAAAATTGAGAGAAAATAAAAATGATTCTTACGGAGTGCATGTATTGGAGACCCTCCAGCGCCTGGCTCAGGAACGTAGCGGTCTCTCGTTCACTCAGTCCCCGGGTCGCCGTAATTCGATCCAACTGAACAATTGTTGGCGGTGTATTTTACAAGTCTTGCATTATAAGGGATTCTCACCAGCGTGCCCTTGGCGATCTTCATTACTTGTACACACAATTTGTCGCCCATCTTGTATTCGTCGAGCGAGACGATGTTGGCATGATTAAGGCTTAAGTGGACGGTTTGCACTTTTAGCTTCGTATATTGAATAAGATACGAGTATTTTCGTTGTTTGCAATTATGACCCGCCTATCCTGACTTGAGAGCTTACCTTGTCCAAAGCTCCAGCTCCTTCTTCACGTCTTCCTGTTTGTCGACGGTAAACTCGATAACTTTCGCCGCAACCTAGAATGTTCGAAAAAGCTTGGTTATGCGGCTAGCTTGACGTTCGTTGGGCGGATTTGTTCTACGCATATTTGTTCTACGCTTGAGCTGATCTAACTCACTAATCGGCATATTCGTGGGGGCCAAATTCAAATTTAGATGTCTAAATGGAGTATGAGGGTCCGTGTAGGAAATAGGGCACCCATTCATGGTACGTACACTATTTACCTGCTGTCCGTTGCCCTTGAAGACACGGTAGACGGTGCCCATCGCACCTTTTCCAAGAAGACCAATCGTCTCGGGTCGTCCACCGAGGAACTTGACCAGGAACGAGAGAGCATCATTCTGAAATCAGACCGAGGTGGAGCATTTCATCCGTTAAGTTTCATGTTATTTTTTGCTCAGGTATAGGCATGAATAATTAATCTTAAGCTCTGATAGCCAAACTTTGTGGGATAAGAGACCTTGTGAAAGTGCGATAAAGACTGTCACTGTTTCATAGTTTCTGTTTTTACAGTCCTCATTGCGGGGTGAATTTAGAGAGAACTGCTTTCTCCTGGTCCTACACATAATACAAATGTTAAACTTTTACCTCTTCTGTACCCGACGATGCGCTACTCGATCCCTTCTGTGATACTAGTGCACGCGAATTCTCATCGTTCTCTAGATCGTGAATGGGCATTGCTTCGGTCCGCTTCATCTTAATATGTTTGATTATGGTATGTTTTTAAAGTAGCCGTACCACGAATTTCTGGCCATATTGGCTCTCTACGTCATTCAGTAGGTCTAATCGTCCTGATAGGGTATTCCGAGTTTTATGCGATTTCTTTCACTCTCCGCGGAGTAGTGAAGGTGCAAAGAGCAACGCGCTTTTCACAAAATGGGATATATTAGCAGACTGAGAAGAGATACAGCGCTGAATAATTGACAAAATGATTTTTACATTTGTTCTGATCATTTTCGTAAAAAGACCGATCGGAAAAGATGGGCGGAAAGGCCTAAATTGATATATCAGGGTAGCGCGGGAATTCAAACCGTACCGTACTGGTGGGCCGGCTCCTTTAAACGAGCCTTTAGAAAGACTCTCCGTGAATAATGCGCTTGAATTTTTGTAAATGCTTTGTTAGCTTTTCGCATTTTATAGTTGCTTACCTTGGCCGGTACAGGCACAATTTCGCAGTCGGAAGATAGAGTGATCGTTGACATGGCAAGCGAGCGAAGAGTTGAGAAAGTCTTGAATGTCTAAAAAGACACTTCTGTGATTACTTGCCGAGTATACATCAGAATTACACGAAATGAGGACATGTTGAGCAAAGAATCGATAGCGAAGATAAACAATGGAGTATGACATATAGAGACGTCGAGCATGGGGTATGAAAGATCTGAATACAGTCAAATTGGATACTTAGGTCTAGTTTGAAAGAATATTCCTTCTACATTTCTTAGATAGATGAGGAGTCTACCAATAGCTCTTCTCTTCTACCGTAGCGGAATTGGCTAGAGCGATCAATGAAGCAGAGGTTGAGTTGGCAGATAGTGAGTGACATTCGAAATGGGAATGTGAATGTCGGGAACGAGGAAAACGGTACAGGGAACCCGCCGTGTTCACACCTATTTACAGGGGAATGAGAGAATATATTGCATCATGATGACCAATCTAACCAGGTTCCGGGTGAGCCACATCTTGCTCTAATAAATGGTTCTTGCAGATAACCAAGCCATTCGCGAGATTCGGCCATTGACAAGCTCAGCTCGAAACATTTAATGAATGAATTATGGTCCCATCGTGACCATCCATTTTCTGTCCTCACTCAACACCAGAGCCAGCAGGATCGAGACCAAGTATTAAAATGTACACGCTTCAGTCAATGTTTCTCTGGTCTGGCATTGATGATAATGGCGCAATGCAAGTCGCGATAAGTTGATTTGCCGATGGTTTAAGCTATCCGATGATGGCCGCTCACGCTCACAGAAAAATCCCCTTGCAAAACTTTCTGAAACTCTGAATTATTTATCGCCGTTAACGCCAGTTCTGCATACGTTTCCTAGTAGGGAAACTCGTTTGAATTCTACTGGCTCATCTTTACAAGCTCTCTCGTTCATGACCTATGATTCAGAATGATGTCCTTCAAGCCACTAAGCATTATTCCTTATGTTGCGCGAATTTTCGAAGGTTTGCTTCTGTCTGAATGATCCATGATCCAGCCAGCTTGGTTGCATAAAGAAATAAACGGGATGCGTCGTTTTTGAGCTAGATGACGTGTTTCGCGTGTTCGGTGATGAGAATGATCAACATTACTAATCAGAAAAAGGACGAAATCAAGTGCCTGACCAGCAGCCAAAGCTCAGCATATTGGTGGCCTCTGTACAGAGGTTGCGTGTCAGGGAAAGAAACTCCTGGATAACATTAGGGGCTACCGCAACGCGCTTCGTGGATCGCCGAGTAAAGTTTTGCTAGTTCTACTTGGGCTTTTTTATAATCATGTGAATTCATTTATTATTAAAGGAAAGGGAACGTTGCGAGAGCTGTGCAGTTCTTTCCGCTGACCACCGTAAAGCTTCAGCCGGAGCCGGTTTTTAGCCTACGCTGGCATTTTGCCAAGAGAGTCTCACTGTGTTTAACGGAGTGCGCAGCAGAGATTTCTCAATAAGGCTTTAGAGATGGAGGCAGAGAATTGTGCTGATTACCACGAATGTTCAATGCTTCGAAAGGTGGAGGGGACTTGCGCAAGTCCACTGCCGGGGCAGCGAAGCCTGTCCATTACCGGCTCAAATTGTGGCCGGTGTTCATTTGTCGAAGTAGCCGGGGTGATATAATTGTGAACAAGGAATAAATCAGAGACATCTGTGAACCATTCTTGAGGGAATCGTGGGTAGACGATAAGCAGTGCAATAGCACTTTGCGCAACTCCACTGTCAGAGGGAAAGCAGATTGTCCGTCACGGATTCAAGTTCTGTACCTTCTTCGATTGTCGAAGTAGATGGCCATGATATAATAGTGAACAACGAGCAATTCCATGATATCCGGGGAGTTGCGTGGACGTTCTTAAGCGAATCGTGGATCGGCGATCGAGAGTGGGCGATAAGACAGTGATTAGCGCATGCCCTGCGCATCCTCAGCAGGTAAAGGGATCACGATAACGGTGACGACGATCCCGACGGAATGAACGCGACTGAACGAAGGAGAAGAGTCGAAGCACGAGGCAAGTAGACGGGCGTCCCTCAATCACAGGCAAGAACTCACTCCATAGTGGATGGTAAGATGCATAAAGGAAAGGAAAGAATACCGGACGGGCAGCAAAGTTAGCGGATGAAGCAGAGAGAAAGAAGAAGGCAACGCGATAAGGAGGCGAGGGAGGTATGCGAATTCGAATGGGGAAGGAATCGATAAAGAGCGGAACCGCGCGATTACGGTAGGTTGTTGCGCAGGGCAATCGCGTCGGGGCGAAATACACCTCAATTTTTTTTGCGTGACTTCTTTATATTTGTTCAGTATTCTAGTCTGCTTCTTTGCATAACCGTTTTGTTGTTCACAGGAAATAAGTCGCTCACTACACGGAGTTCCGGCAGGGAACAGTATGGATAAAGGTGCGATCGGACCAACAGCTTTTTTTTCGCGCACAGCCAAAACGACGCATGCGAAATGCATTGAAAATCAGTTATTTCGGTGCACAATAAAAAAACGTAAGCGACCCATCGCCCCTCTCTATGTAGTGGAAAAGGCCAAATATGGAATGAAAAAGTTTCATAGCATTCCGGATAAAACTAACAAGGAGATGCCGCGAACACTCCGTAAATTTATGAGAAATGACCTTAAAAGCTTTTAGGGGACCACTAAGTAAAGTCAAAATCCGTTTTCAGAATCTGCTACTAAACCCTCTATTGAGCGAAAATCGCTACATAAGTTGTGGAATATAAGCTTGAAATCGCACCCTTTTTCACTAAAAAGTGCTCAAATGCTCAAATTTTCCATAAAATGACCATAATATTGTTCTGTGAGCTCAATAAAACGAAAAACAACATTCATCCGATCACCTGGCTACTTTACTTCGTGACAAAGTCAGACTTTCAGCTACAAGTTCACAACTTGGATAGCGATTTTCTTTCGATAAAGGGTTTAGTAGCAGATTCTGTAAAAAGATTTTTTTTTAAAAAAATGATCCCTTAAAAGCTCTTAAAGTGGTGTCTCATAAATTTACGGAGTGTTCGCGGCATCTCCTTGTAAGACGGTAGTCGTTTCAGAATTCGGATTTATTCCTCGTTGATTGATGTCGTTAAATGAAGCAAGGAACCTTATACCTTACTTTCCATGCCACCAGGGCTTTTATTGTTATAAGATCTCCTCATATATCTATCTTTTTTAGGGTATCTTTGTCTCGTCATTTTCGGGCGCGCTCCGTCTTTAATACGACTTTGAAAATGACGTACCCCTGAAGCAAGTTGCAGGGAGAAGAGCAAAATAGAATTGATTGCATTTCCTTTCCATGCCAGGGCTTTTATTCTGCGTGCCGATCGTTTTATGTATTTCAGAGATCGTAAGCATTCTGCAGCTAAAAGGTTTTACATTCATGTAATTCTTCATTAATCATGTGGCCGGACCATTTAAGGCTTTAACCGTAAGCCAGTCGAGAGTTAGATGCAGAAGCTCTGTGGATCTTGCATTCTGGCTTGTGTCGTTAGTTCTGCCAGACCGACTGCGACGGTTGCGACGGTTCTGCTTTTCTCAAATCTCCACCCTCTTTCGCCTCCCATTTTTGTTGAATTACTCAAGATTGATCCACTACGGCGACGGAAAATCATCAGCAGGTTCTACTGAGAAGCAGGACCGGCTTCCATTCGACCTAAACCGATGCCAGTCGAATCACGTTATGCTGGAGGACGCAATCCAGGAGACCGAGGAGTTCAACAAGCAACTGCGGGAGGAGCTTAGCACGTTTCTCAAAACTGTGCCAAATTATCAGGAAATGATATACTGCTCAAAAGGTACTTTTCTAAATGTACCGCTGTACGCAGAGGTGGCCGACGGTGTGAGGGTCGAGGGCAAGCGGAGTACGGTTGGGAAAGGAAGCAGTAAACGACGACTTCCTTTCCTACAACGGGTTGAATAACACAAAAGGAAGTCGTCGTCCGTTGCTTCCTTTCATAACCCTTATGCTGAGGAGGCCAGAGATAAGTCGATATCAACAGCATCAAGCACTTTGCCGGCCGCTTCAACTCGTAGATTGCGACTATCGAATACGTCAACATTCTCTCCATATCTCATTCTCTTCACTCTTCTCCGCTATCTTATTCGATAGTCGCACTCTAAAGCGGAATTTTTAGGTGAGCGAGTAAAGCTGGACAAGAATCTGCTAGAGGAGAACCTCTCCTTGAAACACGACTACCGATTGCTCCAGGCGAAGATTGCATTCCAAGCGTTCTAACAGCAAATAGCGGTTTCACGCATAGGATCCCATCCTGTAGGCGAGTTATTGGACGCATCATTGTGAATTTTAATACTCAAGTTCATCATTATGAATTTTGGGTCACTTTCCTTTATCCATTCGTGAGATAATTGAAAATACTGGTCTCTTCGCTATAAGGCATATTCTTCACCGGACGGACTGCAGTGACGAGCTGAACATTAAGCGAGCGGACGAGTCTTCCAAAGGTACGAATTCCGTGCGCCGAATCGCGCGAGGAGCTGCGGCACAAAACGGAGAGAGGTACGAAACGGTGAAGAGGTTGTGCTTCGCGACGCTGGACTGGGTGCGAAATGCACGGGACAACATGATCTGTAACGTAATGATATGTAGAGAAAAAGGATAAGATAGTAAGATACAGCTTTCTTGCATTTTTTTATTTTGAACTGTACAATGCATATCCGGGCCCAGATCGAGGGATTACAGATCGACCTCGAGCGAAAGTTTCGCGGGAACGCGTGGCTTCGTAGAGAAGGACGGTCAGTGCGCACCGAGACGCACTGGAGGAGTAGTGTCCCCGGATGATGAAATCGGTCCTTTCGCCCTTCTTCATCGAGACTACGCCGACGTCCCAGCCCACTTTACGCCATTCTCTAGGGCACCAGTGTAGTGCATGGGGGGGTAATGTTGCCTGTAGCGGGCTTTTCCTATCCATTCTCCATCTTCGGGACTCCGCGATCCTCGTTGGGCGTAATGTCAGCGTAACAATCGCTCGCAGACATCAGTGATTTTATCGATCGAGAGAATAGAGGGGAGGGGCTCTTTCCATCCACCTTCACTTCCCACGCTTTCTTCGCCACACTCTCCTTATACACCCGTTTGAATTACGATGCTCATAAACCAAGTCTCCTGCGAATTACTGTAAGGCTTGTGAGTACTAGTTGTGGCAGACTGAATTACCCCCAATTGCAACAGTTTCTGCTTCTCATTGATCTCCATGCTCTCTCGACTCTCATTTTCTCATATTTGCGTACACCCTCACCTACAAGGCATTTAATGGCCATAAGAATTCAATTCCGATCTTCTTCACCAGTTCATAGTGTTCGATTCGTGAATGGCGCGCTTTTCCATTCTCAGTGCCGAAGCGGACCCTATTCCATAACAGTTCTCATCTCCTATTATGACTTTTAATTAGACTTACCCAGTTGGCATACGTGAATATATCCTGCGAGTAAGCTGAAGTGGTCGACTCACACATGCACACAGATTGCATAATAACATATCCAACCACGGTAGTTGAAACAGTGCTTGCGTATTATGTACTCATCTAATAATAGGAGGATAACTTGAATTCCGACTCTTCAATTGTGGCGAGACCCTAGAGTACAGTTATGAGTAGTGATGGGGAGAGACGACTGCAAGGACGAGAACCGAGGAGAGGAATGAATAAGAGGGAGGCTGTGACAAGGGCTGGAAAGAGGTACACACAAACCTATCTAATAAGTGAATGATGTGAAGCAATGTAGCAAAGAAAAGCTTAACGCTTATTTTTCAAGCCCATCGAAGTATTTTATTCAAGTGAATCAGTCTACCACTGTAACTATCTTCAGCTCAAGTTCATATCAGGCGCTCAAACGAATTCGCACCCAATCATGGGTAGACTCTCTTGGAATTTGCAGCTTCCGATTTACCCACTCCTCTCGCTCGTTTTGGTTTATGCCAAGCTCGTTCGCATTTTCATAATTCAATATTTCTCGTATTCTCTTTTCAATTGCTATTTTGTCGATAGAGGCCTATGTCATAGACTAGCTTTACGTCATTTACTATCTCTATGTACAGTATTTATACTAATTATTGATTTGACATTGTCTCTTTGCACTGTTACTCATTCTCTATAAATTAATTAAATATATATTTATATATCAGAAGATGGGAAGCAAATGAAGTCAAAATCAATGTGAAGTACTAAATATGAGGCGAAAGAGGTAGACAATCAACAGTGCAAACGCTAATTACATATACATACAAAGCGCTACCAAAAACGCGCTTACTAATACATGTTATAGTGAGGGGGTCTAGGAATATGCATAGGGTCATTGAATCGATCTTAATTTATTAGTCCGTCTGGTGATTAGCTTATTAATTTAGCACGTACATATTCTTCGTGGTTTACTGTGCTCGCCTTTTCCTAGTAATACTGCGGTTGCAGACGCTGAAAAAATATGTAAATTGTGAAAAACGTGAAAAAATCGCATGATATTACTGGGGGTTCGTTGTTGTACCAGAACACTCGTTAGAAAGTGACACACATGCATATTTAACATATGGGACGTTTAGACAACGTTCCAATAAAGTACCATAGCCATAAAGTAAGAGATATATTGCAACTACGATGCTATTCTATTGTCTAACTATGATTATCTAACCGAGTCTGCAACTGCTTGAAAAATGGAAGGTTGAGCAGTTGGCCAGCCGTAGATCGCTTCTGAAAGTATGCACATTTAAGTGTGTAGGTAGATGCGTAGACCAAAAAACCTAAATCCCTCTCTTATATTCGTAAACTTTAATCTCGTAAACTCTCAACACCTCTTCGCATACATCGTAAAGTGCAAGGATGAAGATGAGGACAAAATAGTTACCTTTTCGTTGAAGACGAGTGAGCTCTGGACAGCTTCGCGGCACTCCGGAGAGAACTCACTGTTGACGATGAATGTCCTTTAAGTGTGCATTAGCACGAATCCCGTCACTATTCTTTCCTACCTTTGCTTCTTCACCATAGCGGCCTTGGTGAGAAGAGATCCGAACGGAAATCTCTTCGAAAGAGCGACCACTATGGAGACTCCAAAAGCCCTGAATATGACACTCCTGATGATCAGATCTTGATCATATAATTTTTTTCATATTAGTCATGCTTCACGTTCACATAGACATAATTCCCTGTTCACTGCAACGCCAAAACTCTCACCATATGTCCGCTGCGAAAGCGTCGAACGGCTTAGGCTGTAGTAACTGAGGGCACATATATTCCCGTGTTCCTTCGTGAACATTGCATCGTCCACCGTTGCTCAGCTAGAATACCATATATCGATGGATAAACTCGAAATATAGTGTGTATTTTTCTAGTGTTTCAATTTGAACGTTCCGATGTTCTAAACTATAATAATATGCATTAATCACATACCTGAAGGCTAAGTCCGAAGTCGGACAGCTTCGTGCTACCATCGGAGAAGATGAGGATATTCTCATTCTTTACATCGAGATGCCCAATGTTTTTCTGAAACGGATTATCGTAAGACTATCTATGACCTGTAGTAATATAATCTTTAAAAAACTTGGAATATTCGAAGTCACGCAAGACCTTCGTTGAAGGGATATCTCTTTTCGTCTTAAAAGTTTGCTGACGAAAGAAACGTTTTTAAATGAATAGCATTTATTGAATTAGTCTATCATGTCCGCTTTGTTCAGGTATTGTTTTTGTTTAAGGTTAAACCAGATATAAGATTCTTACGGAGTGCATGTATTGCAGTCCTTCGAGTGCCTGGCTCATGAACTTGGCAGTCTCTCGTTCACTTAGTCCCTTGTGCTCCACAATTCGGTTCCACTGAAATATTGCTGATGATGTATTATACAATTCTTGTATTATGGGTAATGCATTCATACCATGGTGCAGACCGCCACGGCCATGACTTGGACACACGCCGTCTCTCCCATCTTCCATGTGTCGAGGGACACCAGGTTGGAGTGATGGAGGCTTAAGCAGACAGTGTTAGATGTAGCCTTTTTGTGTTTTGAAATCATGAAGACTCGAGAACTTACCCTTGCCACAGGTCGATTTCCTTCTTCACCGCTTCGCGCTTGTCCGAAGAGAACTTGACGAGTTTAACAGCCACCTGCAAGCACCAGTGCACTCATACTTATTCTTAGAGCTTTGGGCTACCTCAGGGGAATTGTTTTTACGCTCTCGTGTCATTTGGTCAGTCTCACTACCTAATCTGCGTATTCGCATGAGCACTACTTACCTTCTGTCCATCCACTTTCGCCACTTCGTACACAGTTCCCATTGCTCCTCTGCCGAGAAGCGAAATCGATTCCCTCCTCGCTCCGAGTAGACTAACCAGGACGGAAAGATCATCGTTCTGAAGAGTTTTTTCAAGCGTTTTATCCGTTACGTCGGGAAAATTGCTATACACAGTTCTCTAAGTTCATATTTATTTTTCTCTCGCATAAGAGGATATTAATATCAGATTTTAAGCTGTTTTAGCCATTCTGAGAAGAGTTTACTGCAGCCATCTATCAAGCACCATCAGTAGGATGTTCGATTATAGCAATTTCAAGAAGACTCATATTCATAAGTAGCATGGTTTGTTCCTAGCACTTTCTCCTTAATTATTCAAAACATTGGTGGACCTCTATGATTCAAACTGTTTATGTCTTTTAGCCCAACCTGGCACGATAACATAGCTTGTGAAACCAATCCAGCGAGAGTAAAGTGGTTTGATCGTTTCCCTGTCCTACATAGATAAATTAATCAAAAAAATTAATTATTCAAAACATTGGTGGACCTTTATAAGTTTCCTTTAGTCCAAACTGGCAAGACCCATTGCTTGAGAGACCAAACCAGAGAGAACATAGTGGTTTTTTGATCGTTTCCCTACTTAGGTAAAATGACTGCTCACATCGTGTACCTGATCTTCAGGCAATACATCCTTTTCTCGCTCCTTGTCTGCCTTCGTGGCCGCCCGAACATTCTCGTTGTTCCCTTCTACGGTAACTTCCGGCTTCAGCTTCTTTAAAATGGTTTTTTGTATATCGATTGGCTAGCAAATTTGCAAATTAGCGACTAGCAAATTGGGGCTTTCTAGAGAATCGATAGAGCGTTCTTCGACGACTCTCTATTGTGCTTCTGAACACTTTCGCATTTAACTTGCCTTTGCCGGGGAAACAGCAATATCACAGTCGTTCGATAGCATGTAGGTGACCATGGATGACGCGATGACAAGCAGTCGAGTGGGATCTAAGGAGAAATACTTCAGTGATTACTTGAATGCGCCACGTTATTATGCGTAACGAAGAGAAATCGGACAAGGAATCGATAGTGGAGCTAAAACAAAAAGAAAATTATACAGACAGAAATGAGTCTTGAGTGTGAAGATTCTCTTTTGATATAGTCACTTGACATAGCGTTGCCGAACAAGGGAAGCGCAAGAGGGGAAGGGAAGGATGGAGTAAAAAGTGCAAAGAAGAAGGGGTCGCAACTCTGTCCGAAAACATCTTTTACCGTTCTCCTTCCCCTCGTGTCTTCCTTCTTGATCCGCTGCCATCTCTTCATTCTCATCTACCCAGCAATCGACCTCCTCTATCGACTCGGGTTCTGTAAATTAGTTTTAGGCAATACCGTACAACATTTTTGTTTCTCTACTTAGCTATTTTCTTCCTTAACTCCTTTGTACGTCTGTCGATTTTTTCCCGAACCTAGTGGAGAAATTTTCCACAATTCAGTAGGTAAGGCGAAACGTTCCAAATGGGCTGGGTACGCAATACCATGCTATCGCCATAATGCTCTAAAGACCACTAAAAAATCCCACCCTTACCGTTCTCCATCTCCTCGTCCCTTCCTTCCTGATCCGCTGCCATCTCTTCGTTCCCCTCCTTCCAGCACTCGACCTCCTCTATCGAGTCCAGTTCTATAAATTTGTTTTTATGCAATTCCGTACGACATTTTTTTGTTTCTCAACTTATCTATCTCTCATTCGTACTTCTCATGAATAAACAAAAGACAATTGAGACAAGAGAGACAGGAGCATGATGTGCAACTCTATTCCATTTGTTTTGTTTCGCTCACCCGTACCAAGTTGATTACATACCTAATACAATTTGAGTGTCTTGCAAAATAACAAGGAAACGTGCAAGTATGGTGCACCGATCAGGAAAAGAACGAGGGCGAATGAAGAGAAGCAGACGATTTACATTTTGCCTTGACTAGTTTCTGTGGGTGAAGCCGATCTTATTTGGTCAATGCAATACCGTAGCCCCTCCCATTCCCCTCTTACCCTCATCCTCCTCTTCAAGCTCATTCCTCTCTTCCATATCCGGGAAATTCTCTTCGATCGTTCTGTACTCCTCATCAATCTCCCCCTCCACAATAGCTCTCTGGTTCATCGCAAAGCAAGTGGAGGGTTGTGGAAGATGCAGGATGGCAGGCTCTGCAACAGCAAAGTACACTGTACGGCCATTCTAAAGCAGTTCTAGTTGCTTCATCACACATAGTTTCTCGACGCCGTAACCCCTAGGAATCTCCACCAAACCAATTAGAGAAATTTTATCACAATTCAGTAGGAGGACGCGAAATTTAATCGGTCGATAGGGAAACTTTACTGAGCGCAATACCGTGCTATCCCTCTATACACCGTCAATCACACTCTTACCGGTCTCCTCCTCGATCCTCTCTTCACTCCTGCCTTCCTTCTCCACACTCTTGTCCTCAGCCTTCCTCTTCTTCTCATCTCTGAACAGGCGAATTTACATTAGCATTCAGTGTGATTTCATTCCTAGGTTCGATCAAATAAAGGATGGGATTAACAAGTGATCGCCCTGCGACCTAATACTATTGCCTTGTCAGATCTAAATCAAAGCGCTAACTACAAACATTTCATGTTTTTCTGCTCAAATATATCTCATCTCAGCTCTACAACGACAAAAGCGAAGCCAACCGCTTGTCCCATGATTCTTCCCATGTGCACAGAACGTCCTGTATTCCATCTCATTCCTCAATCATTGAAGATAGCCAAACCTAATGTCTAATCCTCACCTCTCCCTTCTCTTCCGATCCTCCCTTCTTCTCTCCTCCCTTTCTCTCCTCTTCCTCCTCTCCCTCCTATCCCTCTCCCTCTCCCTCTTCCTCCTTTCCCTCTCCCTCTTCCTCCTTTCCCTCTCCCTCTTCCTCCTTTCGCTCTCCCTCTTCCTCCTTTCCCTCTCCCTATCCCTCTTCCTCGCCCCCTCTAAACAATCCTCGAGATAAGAAGACATTGTAGACGTTGAGCACAGTAGCTGTAATCTATAAAGTAGTCTTCGTCTTGAAAAATAAGCAGAAAACAAACACAAGCACAAATTCAAATTCCTTTTTTTTCGAACGTGCCAAGGAGTTGAAAGGCTTGAGCTTCTAGAATATCACAAATACTGGCTATAATATCATCCAAGAGAAGCGCACAGCCAATGAGAAGGTCTGAGGCAAGAAATACCGCAGAACTATTGCAATAAGAGGTTAGCGTGAATCGGAACAATTATCTCTGCCGGGATCGCAACTGAATTGTTGTAAAGTTTAGCCGTTTTATTTGATAAATTGGGACAAGACAAACACGTCATTGAGGTTCGCGGTGAATATTGACTATTTGTGCTAGAGGCTGCAGCTTTGGTAAAGTTACCGTATCACTTTCGCTAATTCTCTCCCTCTCTCTGGTCCTCTATCCATGACTAAGCAACTTAAGTAGTGATTATAGAAGAATATGAAAAGCTATGACATTGACAAAATCACTTGCTCTCTGCAGAACGGCTGATTGGCGAATGTCTGTGTTCCTCCAATGGTAAGAGAGGGGGAGGGGCGGGGAGAGGGAGGGGAGGGAGAGGGAAGGGGAGGGAGGCTGGATTCAAATATGGAAGAGAGAAGTGCACGTGGACAGACCACCCTCCTAAGTTTCTATACTCTCTCGCTTCTTCTTTCTGGCATTAGAAAAAGAGGGCGCCTTTTAAGAGAATCCTCACCGCTCTTGTACGAGATGATGAAAATTTGAATGGAGTGGAAAAGAGGAGGTGGAAGTGCCTCTATTGGGGGTTAGGGAGGAGGATAGAAGGAGAGGAGCAGGGAGTTAGAGAGAGTAGAAAAATGAAGAGACCGCACTCAATGAGTCAATCCAATAACACGAACTGAAACAACCTAAACAGTAGTCACCAGCCACTCTCGGTAATATTTTTCTTCTGCCAATGAAAAATACTATGACGGTTTGAGGGAACGAAAAGTGCAGGATTTAATGAAGCAGCAAAGGGGATGTCTGAGATGCATTCGGCAGCGAGAGCGGAGAATGGATAGGGAGTATGGGAAGGGGATGGGGGTGGCGAATCCCAAACGAGAGTACCGACACGGCGCGAAACTCTCAGAGGAAGGTCTCTGTCGTTTCCCTAACTCCTCTCTGTAGTTTACGATCCCACTGCTTTGACTCAAAAGCGTCAGGTCAACGCTCCCTAATAGACCACGTTCACCCCTCTCTATTTTACAACGACCTACCTACATGCGATTATCCCCTTAATTACGTGATAGTATCCAGGAAACGAAAATGCTCCTCTGAGCTGTCATTTTTCCTGCGCCACAGCAATCGCATTATACGTTTTCGAAGGTTATTTCCGAAACGCTGGAATTGCTTATGATTCGGAGAAGCTCTACGGGTTCGAAAATTTTTGGAGCGAAACTAGTTTCGCGTTGTCTGTTCTGGCTGCTTCATTTACACGTCATTATCTCAATGCGCGCACGGTCATTTACTCTATCGTTTCCATCGAGTACTATTCGCTTCCAAACATTTCGCGGGTTCCTTTATCATCTCCACAGGTATCTCCATCTCTCCTCTGTCTAGCTGGTACCCATTCACGTGCTCTTCCACTACCCCTCCCCCACCCTACACTCTATTCAAAAATTCCTTATCAATCGTCATTTTTTGCGTCCTCTGCGGGCCAATTAGAGAGTCTGTTCATGTGGGGCCACACTGCTTATTGTAAGGTCAGTGCATTATCGAGAGAGCGTGGCAATATAGGAGGGCACTCTCCCGCGATTCATTTCTTTTACCCTATGCTTTATGCTAAACATAGACGTTTTTACACATTTTTCTACATTTTACGACGAAGCGTGTGGTCCAATAATACCGGTGCGATAGACGAATAGCATGAATAGCGTGAGAAAGGAGACGATAAGACGGTCACAACGCCCTCCCAACATAGTTTTTCCTCAAGATGGCCAATTCACAGCTGCATAGCTGAATGGGTGTTCCATTCAAATGTTCCCCCTCTCGACAGTTTGCGATACCGTGAAGGAAGGAGGCACCAGCTGGAATTCAATTGCTCTACGGCACTGGGATTGAGAGGATACGTTTTGGTTCGGGGAAGAGGCCAAGGGTAAATATGTAGATGTTATCCGGATATTTATACTTTTAATGAATTGTTTTATTTTATGCTTGCCCTGTTTAGTTGTCTGCGAATTGAAGACATAGGCCTAAGAGAGCAGTAGAAGTAGAGGGATGTGAGAGGGGAGAGTGAGAGGGTAGAATGATGGAAGATAGAGATATCACCAGAAGCAGTGGATAAAGCAGAGTAGCAGACAACAAAGGACGACCGAAGAGGTGCGAAGAGGAGTTGATTGGGATGAGAAGTGTGAAGGGGATTGGAGGGAAGGGAAGGGGGAGGGAAAGGGACAGTGGCAAGTGCATCTGTAGCATAGAAAAGAGTTTGGGAAGGGGATGGGGGATAAGCGAGTCCCAAACTAGAGTACCGACAAGGCGCGAAATTCTCAGAAGAAAGCCTCTGTCGCTTTCCCTGACTGAGCCAGTTTGTATGGTTGTAAGACCACTCCGTTGACTCAAAGGCATCAGGTCAACGCCTATTCGGCTTCCTAATAACTTTAGGCCCATTTCTCGACAGAGAGATGAGAGAGTGTGGAAGCATTGGAGGACGTTCTCTCCAGTTGTTCTTTGCGCTACCTGTAACTGAATGCATACTACCTCCCCCTCTCGTCTCCATCCCCCCCTCACCCCCTACGATCCCCTTATTCTCCAAGCATTCGTTCACCTTTCGCCCCACGTATTCCCTTCCTCCAGCGTAGTAATACCGTAATTCTTGTGTCCGCCAGTAGCTCTTTCTTCTAGAGTCAAACAGTAAATATCGAGGGGAGGGACCATTGTCGTCCATTCGCAGTTCGAAAGCATTGTGTTCACACCTTGGGTACTGCGGGGTTGTAAACAAGGGAAGGGGAGAAACGATAAGGATCCCACTTGGGATTGATGGAGTGTGGGGAGGACAGGGAGGGGATGAGTGATTTATAAGGAAAGAGGGAATCAGACTGACAATTCAAGTGATCGTACATTCATTTTTCATTTTTCATTTATTCTTCTTCACGCATGACGCAGTGCAGTAAAGAGTAGAAAATGACACTGAGCACACTGAGAGTGCTACATCACACTTGCGAATATCGACAATCAACGATGCAAATTAAAACGTGGGAAAATAATAGAGTAGTAGTCATACATTGCAGACATTCAAAGGGATTCAAAGGGAAATAGGGATAAGTAGATGAGATACGGTAGGAGAGGCATGAGATAGGAGTACGGTAGGAGATAGTATAAGGGGGAGATGAACTGCAAACTGGGGGAGAATACGTATGTATATAAGGGAGACTTGAAATTAGAGATCTACGGATAGAACGACTACACAATTGAAGAGTAAGAGAGTACAGGGAACACACACAGATAACCGAGAGATAGACAGAACAGCAGAGGGCTGCCTTGACGGGATGAGGGAGGGAGAGAGGGTGAATAGGGGGGAGAGAAGGAGGGGAGAGGGGGAGAAGCGACTAGGTGGCAGCGTCCCTCCTCTTGCGACCCTAAAAGCATAGGGTGGTAATCCCATTCACTTATAGGTCCGCAAGCTTCAATATGTCCAATAATTCATTGATTGCCTCACCTTCTCTTATGCCTTCCTCGCCCTCGTTCTTCCCGCGACGGGACTGGCCTCCTTCTCCTGAATATAACCATTACTTTCGCTTCCTAATCTTTCATGATAAAACTTAATTACAGTAATCTCGCAAACTACAAAACGAAAACGTTACCGTCTCCTTCTTCTCTTCCCTCTTCGCTGCTCTCGCATCCCTCTCCGACCTTTTGAGGAGACGCTTCGACCTCTGAAACAGAAGATTATTCACTTCTCACTCAGAGTAATTCGCATGGTCCGGAATAAGTTGTGCTCGGTTTCATGTAGGTCTATGCCTTAGGGGGAACAGTTCGGAGTGAGCAGCCTACTTCAGGTTAATTGAACTTCAGGTTAATTGAGCTTCAGATTAATTGAGCTTCAGGTTTTAATTGAGCTTCATGAAGCTTCAGGTTAAGCTCTCTCAGCCTACCTATTGTTTTACACCTTGCGAATTATTTCGCCTCATTTTCCTGTGATATTATAAGTGTGGATAAATGAATGAATGAATTACTCGAGTCTCAGTGGCGGGAGGAGGAGTAGCGGGGTTCGGAGTGGTGGAGGGAGTGAGGAGGGGAAGGGGAGAGGACGATTCCGTGTCCTTCTTGAACTCTTCACCTGCAACGTACAAATGCCTCATCGATTTGCTTCCGCCTCTATCCCTTGGCACTGCCCCTCCTCGTCTTATAAAACATATCCCTGAGCTATTTCCTCTACGTTTATTCTACCACTATCTCTTTCCTCAACGATATTCTTTCTCATCAGTGTGAAAAAACAGACGCGAATAGACCGCGCGACGTCAATTGCATTCATGTATAATCCCCGCACATCCATCGGACGTGTCGGTTTAGCTCAATTGAGAAGCTGGCTGACTATAGAGCGGAAGGGTGCGGGTTCGAGCCCCGTTGGGCGAAGGAGCTTTTGCAAATTTGGAAAACGTCTATTTGAGTGTTCTTTGGTCTCTACACGGACAGACGGACGCTTAGCGAATTATATAATAGTATTGATAAGAATGTACCTGACTGCAGTTTGATCACTGGTTTAATTGTTGATTTGACAGAACGAGGCAGGAGATAGGCAGAGAATGAGAGGGAAGGAATGAGGGAGGGAGTGTAGAGGTAAAGGGTGGGAAGAGGGGAAAGAGGGGGGAGAGGAAGAGGGGAAGGGAAGTGTGGAGTAAAAAGTGCAATAAAGAAGGCGTCGGAAATCTGTCCAAAAACATCTTTTACCGTTCTCAATCTCCACGTTCCTTCCTTCCAGATCCACGTCATTCTCTTCACTCTCCTCGATCCCATACGATACTTCCTCGATCAGTTGCAGTTCTATAAATTAGTTTTTTTGGCAATACCGTACAACCTTTCAATTTTTCAACTTAACTATCACTCATTCGTACTTTTCATAAATAAACAAAAGACAAATTGAGACAAGAGAGACAGGAGCATGACGTACAACCCTATTCCATTTGTCTTATTCCGCTCACCCGTAACAAGTTGATTACATGCCCAATACAATTTGAGTGTCTTGCAAAATCACAAGGAAACGTGCAAGTATAGTGCACCGATCAGGAAAAGAGCGAGGGCGAATGAAGAGAAGCAGACGATTTACATTTTGCCTTGACTAGTTTCTGTGGGTGAAGCCGATCTTATTTGGTCAATAGCCCCTCCCATTCCCCACTTACCTTCTTCCTCCTCTTCTTCATTCTTCTCTGCCTTCATCTCATTCATTGCATCAAGAGGGAAGACAAGTGGAAAATCCGGGGCAACTCGATGCTCTACAGCTGTAAAGTTCACGGTGCGACCTTTCAGCGCACGTCTAGTTTCTTCATCATACAGAGTTTCTCGACTCCGTAACCCCTAGGAATCCCTTCCAAACCAATTGGAGAAATTTCTACCACAATTCAGTAGGGGGGAAGTCCTCTCCAACCATCGTCCGTCCTCTCCAGACTCCGATCTAATAAGTGCTTGTGTAAACCATCGTCTTTTTTCGTTATTTTTTTATATTTTTCTAATCTATATTTTAGCCAGATTTGCGCTGTCCTGCATTGTGATAAACAATTGTGATATATTAAAGTTTGCCTGATGCACAAACTAGATAGCTAAACCTAATGCCCAATCCTCACCTGATCCTCTCCCTTCTCTTCCGATCCTCCCTTCTTCTCTCCTCCCCTTCCCTCCTCTCCTTTTCCCTCTTCCTCGCCAACGCAATAAATTCATCGGTATAAGAACGCATTGTAGACATTGAGTACAGTAGCTGTAACCTATAAAGTAGTCTTCGTCTTGAAAAATAAGCAGAAAACAAACACGAGCACAAATTCAAAATCCGTTTTTTTCGAACGTGCCAAGGAGTTGAAAGGCTTGAGCTTCTAGAATATCACAAATACTGGCTATAATATCATCCAAGAGAAGCGCACAGCAAATGAGAAAGTCTGAGGCAAGAAATACCGCAGAGCTATTGCAATAAGAACTTAAAGTGAATCGGAACAATTATCTCTGCCGGGATCGCAACTAAAATGTTGTAAAATTTAGCCGTTTTCTTTGATAAATTGGGACAAGACAAACACGTCATTGAGGTTCGCGGTGAATATTGACTATTTGTGCTAGAGGCTGAAGCTTTGGTAAAGTTACCGTATCCCTTTCGCTAACTCTGTCCCTCTCTCTGGTCCTCTATCCATGACTAAGCAACTTTAGTAGTGATTATAGAAGAATATGAAAAGCTATGACATTGGCAAAGTCACTTGCTCTCTGCAGAACGACTGACTGGCGAATGTCTGTGTTCCTCCAATGGTAAGAGAGGGGGAGGGGCGGGGAGAGGGAGGGGAGGGAGAGGGAAGGGGAGGGAGGCTGGATTCAAATATGGAAGAGAGAAGTGCACGTGGACAGACCACCCTCCTAAGTTTCTATACTCTCTCGCTTCTTCTTTCTGGCATTAGAAAAAGAGGGCGCCTTTTAAGAGAATGCTCACCGCTCTTGTACGAGATGATGAAAATTTGAACGAAGTGGAAAAGAGGAGGTGGAAGTGCCTCTATTGGGGGTTAGGGAGGAGGATAGAAGGAGAGGAGCAGGGAGTTAGAGAGAGTAGAGAAATGAAGAGACCACACTCAATGAGTCAATCCAATAACACAAACTGAAACAGCCCAAACAGTAGTCACTCTATCTCTTTTACCCCATGTTGTTTGCTAAACATCTACCTTTTTACACATTTGTTTTACATTTTGCGAGGAAGTGTGTGGTCCAATAATAGTGGTGCGATAGACGAGTAGCATGAATAGCGTGAGAAATGAGACGATAAGACGGTCACAACGCCCTCCCAACATAGTTTTTCCTCAAGATGGCCAATTCACAGCTGCATAGCTGAATGGGTGTTCCATTCAAATGTTCCCCCTCTCGACAGTTTACGATACCGTGAAGGAAGGAGGCACCAGCTGGAATTCAATTGCTCTACGGCACTGGGATTGAGAGGATACGTTTTGGTTCGGGGAAGAGGCCAAGGGTAAATATGTAGATGTTATCCGGATATTTATACTTTTAATGAATTTTTTTATTTCATGCTTGCCCTGTTTAGTTGTCTGCGGATTGAAGACGTAGGCCTAAGAGAGCAGTGAGAAGTAGAGGGATGAGGGAAGAGTGAGAGGGTAGAATGATGTAAGATAGAGATACCACCAGAAGCAGTGGATAAAGCAGAGTAGCAGACAACAAAGGACGACCGAAGAGGTGCGAAGAGGAGTTGATTGAGATGAGAAGTGTGAAGGGGATTGGAGGGAGGGGAAGGGGGAGGGAAAGGGACAGTGGTAAGTGCATCTGGAGCACAGAAAAGAGTTTGGGAAGGGGATGGGGGATAAGCGAGTCCCAAACTAGAGTACCGACAAGGCGCGAAATTCTCAGAGGAAAGCCTCTGTCGCTTTCCCTGACTGAGCCAGTGTGCCTAAGACCACTCCGTTGACTCAAAGGCATCAGGTCAACGCCTTCCTCCGGCGTAGTAATACCGTAATTCTTGTGTCCGCCAGTAGCTCTTTCTTCTAGAGTCAAACAGTAAATATCGAGGGGAGGGACACTGAATGGTAGGCTGTGTAGCTGTGATTTTTGAATATTACGGGAAGAGAATTGAGAAGGTTATATGGGTGGGGGACGAACGAATTGTGCCTGTAATTTATCACAAGACAGTTCGACTGAAGAATGATTTAGACTGTTTTAGCTCATTGGGCTAAAGAGCATATTGCATGTCAGCTAATTGGTCGAGAACGGCGTCTCAAGTTCTCTAATCTCGCCTTACTCCCGACTCCCTTTCCCCCACTTTTCCTCCTCTCAATCCATCCTTCCCTCTCCCTCCCCTACTCTCCGCTCCCCACCCCCTCTCCCCTATTGGACGGACAGAACCGTTTCTCGCATTAGTGGTACTACGCCAACTGACTCTTTTATTGCTTTGCTTTGCTGTATTTCACGATCACGGTACTATCTATCGAACGGGGGGGGAAGAGAAAGATTGATCAAATCTGGGCCCTTCCATACTGATAATAAGACCAACATTGTAAAGTCAGGGACCCACATGCTGGACTCCCTATTAGAACGTTTAGACACTCTTTCGGTCCCCCTCTCCATTCCTCCTCGCCCCCCCCCCCCTTCCCATCCTCCCTCTTCCATTCCCTCTCCTCTCCCTCCCTCTCTTAGCAGCCGCTATGTCTGGTACCCTCACAGTACTTTCCGAACTGCCTTAGACTATCCTCCCTCTTTTAGCCTACCGCGCACCTCAATCCACTGTCATTCTCACCTTTCCCGTCTCTCCGCGTCCTCTTCTTTATCTCATTCTAGTGTCTGGTTCATCTCTCATCGCTCATCATTAAGCCACAAATGATATTCTACACTGTCGTCAATTCGCAGTTCGAAATGCTATGGCAAATAAACGAGAGCGAAGGATAAGAATACCAAAGTGTTGAAGGATAAAAATACCCTGCGTCAGATGAGACTGCGTCAGATTAGCTCAATCGGGGAGCTAGCTGACTATAGAGCGGAAGGTTGCGTGTTCGAAAATGCCTATTTGTGTGTTCTTTGATCATGTGCACACATTGGGTTGACATTGTCTCTTTGCACTGTTACTCATTCTCTATAAATATAATTTTAAATATATATCAGAAGATGGAAAAAAATCAATCAATGTGAACAATGAGAAGTACTAAATATGAGGTGAACGAGGTAGACAATCAACAGTGCAAACGCTAATTACATATACATACCAAGCGCTACCAAAAACGCGCTTACTAATACATGTTATAGTGAGGGGGCCTAGGAATATGTATAGGGTCATTGAATCGATCTTAATTTATTAGTCCGTCTGGTGATTAGCTTATTAATTTAGCACGTACATATTCTTCGTGCTTACTGTGCTCGCCTTTTCCTAGTAATACTGCGGTTGCAGACGCTGAAAAAATATGTAAATTGTGAAAAACGTGAAAAAATCGCATGATATTACTGGGGGTTCGTTGTTGTACCAGAACACTCGTTAGAAAGTGACACACCTACATATTTAACATATCGGACGTTTAGACAACGTTCCAATAAAGTACCATAGCCATAAAGTAAGAGATATATTGCAACTATGATGCTATTCTATTGTCTAACTATGATTATCTAACCGAGTCTGCGACTGCTTGAAAAATGGAAGGTTGAGCAGTTGGCCAGCCGTAGATCGCTTCTGAAAGTATGCACATTTAAGTGTGTAGGTAGGTGCGTAGACCAAAAAACCTAAATCCCTCTCTTATATTCGTAAACTTTAATCTCGTAAACTCTCAACACCTCTTCGCATACATCGTAAAGTGCAAGGATGAAGATGAGGACAAAATAGTTACCTTTTCGTTGAAGACGAGTGAGCTCTGGACAGCTTCGCGGCACTCCGGAGAGAACTCACTGTTGACGATGAATGTCCTTTAAGTGTGCATTAGCACGAATCCCGTCGCTATTCTTTCCTACCTTTGCTTCTTCACCATAGCGGCCTTGGCGAGAAGAGACCCGAACGGAAATCCGACAGGGCGACCACTATGGAGACTCCAAAAGCCCTGAATATGACACTCCTGATGATCGGATCTTGATCACAATTCTTTTCATATTAGTCATGCTTCACGTTCATATAGACATAATTCCCTGTTCACTGCAACGCCAAAACGCTCACCATATGTCCGCTGCGAAAGCGTCGAACGGCTTAGGCTGTAGTAACTGAGGGCACATATATTCCCGTGTTCCTTCATGAACATTGCATCGTCCACCGTCGCTCAGCTAGAATACCATATATCGATGGACAAAGTCGAAATCTAGTGTGTATTTTTCTAGTGTTTCAATTTGAACGTTCCGATGTTCTAAACTATAATAATATGCATACATCACATACCTGAAGGCTAAGTCCGAAGTCTGACAGCTTCGTGGTACCATCGGAGAAGATGAGGATATTCTCATTCTTTACATCGAGATGCCCAATGTGTTTCTGAAACGGATTATCGTAAGACTATCTATGACCTGTAGTAATATAATCTTTAAAAAACTTGGAATATTCGAAGTCACGCAAGACCTTCGTTGAAGGGATATCTCTTTTCGTCTTAAAAGTTTGCTGACGAAAGAAACGTTTTTAAATGAATAGCATTTATTGAATTAGTCTATCATGTCCGCTTTGTTCAGGTATTGTTTTTGTTTAAGGTTAAACCAGATATAAGATTCTTACGGAGTGCATGTATTGCAGTCCTTCGAGTGCCTGACCCATGAACTTGGCAGTCTCTCGTTCACTTAGTCCCTTGTGCTCCACAATTCGGTTTCACTGAAATATTGCTGATGATGTATTATACAACTCTTGTATTATGGGTAATGCATTCATACCATGGTGCAGACCGCCACGGCCATGACTTGGACACACGCCGTCTCTCCCATCTTCCATGTCTCCGTTGTTCCCGTACAACACACATTATGTAACTTTTGTAGCACGAATACCCAGCAGACTGGGTGATACAACCGTACACACAGTGTGCTGGCATACCAAGTTGTGTGTTGGACATTCTGCACATCATGTGTTACCCCTTGCACATATACTGCTACCTCTTTTCTTATTATGCATGCTCCTTATCAAAGTGCGATAGACGACAACAGTTCTCTATGGTTTATTAACCTGAATTGCAAGTTACAATATTGGCAAAATTGTTAAATAG
>LS903816.1:135335-145941 GCA_900490955.1 Micoletzkya japonica
ACGATAACGACGAACACGAAAAAAGTAAATTACATGAAAATAAATAAAAAGCGCGCGAGCAGCACTTGCCGCCCTTCCGCACACAGTGTGTTAAACACTTGCAGTATATGTGCTAGGAGTCTTTCCGCATTTTATTATGCGGATCTCAGCAAAATGTGTGTTTCAAGCTTCAATTCGTGTTGCACGGAAACAACGGAGGTGTCGAGGGACACCAGGTTGGAGTGCTGGAGGCTTAAGCAGACAGTGTTAGATGTAGCCTTTTTGTGTTTTAAAATTATGAAGACTCGAGAACTTACCCTTGCCACAGGTCGATTTCCTTCTTCACCGCTTCGCGCTTGTCCGAAGAGAACTTGACGAGTTTAACAGCCACCTGCAAGCACCAGTGCACTCATACTTATTCTTAGAGCTTTGGGCTACCTCAGGGGAATTGTTTTTACGCTCTCGTGTCATTTGGTCAGTCTCACTACCTAATCTGCGTATTCGCATGAGCACTACTTACCTTCTGTCCATCCACTTTCGCCACTTCGTACACAGTTCCCATTGCTCCTCTGCCGAGAAGCGAAATCGATTCCCTCATCGCTCCGAGTAGACTAACCAGGACGGAAAGATCATCGTTCTGAAGAGTTTTTTCAAGCGGTTTATCCGTTAAGTCAGGAAAAATTGATATACACATTTCTCTGCGTCGTACTTTTTTTCTCTCGCACAAGAGGATATTAAAATCAGATTTTAAGCTGTTTTAGCCATTCTGAGAAGCCATCTATCAAGCACCATCACTAGGATGTTCGATTATAGCAATTTCAAGAAGACTCATATTCATAAGTAGCATGGTTTGTTCCTAGCACTTTCTCCTTAATTATTCAAAACATTGGTGGACCTTTATAAGTTTCTTTTAGTCCAAACTGGCAAGACCCATTGCTTGAGAGACCAAACCAGAGAGAACATAGTGGTGTTTTGATCGTTTCCCTACTTAGATAAAATTACTGCTCACATCGCGTACCTGATCTGCAGGCAATACATCCTTTTCTCCCTCCTTGTCTGCCTTCGTGGCCGCCCGAACATTCTCGTTGTTCGCTTGTACGGTAACGTCTATCTTCGGCTTCTTAAAAATATTTTTTGTATATTGATTGGCTTTTAGCAAAACAAATAGGGGCTTTCTAGAGAATCGATAGAGCGTTTTTCGAGGGGTGCTTTTGAACAATTTCGCAGTTAACTTGCCTTTGCTGGGGTAACAGTAATATCACTGTCGCTCGAGAGCGTGTATGTGACCATGGGGATGACGTGACGAGAAGCAATCGGGTGGATCTAAGGAAAAATACTTCAGTGATTACTCGAGTGCACGACGGTATTACGCGAAACGAAGAGAAATCGGACAAGGAATCGATAGCGGAGCTAAAACAATAGAAAATTAGACAGACAGAAATTAGTCTTGAGTGTGATGATTCTCTCTTAATACAGTCACTTGTTCATCTTAAAGGGCCCCTCCAGGCAATATCTACCATATGCATTATTTGACATCCATGGATAGCTCACAATGTCCTGAGTCTCATACTCTCTCCTTTTTATTTGAAACTTCGCCGTTGCTGAGAAAAGCTGTGCAAAGATTTCTCTCGCTGTCTGCGTCTCTTCATTCCTCTCTTGTCTCTCACAATCAATCAAGCGCTGTTAATTGGTTATCTCTTGAAATGAATGAGATGGTTGGAGGGACCCTTTAAGGCCTTGTCAGACACAGCGTTTCCGTAAGGCGTACATCGAATATCGAATCGAAGACATCGAAGTAGGCACATCGAAGCGAACAAGGGAGGAGCTTATCATAGATAGGAACTTCCATGCAGAATAGCGAACTGACTTTACTACTTCCTTGGTTAGATCGGCCAACGGGGGAAACGTTGAGTTCAAGGGTAGGGGAATAGGATCGCGGAACTGGACAGGCCCACATCGACAAAGCCGTGATCCGATTCGGGTTGAATAGCTGACGGTTTAAGCTATCCAATGATGACCGTTCACGCTCGCTGCAGAATTCCCTTGCACAACATTCGGAGAGTCTGAATTTTCCCCAATTGCGTCTGAATTATCCCCAATTTCGTCTGAATTATCCTCAAGTTCTGCGTCTCTCAGATTTCCTGCTCTCGCTTGTCTCCCACTCTCTTATCTTTGCATAATCGCTAGTTCATTACCCAAGAGGCAGAATGATGTCAATTTGCACGCCTTCCGATCGCAGCGAATTCCTCATAATGCGGGCACTTTCGAAGGTTTGCTTCCTTCCTCATGCTCCCTCTCAGCTGGATAATTTAGCAACTTGTCGTTCGCGATAAACGGGACCATCATTTCTGCATCATTTCTGCGCTGAATGACGGGCTTCCCGTATACGGGGGATGAGACCGATCAACTTTACAAATCAGGAAGCGGACGAAGTGAAGTGCCTGACCAGCAGCCAAAGCTCAGCATATTGGTGACCTCTGTACAGAGGTTGTGTGTCAGGGAAAGAAACTCCTGGACAACATTAGGGGCTACCGCAGCGCGCTTCGTGGATCGCCGGATAAGTTTTGCTAGTTCTACTCGGTTTTTTATAATCATGTGAATTCATTTATTATTAAAGTAAAGTGAACGTTGAGAGAGCTGTGCAGTTCTTACCGCTAACCACCGAAAAACTTCAGCCGGAGCCGGTCTTAAGCTAAGCTGGCATTCTTCCAGGAGAGTTTCACTGTATTTAACGGAGTGCGCAGCAGAGATTTCTCAATAAGGCTTTAGAGATGGAGGCAGAGAATTGTGCTGATTACCACGAATGCTTCAATGCTTCGAAAGGTGGAGGGGACTTGCGCAAGTCCACTGCCGGGGCAGCGAAGCCTGTCCATTACCGGCTCAAATTGTGGCCGGTGTTCATTTGTTGAAGTAGCCACGGTGATATAATTGTGAACAAGGAGTAAATCAGTGACATCTGTGAACCGTTCATGAGGGAATCGTGTGCAGACGATCAGCAGTGAAATAGCGCTTAGCGCAACTCCACTGCCAGAGGGAAAGCAGATTGTCCGTCACGGATTCAAGTCCGGTACCTTCTTCGATTGTCGAAGTAGATGGCCATGATAGAATAGTGAACAACGCGCAATTCCATGATATCCGGGGAGTTGCGTGGACGTTCTTAAGCGAATCGTGGACAGGCGATCGAGAGTGGGCGATAAAACAGTGATTAGCGCATGCCCTGCGCATCCCCAGCAGGTAAAGGGATCACGATAAAGGTGACGACGATCCCGACCGAATGAACGCGACTGAACGAAGGAGAAGAGTCGAAGCACGAGGCAAGTAGACGGGCGTCCCTCAATCACAGGCAAGAACTCACTCCATAGTGAATGGTATGATGCATAATGGAAAGGAAAGAATACCGGAGGGGCAGCAAAGTTAGCGGATTAAGCAGAGAGCAAGAAGAAGGCAACGCGATAAGGCGGCAAAGTAGGTATGCGAATTCGAATGGGGAAGTAATCAATAAAGAGCGGAACCGCGCGATTACGGTAGGTTGTTACGCAGGGCAATCGCGTCGGGACGAAATACACCTCAAATTTATTCATATTCGACTCTTCGTTATATTTGTTTAATAGTTTGCTTGGTTTCTTTGTATAATCGTTGTGTTGTTCACTGAAAATCAGTTGCTTAGGCCAGGGAGTTCTGGTAGGGGAAAGTATTGATAATCGCAATATTGCACCAGCAGCCTTTAGGCACTTCATTTTTTCAAGCATAGCCCACACTATGCATGCGAAATGCATTGGATAGCAGTCAGTTCGCTGTATTGCTCGATTTTGTTCCAGCTGCACCTAGGATAATAGGGCTAGTTGTCAATACGCAAAAATTTTGTCTTGTCCTAAATCACTAGTCCTCGGTAAATGAGTTCATGTAATTACCGGTGCGCTCTTCGTCCATGTCCATCTACCCCTCCCTCAAAAAATACAAAAAAAACGTTTGCGAGCCAAAGACAAAGAGCACCCTCCTTATGTGACTGGAGAGGCGAACGAGTGAACGAAGAGCTTCAAAGTCTTGGGAACATTCCAAGCCATCTCTTCTCACAGCGAGCTCTCGATGAAGCTACGACAGTAGTCTTCTCGGAGATTCTGCATTATTCCTCGTTCTTTATTATGTGGAACTGAAAGCAAGAAACACACTAGGCTCTCGTAGCTCTTTCTAGAGTAACTCTGCCTCGACATTTTCGATTCTGCACCGAAAATGAGACTGCCGAATACTTGATACAAATTTGAATATGAGGTAGACCACAAGCAAGTTAATGTTTTGCCGGACGCATTCCCATTTTAGACGTCGAAGGCGTTTTGGCGATTTCCCGTCAAAAGCGCCTCGCGAGTCAGAGAGGGCGAAAGCGGAGGGAATTTATAATGACGCGCCTCGCCTTTCGTCCCCTCCCCCCCTTCATTCATGCCCTTACTCTCGGCGTTTCTCGCCCTTCACCTGAGCCTAGTCCACTCTTCCTACCTCCTCCCTCCTCCCTTCCAATCTCCCATTATCCCCGCCGTCGTCAATCAGCAACAATCCTTCTACTATGAATGTGCCACGGGCGGCTGTCCCGACTGTCCAAGAGGTTGTTCCGTTATTAAAAAAATCCTGAAAGTCTAGAAAGTAGATGAGAAGCAAAACGAGTAAAATTGTGTTGCATATTTAGGTTGCCCGATAGGCTTCGCCCTCTGTCAACAGTCCAATCAACGATGCCCGCAATGCCAACGTCAACCTCTTCCGTATTATTGCATTTCAACTAAGTGTACGTGTTATACACATTCACCCTTCATCAGAGAGCTTTACACACAGCATACGTTTGTTTCGATGTTTGTTTGATTAACAGGACTTTTCATTTCGAGTGGTACAATTTCTAGTGATCAAATCGTAATATATTGCAATGCAATAATTTTTTGTTTCAGACCAAAGAGTATGCGATTCTCCGATTTCCATTCGCTGTGTTTCCTCTCCAAACTGCGTTCTTCCGCAATGGCTGAGGGATGGAACAGACGATTGTGGAGACGGCAGTGATGAAGGTGAGCCATTATTTGCAATTCAAATGCTTAGGTTAATTAATGAAAACGAGCTTTATCAATTAAAATATACTAACAATGTTGTGGTTTTAATTGCAAAATTGCAGATCCATGCAATTCGGGAATGTTGCGATGTATACAGATGGATGAACTGAGCACAACGACACCTTCTCTCGAAACTACTTCTTCCCCTGAATCAGAAGCAACGAATATAACTGATACTCTGGAAGAAGAGGTGTCTAATTCACGTAACAAATAAACGTATTATTGCAGTTGAAAGCTGAATTGGGCAAAAACGATACTGAATTGATACTGGAAGAGCTCCGAGCTGAAGTAAACGCTTCAGGTTAACCATAAAAATTCTAACAATAATCTTATTTTTGCTTAGCTTGCGAACCCTTCGAATATCGTTGCAATAGTGGAGAGTGCATACTGACTGTGATGGTACTCGATGGGAAGAGGGATTGCTCAGATGGAAGCGATGAAAGTAAGTGGTCTTATTCATAGGGCCACGAAGCGGTGTTCATGATTTTATTTTTCATTTATTCAGTGAAATGAATAATAAAGGAAAGGTTCAGCGTATTGCGATGAGTTCGGAACCTCGTGCGTATTTGCCGATAAACCTTGCGCCCTCCAACCAGACTTTTCCGCCTTTGCATGTGGCTGTCCGCAGTATTATGTGAGTTTAGAAAGCAAGGTCGTTGGTTGAAGATTCCTAGCTAGGAAAATTAATTAATAGGAAATTAATCCCAGCCGCTACAGCTAAAAATTATTACTTTTCTCTGTTTGATGGAATCATTTCCAAGCCCACTAATAAATTTTACAGGACTGTCATATGTTTCGTACTTTCTTATCAAAGCATAAAACAACATTCAGGAAGCAGAAGATAACAGATGTGTTCCGATTCCTGGATTTAGCAAGAACCCGTGAAGATCGATATGCTAAGTATACGACTCCTCATACTTCTCACTAAAATAGCTTTACACTGCCCTCTGATAAATGCTTTCGAATCGGCCATTCTCCATCTCCCGTTGTTTCCTCTCAAAAATATTATGGAGTTTGCTATGAATACTGTCAGGAACAGAAATGATTAAAATTCTAGAAGACGAAACATTCGCACCAGGAAAGGTAAGATAATTGTGCAGAAGCAACTACAGCGTTTAGGTTTGCTTTCGAGAGTTTGTGGTTGTATTGGTGAGAGCAGGGTAAAGGATAGAATGTACACATACTTTATCAAGGACGAAGAAATTCGAATGATGTTATTCAATATCTTGAATAATTTAACGTCAACCAGTTGATTTTCTCCCTCTATCATATAAATGTTTGATAAATAGTGATTTAGGATCTAAAGCGCGGTCCAGTTATAGCCTCTTATCCTAAATCGGGAAATTTCATAAATTAGTGTGAAAAGGTTGCCATCGTTTCTGTTTGCATTCATATACATATGCTTTGCCTGTTGGCTTCATTTGCCTTGCGAAATTGTCTTCATATTCTTCACATGATTCTTCCCTACACTTCGATTGATTGCGTGCATTATAATTGATGAATTCCTTTGAATGTCGGAAGTACATAAAAAGCTGCCGACATGCATAGCTCTATCTTAGCTTTACGACCGAAACGCATACGATTGTTATATGCTTACAATGCCGTTCCTTGTTTTGCCCTAGTGAATCGGTGAATCACCGTTTCTCCCTCACTTGGTCTCTGACACACTCATAACGCCGCTTCGTCTCCCCTCACATATCTTTTTCTCAGTTTTGCCTTCCTTCTTCTGTCCATCTTCTTTTCTTCCACTTAGTCTTTACAAAACGCTAATTATCTGTTCACATCATTGCTACACTAAATAACATTTTGAATCCTGGCTTAACTAGTAGATCTTCCCATAGATCAATATTACTTTTATTATATGCTGCATTCAAGGTAATTCTTAACCAACCATGAAGCTGCTGCACGTTCTCTTACTGGGCTACATGTCAAAGGTAGGGAGATGATCATACTGTACTCCAGCATATACTCTTCATCAGAGTCTTCACGGAGTTGGTCGTCATCTGTCAATCTTCTCGGTTCCCTGTCAGGAAGGACTGGTCATCGGTAGGCAAACAGATCTTCTCGCGGTATTATTACACTTCTCAAATCAAGAAAATAATAATCGCTTATTGTCCAAGGAAGCGTATAGTGTGGCGGTGAGTCATCAAGCGAGAAGGGAAAGTGATGATGCGATATGAATCGTACTCCATCAATGTATTACTCCAACATATATGACCAAAGATATTTATTCTATGTATAAGCAAAATGGTGAAAAAGAAAATGGAATGATAATAAAACATCAAAACATTCAGCCTGCTTCTGGAGGCGCGGAAAGAAGAGGTCATGTTCGGATATCAAGGTACATAAGTAACCGATCATTTGTCTGCAATTTTTACTGTTTATAACACAAGTTGTCCAATCCTGTAAGCGTTATGTTGTTGAATAATTGAATATTCAGGCTCTGACGAATGCGAGGCAATCTGTGGTGATCGATTATGCGAAGAATATCTTGGAGAATACGCATGACAATCGTGAAATCGTAAGCAGCAAAACATGAATATGGATTTAAAGGTGGTGTAAACAGAATTTTTGAGGCATTAATCAGGCCTGCTTTTTTGTGATTTTAGGGTGCTAATTCTAAACAAAATAACAGTAAAAATTAAAAAGCTTTTAAAAATTGCTGAGAAAACGTGAGCGAAAAGTTGCTTGATGTACAGGGAATTCATAAAATAACGGCGCGAAAAATTATTTAGATCCGGTACAGTACGCCATCCGTAGAATAGTTTGCGGAAAATTGCGTTTGGTCGAATGTTTGGTTTAGCTGTCATTACCGTAATCTTTTGCGACTGTGCAGGCTCTTCGTGGCGGGAGTTTCTAATGTTGTTCTGTTTACACCATCTTTAATGCCATATTTTCAGTTCGAGGAAGGGCTAAGCAGATTCTTGCGGGAACCGGAGCAGATGGGTCAGATTCATCAGATAGTAAGTTAATTAACATCGACTTGTCTCATAAGCGATTTAAATATTTCACGAGGAAGTCAACTGTTAAATATGAAAAAATTGCTATAGGAGAAACTATTCTGATATCTTTGCTCTCTCTCATGTGTGAATTCAGCATGAGCTCGAAGAATGGGTCAACAAGACGTCGGCACTAACTACTGCTGCCCCGAAAACGACGATGCTTCAATCAAGTGCCGCACCCCCTTCGAGTTCTTTTACCAAGGCAGGCCTATATTGATTTTTATTGCTCTTTATTGCCCGAGCTGTACGAGTCGGCTATGATAATATTACTGAAAAGTCAACGTGCTGCGCCATTATTCTCTCTTGTTGGACGCTGCTGAAAAACTATTATAAAACTCAAACACGGAGCAGACTACGTTAGCTCAGCTGTCTCTGACACAGATGGACGAACGCGAATGGACGAAAACTATACATTAAGGGACAGGTTAAGACGGTCACTGTGAGACACTACTCCGGAAATACAGGAATCGTATACGGTGACGTGCATTAGAAATAACACTATATAATCTCTCCTCGCTTTTAAGCTTATCAAATTCTTTTTTACAACAACTATGTAATGAGGGATAACCAATGCTTATTGAAACATAGGTTCTGATTTTGCGTTTTGGTCGGAATAACCATCTATATGCTCTATATTCAGCGTGCTTCTCCATGGAGCCCAACTCGACTATTTGCCCACATACAAAGGTGAATTTGCATAGTTTCGCTTCGTGAAGGGTGACAGTTCGATGTATTTTTGTATAAAAAATGGGTAATATTGGTTTGACTTGTACTATCTATCTTCTAGATCGCCTACAATATTCGCTTCAAGAGCTCGGTGGAAGACTATACTAATGATATCATTGAAACGAGTAGCGATTTCCGTGACACAGTGAGAACAGACTAATACCTCATTTTTATTATTAGCACAACTAGAAGTAGGATCTTCTTTTAGTTCAAAGCAGCGGTTGTCAAGTACTTCTCAGAGAAGCAGAACAACGAGGAGAGAACATATTCAGTGGTAAGTCTGGTGTTGTTTCCATGAAGCTAGATCGATTTCGCGAATCAAAAAAGAGTAAGAACATGGTTTCCTTATTCACAGGACATAAGGATAGTTTTTGGGACTGATGTCCGTCAAATCCATTAAAGATACCTTTACGCATTATCGAGATGACCATACTAGTCAGATTAAATCTTATTCGGCCTTTGATCGACCATATTATTTTAGTGCGAGTTCCAAGAGTGCCTTACGACCACCACGACTCCTTCAATCGTTGAGGGGAAACAGACTGAATCTTCGGAAATGTCGTCGACTACGGTACACATTCTATACATTTATATTTTTATTCAACTTGAATTCACCACTAAGCACACCACGTTTCCATACCACATTGCTAAACGCAATATTCTCTATTCGCATTTCGATTCCCGAACCTAGAAATGAATTAACGTAGGACGGCTGGGACCTGGTCGCTGTCATTATCGTCTGCCTAGCATTCGGCCTGTTCATGTACTTTATGAAGGTATCTTCGTTTATAGGATTAATCCAATCACTAATATTTTCCTCAAAATCGTTTTTTATTGATTTTCAATCTTAGAAGAATGCTGGAAGCGCGACAATCAATAATCACGTACGTTTCACAAGAGCCAATTATTCCGGTAAGACATGTGTTTCATGAGTTAGTTAGCATAGTAAGATCCAGAAACAATTATTCACTTAATTTCATGAACAATTTTTCTCAGTCAAACATTACATACCTTCAATTACTATAATGGAAAACATACATTTTTAGATTCCTCGACCACTCCTCTTACCACTTCAATGGATCAGCAGTAGAACGATAGATTCGTTCTCGTCAAGTTAGTCAATTCAGCCTAAACTAAATTCTAAATTATTACCAAATATTTCAGTAAGCACCATGAAATATGAATAAATTGCAGCAAGCGAGCTACAATGAAGGAAGCGTGAGATGCGCAGTGCTATGAGGAATTACATCTGTACACGACATTCGGAGTCCAACATATTGCCACACTTGTTCCTTTTACATTGTCTCTCTGACAGTTACATCATCGCTATGCTTTTCCTATGCATTCCCATGCCGTTATTTACCATTTCCAGCTAGTCATTATCACCACAAAAAATCATGCAAGTTGTACGAATTCTATTCTATCAATAAGTATCATAAATATATATTATCGTTTTTCGCTGTATAGTAAAGTATCGAGTCATTAAAATTGCGTATTTAGCAGGGTTCCAAACGATTAATCGTATACATTACCACTAAGGCCTATCACTCCTATCAATAAACTTTCAAAACCTTGGTACGGTTGATCACTGCACAATTGACCGAACGTTTTTGAATATCAAACCGTCACAAAACCAAAGATTAACAAACAAAAAGACTATCAATTATTCTCTTTGCTCACTCGTTTCCCGGGATCGCTCCTAATTCTCCTTTGATAAGCACCCGAACTAGATGAAACTCCTGTGCAAAAAATCGAGCCCGTACAAGAGCCGGAGAAAGAGAAAGAACGAAACCGTTCACAGTCACTTCTTTA
>LS903816.1:160621-173527 GCA_900490955.1 Micoletzkya japonica
GAGATATCGTAAAAAGTTCAAAAGTGACTACTATTATCTTTTGAATATCTCGAACGCATTTTTGTCCGATTTTGAAAATATGCCCTCAGGGCTGAGATATATCGATTTTGAGAAAATTTTCAAAAACGCTCAAACTTCGCCAGAACGCGTTTTAGAGCACGGGGATCATTTTTGAAAAAATTGCCTTATAAAAAAACTTGAAAAATTTTCGCCCTCCGGGCACCTCCCCCCCTGTGCGCGCGGTGGCGCTATGTGCCTGGCCTCCGTGTACTGGAAGAGTTCCTTGACGGCCTTCATAGTGATCGTCTTGGTGTTGTGGGTAGTGGCCGTGTCTTGTGAGCGGATGGTCGTAGGTTCGGACCCGGTGCGAGGCAAAATTTTTTGCTGATTTTGCGCGACATCGGGTGATCTTTTCTTTCCGTAATATCGTCATATCTGACCTATCAAGCACTTCTGTTAGTAATTTTAAAACAAATGAAACACGAGTATTGGCCTTAGTGAGAGGACTGCCTTGAAAACAAGCAGTTGAAGAATACCGCGTCAGATATGTTTCACGAAACTCACATACATATTTTCGTCTTTTTTTAAAATTCACATACGTATTTACGTCGTTCTGAAAAGTCAAACAATGTGGGAGACTAACTGCAAGCCCTGTCCCGTTTCATAGGTTATTTACGCATATAGTTTGCGATGGTTGGATGTGGTATTGTTGAGGAAAATTGTCCCGTCCGTCGTCTCATTCCTACTCCCGACGAGAGAGCGAAGCGGTATGAAGAGAGTGCAGACAAAGTAGGAATGAGTCGACTGACGGAACTTTTTCGTCAATAATATTTAGTAGAAATCTAATAATTCCTTCCAAAATTCGAAATAAACGACAATGCCAAGCATAACGGGTAAAAGGTATAATGTGATAATGTATTTGTACTATTGGACTAACACCCTGCCTAATACATGCTTAGGCGGTTCACGAAGCGTGCCACGGGAGCTCTGCGTTGTGTCCAGGAGCGAAGTTCCTGGACCACATAAGCAGAGCGACCGCGGCGCGCTTCGTGGGCCGCCGGATACCGCGTAGTTATAGTAGTTATGATAATTCATCTTGTTGAAAGGTGAGAAATCCAGAAAATTAAATTGCAGAAAAATGCGACTCTGACAAGACATGCGAGCTGGGATACTGGTGCCAAGCTGGAAACATTTGTTGTCCAATTGTTCATTTTGACCCCGAAGTTGATTAAACTCCCACCTGCTTACTTCCAACATCATTTATATCTTACATATTTTGTCTAAAAATAATGAACTAGAGCAAATCGATCACACCCCTCAACTTGTGTTGATATCTCGTGTGTCCTTTATCTTGTTGTTTCTTTCGCTTTCATACAGCTCTGTACGATATGGACACGTTGATGTGGCTGTGCTTTGTCCACAAGAGAACCACAAATCGGGAGGACTCTGAGGTAAAGGTTGAATTGGGCTTCCTCACGCAGACCCGAACTCCTCTTGGGCGCAGATCCACGGAATATTTCAGTTCAACACCGTTGTCGCTGAAAAGCAAACAAAAAAACGATTATTTCACGCAATGAAACAAAGATGAGAGGCCATACCGACATCCGTAGTCCACAGATGCTGTCTTCAAGTCCGCTACTTTAACCTCGATGCGCTTTCCTTTGGAAGCCTTAGCTTTATTAGCCTCTCATATCCTCCAAGCGTACCTGAATAACGTAGGAACACGTTGTGTACGTAATCTGATCATCGCTTTCCGGCTCCAGAGTGGCGTTTAAGCTCCTCCATTCATTCGTAGTGCCAAGCTCCTCAGAGCAGCCATCTGGCTTAAACGTAGAATCTCTAAACTCAGACACTTTCGCAGACTTTTTCCTCGCACGTCGGTCCTCCCCATCCCTCGGGGCAAGTGCAAATGGAACAGTCGTCAACGTTGGGATAGCCTCCATTCGAGCAGCGCGTCGACGACGCGTCGCATTTGGCTTAAGCATAGAATTAATTGGTAATTAATTGGTAATTAAATTGGCATTGTGTTTATTAGTTCCACCTGTGCACATATAGTAGCGATTGACGAGTAGAACGTCGTAAAAGGAAGGCCTGTGACCGCGAAGCGACCGGGCGAAGGCGGAGAAGTTTGCGTTGACGCCAATCGTCGGCTTAGTGCGGTCGATTCCGAATCTGCAGAACAACGCATTTCTTACCCTTATAATCAATACTATTATAATATCTGTGGAATAAAGGCAGAGGTTGCTCCCAAATCTTCGACAAGTTCTACACGTGGTTCTACTCTAGCATTGTACGAGCGGTTCATAGTTGGGACTTGGGAAAGAGTGTCGTACCCATTCCAGACGTAGTTCATGTTGCTTCCGAATTCAAACGGCACGCCGAACGAGCCGAGACTCGGGTCCTTTTTGAAGTTGTGCTGGCGATTGTGCTGAATGAGAAAGTAACCACAAAAACGCAGCTTGCAACCCCAAAAGGTCCTGATAAGGATATAACAATGGTAAGATAGTACGGCATTAAAAAACCTACGGCAAACCTGAACATTCTTGAGATCTAGCTTGACGTATTGGTCACGGTCGCCCCGAGACATAGTGTGCATTACACCGATGACGTGCGCCATTTCGTGGGAAACCGTCGAGAACTTAACGAAGAGCTTGATATTATGATAATCACCAACTATCGTCAAGCTAGTAAATTATGGGAAGTGTTTGAGACACTTGAAACAAGGGCATATCTGGGCTGGGAACGGTCGTACAGAGTTCTGGTTGGAATTTTTGGAATTCTCAGGACGAGATCTAGTTGTGTATCAAGATAGGTGATGATTAGACAACTATAAACCGGTTAAAACAGGCTTTTATCTAGAAATTCTCGCTATCCCTGTTCGAACCTCTCCAATGCCACATTTTTACGTTTTAAAGGTCTTTAAACTAGAGGAATCGTTACCGAACTTGATACAATAATAGATCTCGTCCTGAGGATTCCAAAAATTCCAACCAGAACTCTATACGACCTTTCCCAGCCGAGATATGGCCTTGTTTCAAGTGTTTCAAACACGGCCCACAATTTACTAGCTTGACGGTATATAGTGAAATAAACCGATCCGTCAGTTCCTTTCGTCCCAGAATGAGTCTAATTCGCTCACTCATTCGCACTCTGTCGCCTTATATTCGGATTTTCCGACGGATCTTTTTTAATAATATGAAGAGGTGGCTTTACCGACCGAATTGCAAGCCTTCGGGTCGAGCGAGACTAACTGTACTCCTCCCCTTCGGCCCGGAACGGCTTCACACTGTCCCGGAGCACCCTTTACTATCCTCAATCTGAACGTTACTCATCATATTTGATGTACGGGTTGGCAGACCGGAGAAAAATCAGTGGAACGAACGGTAGAATGTACAATGTATACAGCTTTACGTCACAGAAAACATGATATGAACGTTAAATACCGAAATATAGGGGGAAACATGAAAAAGTACGCGCAAAGATCAACCTGTCCTTTCCCTCAGCTCCTTCTACAAAGTTGACGCATGTTTGATTGTTCCAGAATTGTGCCGCTGCTTGCACGACCTTTCGCATGTAGTGCGCTCAATCACAGAATTCACTCATTCATTTATCTTTTTTTTCATTTCGACAAACACTGAAGTCGAAGCAAAAAAATGATGATATGTCCGTTGTGGGGCGAACAGTTGAACTCATACAACCGCACTTACGGAAGTCCTCGGCGAAATCGTAGGGAATAGGTGCAGTTCCCCAGATATTGTTTGGATACCCGTCCATTAGCGCTTGACGTTTGACGATGACGTGAGAGGAGCATAGCTTTAGGTCAGGAATATAATAGCGTTTTCTGGGTCTTTATGAACCTCGACGGCAAGGATGAGAAGGGCAGCACTGCAGATCATGGCAGGGAGATGTGCCGATTGCATTGTGGATGTGACTATGGATGTCAGAGAGAGATGGCAGGTGTACATATAGACATGCAGGAATACATTGAACCGAATGCCGTCTGTCATTGGAATTCGTTATTTTCGAACTTGCCGACAAGCCCTATGTACATTCATATTCATCTTGAAACAGAGTATCCGCCAATTATTTGTCTAAGGACTCTGTTGTCATCTAGCACACGAGAATGTACGTAACCTCTTCGTAGTCTCGTCATGCTGTCCGCATTGAAGGATTTATTGTACGTTTTAAGATTAAGTCATGAGCGTAATAATGACAATAATATTGCAGACACCCCGTCCCACTCGTTTAATTACAGCTTATCCGTTGAGCGGTTTGGCACAGCAAAATCCAGCAGCAGTGCATTGAAGAGAGCTGTCCGCACACTTTCCCCCAGAGCACTTTCCTGAATGAGAATTTCGTCATCTTAATAATTATTTCATTTTAACAATTTTTAAAGTGCAGCCCATTCTTCTCATTAGTTTTCTTCTGTCATGAAAACTTAAAATGTGACACATCAATTAAGCCTTCATCGAAAATCTTAGCTTGCATGCCAGGATAGATCAATCGAGAATCCACAAGCACTTTCTTAGTGAATTGTTTTCTCCGTTAAAACGCAGTAAATTACAAAGTTCACTTGCTATGGTCCCCCGTTGACTGATAGCCAATCTAAAATAATCTAGTAGGACTTATTATGAAGAAGAAATGAAAAAAATCTTATATGGTACCTTGCGACGTCCCACCACTACAGGGACAACAGTAACTGGGCATTCCGAAACCGGCCGGAACGCATTTGTAGCCCGATTTGCAGTCGCTCGCCGTATTGCACGCCCCGTCGTTGTTGTCACTCCCGCCGCACATCTCTCAAAGACATCCATTTATTCACTTGATTTCTAACATTTCAACATGAAGGAACTATTTTGCTATTTTGTGTTGCTAAGAGAGTAGCACATAACCCATGTGTATCTGTGCTCTTGGCCGTGAATTTACGATAATCTGCAGCTCTTACTTCCAAGACTTTATTGCTAAAAGATTTATGGTAAAACACTTACTGTCCGCACGGAGTAGAACCGCCGCAAGGAAGACGAGATAGAGCGAGCGCATGCTATAAATAGAGCAGCAAGTTTTAACATACATGCACGCGTACGTGCCAGTAGTTGAACACAGTTATAAGAAACAGAGGCTAGAACAATAATAAACGCGAGCCCAACAAACTACGCGAATGCACGGCAAAAGTAGTGTGACCGGGGCGCGCTGCGCGTATCCCCACTCTAAGCAAACAAACCGATAGCTCACCGATATTTCATAGGAGAGAGAGTGAGGAATTGAACGAGAAGTTTCTCTGAGTCATACTCGGGATAGGGTAGCATTCTCTGTGAAACATGCCTTGAAATTTAATGGTGTACATGGCCTTGCAATCGATAATTGTGCAGCAAATCTCTTTATCCATGTTACAAAACAATCTTTTCAAAAATCGATATGAATAGGTTAGAGCCTATCCGAAGAGCGGTCGGGGACAACAGAATCCTCCTGCGGAGCATCGTAGGGCGCCCGATCCACAGTCGTCATCCTTCTTGCACTTGCCTGAATCAGGTCAAATTCGCCTAGTCGGCTGGAAGAGCATTTCGACATTGGATTACACTTTCTCAGCATTCAGAGGAAACGTTGCTGAACACCACTCATCTCTACCAGGCTAGTTTTCATGAAATATTATATATTAATACGCTTCAAACTAAATTATTCTCAAATTTAAACATCGGATGTGTAAGCGATATTATGGGTAGTCAGGTAACATTCTAGAACGGTCCACACACCGTTGTGAGAATATCTGCAATATCCAACCGCGTTAGCTTGAATAGTACGAATTTGTTGGCAGAATAGTTGGCAGAATAGTGTTACCACAATGGTTCCATTCGATCTGTCTGTTCTCGTGGCGCGTGGTCGGCTCTGCATTCATCTCTCCCACTTTAGCCTTTCAACCCAGAACAGTTCGGCCGTCTCCTTCCCCTAGCAAGATGTAGTATTCTTGGGGAAGTATCGCTAAGAGAAGATCAAGGATTATTCCACTTCAAGACTTCTGAGCCTCGGGTCTGTTTATTGAAGATTTCTTTCTTACGAAAATCTCTTCACCTCCCTTCTTTGGAAATACCCTTCCTTGCGAACCCCCGATAAAGGCTATTCTCTCTCACAACCGTAGGATAAAGTCCATGTATAGTACACCGATCCGAGAAAATAGCGAGAGCAAATGAAGACATTCAAGAGACAGATATTGCACTTTGCCTTGCCATCTCGCTATCACCACTACTCACAGTTCAGCGATAGGTAAGGCTATGCATCAGAGCAAAAACGTATGAGCGATAGTGTAAGGCTGCGTATGTATTCGAGTAAATAAAAAGGTGAGTGATATGCAAAGCTAAGTACTAATTACCCTGCTGTCCTCCAGGATTGCAGGGGCAGCATGAGCCGTCGTTGCATTCATAGCCGTTCTTGCAATCTCCGTTCGCCTTGCAAGCTCCATTGGACTTGTCCTCTCGAGGGCAGATAACTACAATAAGCTCAATGTAAAATATAATAAGTTCAAAAATCGAAAAACGTTGAGAAAACCTACGTTCGGAAGCAACGACGGCTACGATAAGGGCGAGAACGAGGCAGAAACGCATCCTGCAAAGCGAGAATTAGGAGGACTAAAGGACATGCGAGAATTCGGAGCGAGATATATGAATAAAGGAAACGACGAGTTCACAAGGTCAAGACACGCATCATCTCACTCGTTCACTCTCTTTCTCGCTCAATCGCCCCAACCCCGGCCACTTTTATTTGCATCTTCTCGCTACACACCGTGACGAATGGCCGATTTCGCTGCCTCGTCCCTGTTAAACCGTAAAGATAGTAGAGCGGAGGGATTGGGGGATAAAATGAGAGAATTCACCTCCTAAACGTGGCCTTGAGAGCATTTTTTCTTAGGATAAGATCAGCTAAATAAGGACAATCTACACGGAAATCTTCGCCAAGATTGGGGAAGCTCTACACAGCCGACTAGCTTCGTGAACTCAATAGAGTGTAGCCTAGAAGTGCTCGTCCCCTAAATACCCCCATGTGACCATCTTTCGGCCAGATGTACTAATTACGCCACTCTTCGTGTGTGTTTATGCTGCGGTTTCGTCGTTTCCAGGATACAGGGATATTTGGCAAACACTTAGTTTCGCCCTTCATGTACTGAGTCAACCATTCGAACACAAACAAGCAAACTTTATAAAGAGTAACTGAACAGTGTTGCCCCCCCTCGTCTCAAGCGGTGATGTGGTACAGTTGCTTGTGCAGAGTTGGCAGGGCATTGCGGTCGGGGACCGAGAGTTGGCGAAGCGCCCTAGCGTGCAGCAGGGCACAGCGATCGATCGAGGACAGGAGTTGGGGAATGAGCTGGTGGTCCGGAAGACGACGACGCTCACAGAGAGACTTGGCCGTCTGGGTCGAGTACGGACCTCAAGTTGGTCGTGTTCTTGTTGCTGTACATAGCATGGTGTATGCGTGATTATGCAAGTTCGACGGGGAAATGCAAAGGCGCTCAAGATTTACCCCGGTAGTGCGCAGTCTGTTCGAGAATGACGCATAGGGACAGCATCGTGACCTCCTCCATGGTCGGTCTCAGGGACGACAATTCGAGTATCGTCTCGTGCAGAGCCTCAGACAACTCGAGATCGCTGCAAAGCAAATTGTAGCCCAGCGTTAGCTGCCCCCGAAAAACTACGGCATTTTCGCCGAACACGTTTTGTAGCCCGCTGCATAATGATGATGAAATAGCAGTTCTGTGGTCTTACTGCTATATGTAAACGTATTTTTGTAGTCTTAGGTGGTAGGTGTATTATTAGCTGGCTAGTGATACCTTAGAGCCGCATGCTCCGGCAGTGGATATAGCACGAGTCGCCCGAATCTCACGATGCCCCTCTCGGAATCCGTTGACGGAACCGAGGCAAGCATGGCAAGTGCGAAGGCTGTCTCACCCGCGATGAGAGCACTCGACTTGTTCGGGTTCTTAATGTGCATAATTCCCCAGCGAAACTTCCTCAACGGCTGGTTAACATTGTGACTCTGGTGAAATATCTCCAGCAGGCTATTGAAATTTTAGTCGCGGTTCAGGACGTCTGAAAATGTCGCTCTGTGAACAGCCATTGTATAGTCATGCATTACGGTATTCTGCGGTATTATCCGGATAAAATCGATGGACGCCTGGCCCAGAGCGTCGAGTTCGGGAGCGAGAGCCTTCACGAAGAAGTGACGGTCGTGTGCCATCGAAAAAAAATCAAAGAGCATTACGGTCATAGGTTGTGACGGAATCTAACAAGGAGATGCCGCGAACACTCAAATTTACGAGAAATGACCTTAAGAGCTTTTAAGGGACCACTAAGTAAAGTCGAAATCCGTTTTCAGAATCTGCTTCTAAACCCTCTATCGAGAGAGAATAGCTATACAAGTTGTGGAATATAAGCTTTAAATCGCGCCCTTTTTCATTAAAAAAGTGATCGAATGTCCAAATTTTCTATACAACGTCCATAATATTGTTCTGTGAGCTCAATAAAACGAAACAGAACATTCATCCGATCTCATGGCTATTTTTCTTTGTGAAAAGGCCAAACTCTTAGCCACGATTTCACAACTTGGATACCGATTTTCTTTCGATAAAGGGTTTAGTAGCAGATTCTGAAAACGGATTTTGGCTTTAAATATTGATCCCTTGAACGGTGTGAAGGTCGTTTCTCATAAATTTACGGAGTGTTCGCGGCATCTCCTTGTAAGCCATATTAATCTGCTAAATAGAATGATGCCTGATGGTGCGTAAACAATGGGAAACATGACAATTTGAGAAAGATGGTTTTCTTAATTCGTATCTGGAGTGATCGGACCGTAAGCGAACCTTCTCGTCAAAGGACATCTGAGATACGGAAGAGGCGAGGGATCGGAGTCTGTCCGAGCGGGACTTGAGAGCATAGCCGTGCGTATCAACATAGAGCGCAGTCAGCTCCGATATCGGGCATTCCTTGTAAAAAATTATAGAATAAAAGTTTTAACGAATTTTCAAGAATAGAAATCGTTCCTAGAACTTTTCTGCGAATATGAAACTGAATCATAACTGACCATGTCAGCATTGCTTTAGCTTATTTCATAGTAAGATGACGGTCTGTCCTAATTCGTGTGGGAGTACGGCTACCGTACTCACTCATTTTCATAGACCATAATCACTGCACCTTTCCAAATGCGCATGGTCCACAGTAGAAAAGAAGCAGACTAAAATATCGATAAAATGCGAACCTGTATGCTGAGTTGGGCGCACATCTTTTTCTGACACGTATACTCTGACACCCCGAGGGAATGTGCCTAACAATTAGGGGTTGACGAAAGGTGTTGTTGCTATGACAATCACGGAGAGAGACTGACTGACTGACGATCTCATCGCCTTTGGTACAAACGACAGCAAGCGTTACCGAGAGCAGGTGAAAATGCTTGCGTCGTGACCACTCATCGCCAGGGAACGAGCAAGGACTGATCAAACTATTTATTAGGCATTAACGCGATATACGCTGACAGGGTCTAGGAGGGGGCAGCTACCAGTGGTTAGGAACCCATTGAGGGACAACGGTCTGAGTGGAGGAGGGATATGAAGGGGGGAGAATGTTGTGCGATGATGATAGGGGTGATGGCGGGAGCGTTGACGTTCTTTAAGCGTCGACCTCCATGGACTGCAAAAGATTCTATTTAATGTTTCATTTAACTAACTCGATAAACTGATAAACTGATTTCAACTTCGAGTTTTCTCATATATCAGGGAGATTCTCATCGTCTCTTATTTATCGTTATATTTCGTACCGGTTCGTGGACCTCGATGGAGATGATGCGAAAGCTACCAGAGGAACTGTGCAGAACCGTGTCCCGGGTAAGCTAAAAATACGAAAATAAAAAATATTACTTCAGACATTTCATCATCTATTATTGCAATTTTGCTTCCCTTCAATATTTGTGAAACTGTCAATGGACAAATGACTATTCTCCCACACTAATTTGCATACCGGGACCTCCTTGGCATTGTTGTTGTGGTTTTCAGGGACGGCCGGAGTGGGGGCGGGAGTGGTAGTCAGTACAATACACCACGGTCTGGACTCATTCGCCCCGGTCCGGAAGTTGCGCCTACTATTCCGCGGGCTGTTCGGATCGTAGGACGGATTGATCTCGCGAATGCGGCGAATCACCGACCTTAAGATTGCCAACTCATAGTCATACTCTAAACCTATGCTTCATAATCCTGTCCAATTCCAAACACGCTTCTAAGCGGCACTCTGCCCTGTTCCCTTTTCCTGTTTATCTCTGTTTGCAATTGTATGCCTACAGTGATGCAGACTTTCAATCGCGCTAATTGACAAAGGCGAAGTCCAATATGCTTGTCAAGAAGACGTCAACATGTTTGCTCCTGCAAGCGACAGGCAACATTTGTCCGGGCGGGCTACCGTAATCCCGGATAACTCGTTACCCGCTTAAATGCTGATCTCACACATTTCTACACTTTCTACCCCTTTTCGAGTTCTCTTGCTTGCAATATTTCGGCGATAGAACTCCATAACGGTGCACTAAATGGCAATAATAATAATAATAATAATAATAATAATAATAATAATAATAATAATAATAATAATAATAATAATAATAATAATCATCATCATCATCATCATCATCATCATCATCATCATCATCATCATCATCATTATCATCATAACCATATCCACTTCCTAAAACGCAGCTTCTCCTGCTATACTAGGGAAATTCAGCGCAGTATTGAATAGAGGGCAGCGAGGAGACTGACTCTCTGCATCCTCGCGTGAGGTCGGACTTGGAAGCGAGACGGTAGAGACACGGATCAGGCACGACGCCCCGCAAGAGGTTGTCCACCACAATCTGCAATTGATTAACTCATTTAGTAACTAAATTAATCTAGTCTTTCATTTCTCATATAGGTGTTATGTATATGGAACCACAAGAGAGAAGTGTGCGGGGGTTAGTAATAGAAAGAGGGGAGGGCGCTATGAGATAGCATTGATTGCAGCGAAGGTTTCGACCTTTTTAAAGGTATTAAAATACTATACGGTACGCAAGTGGTCTTATGGGAAGAGCTTCATTGGGGCGAGTACTCTAGCTCTCTACAAAGCCTTGGCAGCTTGCCAGATTTCGATTTGGGTCCAATATGGTAGGCTATCTAAGGTAAGGCTCGCCGTGTCCCCAACAGCTTACCACGAGAGCCGCGAACTCGTCCGCCCGATGTCTGAGACATGACACGTGCATCCTCTCCTCCTTCTTGCGCTCGGCCAGACGACAGCGAAGAATGCGGTTCGACTCGATCACCCACGAGGCACGCTCGAGATCGTCCTCGCTCTGTTAACTGTTACCATTTAATTATCTTATATATTTATTATTGTATGATTTATTATAGGTGCGTATATGTTTTTAGCACGCCCTTCTAGGATTCAATTCGCATTACGATTATTTGTACGCTATTCTCGCGTCACTGCCGGGGCTGTTCTCGATAGCAACTACAATACGGCGTCATGGTGTGCGGAAGGCTTCTTATTTTGGGGTACGGCAGGTCAGTCCTTAGGGATGATAGGTCACCGGAGAGGATAGCTTGCTTGGACCGAGAGAGGCCTAAGGTCTATCCTAAGCACACTAAATGCAACCTGAATTCGCTTCTACCAAGCTGAACGAACGCTCAGGCTTTCATAGGGGAATGTCCTGGCAAATGCTAATGCTTTAGATGAAGTAAAGGGCAGAGGCCCATATCGAAGTTACCCTTCGGAACACCGCTTTTTCCACAGAATACTGTGGCCCATTGCATAGTTAAAAATCGGACTTCTGGTATATTTTTGGCTACAGAATAGCTTTCTGGGCTACTATAGCTACTTTCCCAGACCCCCACCCCCTGCCCCCCAATCTATTCACCCCATCTTCCCTCGTCCGCCCGATTGTGTCCTCTCGTCGCTCTTATCGTTATCTACCCCGGTTCGTAGCCTACTCTTGCAAGCATTCACACAGGCAAAGGACGTGATAGACATGAGCTGATATCTCGTATCGTTCATAAAAGGGGGAGTGAATGAAGTAAACAAGAACCGAACCACAGTCTCTTTCTATCTCTTCTCTGCCTCTCTCCTGCAGCTCGTTCGCACATAAATTTCGTGCTGAGAAGCGGTCAAAAGGTTGAACACGATATGGTGAGAAGAGAAAAGGAGAAGGGGAAGAGAAAAAGGTGCAAGTTGAGCGAAAACTGTCTCATCTCCCCCCGCTCTTTCTCTCGTTCCCCTGATAATCTATGATGCAAGCGACGGCTAGGCTGAACCCCCTCATTCATACTTTATCCACACTAGTTGTTGATAATACATTAAGTTGATAATGGCACAGAATTAGAATAATATAACTAGTAGGCTAAGAGAGTCAAACAAGTGACTCAATGTGATGAGCAATTGTTATGTTAGATAATTTAGCACACTCTTTCTCTACTTCTCTATCTCTCCTATCCACCGTCCTCTTTTCGGAGATGCAGACAAGAGATAAGCTGACACTGGCAGCATTTCGCAATCGACTACAGTAGGCTAATTACTATAAGTAGTACCGTCGGTAAGCGTATTCCTACTCTCTTCGCTGTGCTCAACTCATACTGGTATGCTCTCTCGTCACTAGCTAGGCGTTCGGCAAACATTAGCCGTATTTGGCATGATAGGATGTCTTGGGATAAGCTATGCGTGATACTGTGAACATACCGGTAGCCGTCCGAGAGGTCCAATCTTCGCGAGCGGACTCATCGAGAGAAAACCTGCAAAAAGGCGGATGTGAGGAGGAGGTGGATATGCGGTACAAACGAGAAAAAACCCAATGCGAGATTGTGACTTGAGCAAAAAAAGGAGGGATAACGGGGAAAGTTTCGAAGAAGGAATG
>LS903816.1:180321-192142 GCA_900490955.1 Micoletzkya japonica
TACTCTCCCTCTTCATATCGACTGCCACTATCTCCTTACCTCCTTATCGCCCACTTTTTCATCCCTCAACTCTCTCGCTTTCATTCGGTTCTCTCCCTCTCTCTCTCTCTCACCCTCTCCTCACCTCTTTCAATCGTCCTTTTTGCCGTGCCCCCAACCCACTGCGTTTCCTCCATTCCCCTTTAAAGACCCCCTTCTCAGGTAAAGGGGACCTATCTATATCTGCCTCCAATGACTCTTCGTCACATCACAATGGAGGACATCGCCGCCGAAAAGCGCGATATCAACGAGAAAATCAGAACGGTGAGGCTTACTGTAGGAGTACGGCAGATTTGTAATATACAGAGCTAATCCACGTGGGAAGTATTTCCTGTTATATGATAAGTGTAATGGAACTTAATAGATCGAGGTAATTATTACGAATGTCTGGGACGGCAATGCAAAGTTTGTCCTTAATGTGTGAGAAAATGCACAGATTTATACATACCCATCACTTTAATTTAAAAATTTTGAAAAGGAAACAGGGAGCGGCGTTGACGCGACGCGTACGTGAAGCGTGCGGATCGTGAATCTTTAGTGCGCATTAGCTCTGACTACGGTAGCTGCCTATACGGAACGGAATTTAGGCACATGTTGTAATGCTTGTCTTTGAAACTGTTTTCCTGTTCTCATCCCCTCATTCAGCCAAGTATAAGACGAGAATGCGCTTGTTAGCAGATTTTTCATGTTTACAGCTTGGCTTACAACAAACCAGCGAAGGTCCTTTCGCTAGGAGAAGCTTTATCGATCTATAGGTTCTAGATTATAATAAGGAGATAAAAGGTTCAGACGTTTCCCGACCTGCACCTCGCGCGGCATCTGAAGAGTACTGCCGACGAAGCAGCTTGGAGCAAGGGACCGATGAGACTCGAAGCGATTAACAGACGAATGCTATGGAAGGCCAAGGACATGGTAAGGCGATATCTAGGGAAATGCTGCAGTATTTGGGGAACTTCGAGAGTTTCGTGCCAAAGAATTAGGTAGCCCAGGCGAGACAGTGTGCAAATGGGGGAGAATTAGGGGTATTTTGGAGCTAAAGCAGATTTATTCCATGAAATCTTGTAGATCTGGGAGTCGAAGGACGTTAAAGAGCTACTGTTAGATTTGGCGACGGAGCGGCTGACCAAGCTGAACATGCAGCGGATCAAGGCGATGCGCAAGATCGAGATCAGGTTCAGCATTTGGCACGTTGCCAATTAATGGTGATCTAGCCATAAAGTCTCTCGTTTTCGCACGCTCTCTCATAGCTGGTCGCTATTAATTGGGTTTTATTAAAGATCGCTATTATGACAGCTCACACTGGCAGCTAGCCATCGTCGGTAGACAACTCTTTGCTTCGAAATACGTTATTGTTTGACGATAGGTGTCATACTGTACGTGAGCAGAGAACCAAGGGTAGCTTTCGCCTAGTGTGCCACTGTCATTGATCAAGGATGGCTGATCAATTACATTCGTACTCCAGGTTTAGTGTTGTTATAACCATTGGATTTCTACTCAACGATACTTTCTGTACTCAATTTATGCAAGAAAAAAGCTACCGTAACCCGGAGTGGATTACTGTAGCGTTCGCGTCGAGAACCTCTCCGGATTACGGTAGTTTCAGTCGTGCTCGGATGGACGAGGAGGATGAGATACCGAAGAAGAGAAGACGCATATCCACCGACGCATGAACAGAGTAGTCCGAGACTTGCACCCCATTCCCTCCTGTTTACACCCCTCTACCCTAATTACGCCTATCCCCTAATAAAGCCATATCATGTAACGTTGTACCGTATACGCACATTGGCATTGGCGTAGGAGACGAGTTTATGGAGGTGGAAAGGGCACAAGCCAACGTAACAGGAGCAGTGCGGAAGTGGACAAAGTGAACTAAGCAAAGTGAATAAGGTATTAGATGGAGGCACGAGAGATCACGGGAACTAGAGAGGTAAAAGCATGAATAATGAGCGAGTATCGGGACTATCCTGAGAATAGAGAAGGGAGATAACTAGAGAACAATGCAGATTATTCTTGTATTGTTGGATGACGTTCACAGGGGACCGAGGTAGAAGAACTCGACGGCTTCGACGGGAGGGACCTTAGCGATGATATTAATTTACCATCTCAGGAAACACAGATATCCTCATAAATCATATAAAGTTTTTCATGAAGTTATCGTAAAGTTGGCTGCTTGTCTCAAAGCGCTCAAAGCTCACGAGACACGGCCCATTCCGGTCTCTCTCCCTTTCCGTCCCTCTCATGCTCGCGCTACCGTACTCTCGCCGGTCCCGTGACTTTCCAACCTTGAGAAACAGCGAAAAACGCTTCCGTGTCTAACCTTTTTCGCGTAGTTCCTCTTCGTGTATGGTGCCCTCTTCTCCTTGCTTGTATCCCTTCTCTTTCCGTCGGTCACATCGATCGAGTATCCAACACGTAGCGAACTCAGCGCGTACGTCTCACCTAAACACCTCCTTTCCCTCCTTTCACCTCTCCCTCTTCATCTTTCCCTCTTAGTATCATATCGTGTCGATAAGTGTTTGTTCCCCGTCTTTACACTCACCCCATCGCCTTTATCAGCACTGTACACTTTTCGTACTGATTACGCGGTGGCGTGAGCCGTAGACCACCCACGACGATAATTATGGTCGGAGTGAACCCGGGTTACGGTACAACAGCTATGCAGAAAGAGAGCATAGATATGAGTTTGCCCAAGTTGAGGCTTAAGCTCACCACACTGACTGGAGCCGTCCAGAACATGTCCTTCCATTGTAGCAGACTCGCAGATCATGGTAGGTCCTAAACACTTCTTTTAGCTCATCTTGTTATAGATATATTGTCGTTCTACGAGAAGAATTGGACTTTCTAGCTACATAAATATGGTCTAAACGCGTCATGCTGCTCCGAAGAGTTCACCAATCGGTCGTAAAAGCTCATGATAAGCCCCTCTGTAGCTTGTGATCGTCAACAAAACGCGGAGAACTCTGTACTTTGCACTATGATTATCGCTCGAACAATGCCTAGCCCAACATTGACGCCCATTTTGCGCATAACTAGTTTATGCAATACGGCAGAATGCTATGCGTAATATCGCGGAAAGTGTGTACCTGTAGCTGGAGCGAGCTCTGATTCCTCGAAGCCGTCATTGTCATTGTCGAAGCTCGTGTCGTCGTCAGTATCTGTAAATAGCGATACGCAATGATCCGATAAGCCAGAATAGCATTTTTCGTGTCTCGCTTGTTGCCAATAACTAAAACGACCCCTTGTCTCTACAAAGATCACTGCGGGAGACAGCATGCATCACGCTAGAGCTTTAGGGAGTGAAAAGAGTACGCAGATATGCCTACTTAGGGAGCCCCTTTACCGTCGCTGTACTGAACGAAAATTCCCTAACTCGTTAGGGAACACTTCGCGAATACACGGCAGCAACGGAAAAGTTCCCTAGAAGTTCGCCTCCCCTACTCTTTTTAGGGTGTTTCCTAGTAACATACCGTTCCGAGTGGAGCATCCCAGTCCTTCGCTTCTCCTCTCCTTCGCTTCCCTCCTCTCCCTCCTCGCCAGACAACTCGCGTACTCCTTGCTTAGGACGTCAACGGACTTCACTTCTCTTCTCTCCGTCTCGTCCCAGAATCGAGCAGAAGCATACGTCTTGAAGAACGCCCGGCAGACGTCGATATCATCATCGATGGACCTAATAATAACAATTTATCAATAATAATAATAATAATAATAATTTATCAATAATAATAATTTCACCAATAATAGTAGCCTTCTCCTATCTATCAAGACTCCCTTCTTTGAATATCATTTGCTGTAGCCCAGATCACAATGTTCTGAGAGCAGTGTGAACGATAAGCGAACGAGATACAGAAAAAATAACCCTGATTTCCGAAGGAACTCTCGCACAGAAAACATTTTATCCAAAACATTTTGACTCGGTCGCTAAACATTTAGAACATGGTGAGATAAGCAGAGTAAAACTGAAAAATTTATAATAATAATAAAAATAATTATGAGGATAATAATAATAATAGTAATTTAAGTGTGCATACCTCTCGACATCTTCCGTCATCTCGAACCACCTCGGTCTGTCCTCGACCACATTGAAGTCCGTCTCCTTGGTGATCTTCTCTGCAAGCAGCTTTTACGCAATACATTGTCGAAGGAAACAAAACATTACATCAGTTGCAGTAACGCAGTAATGTTCATGTATACCTATTGTTCTTGGTTGGCTTATTTCTCGGAAAAAACATTGAGCTGAATGAAAGGAGCTCTTTGATATGTTGCATAGATCCTGCACACATTTGTCGAATGTTCTCGATGATAAAATAACCGCGCATTTTTTGCATTTTGTACGCAAACTAATACAAATGATTTGTCTACTTTTCGGAAGGCCGGTGGGAAGTTCGCGTAGCTCAATGATGTCATCAACACAGTGCACATCTGGCCGTCGTCGCAGAAATCGAACTGAATGTTGGATTTATGTATATACGGCTTCACTAGTTATAGTCTTAGCATTATATATTGCCCAAGAATTTGCCTTTCTTCTTAATTCGCCCAAGAATTTGCCGTCGCATGCACCATACGGAAAGAGAGCTCGTGGCGCTTGATTATTAATTTTCCACCAAAAGCTCAAAAACCTCACCTCGTCTTCCTTCTGGAGCGAATTTCTCGTCGATTTCGCGCTTTCGTTCCTTCTGAAATTGTCTGTGTATAGTCTTTGAATGAATCTTCATCTTTTAATATCATAAAGAAAATTTACGGTTGCAAAAGAACCGATCTAACGCCCAAAATTGTCTTAGTATTACGGTAGCTTCCAGACTATCGCAATCTGACTATTATCGCCTAGACGCATAGATTCAGGGGATCTTAGAGTGACAGCGCTTCCAGTTTACCGAAATTTCTGTCCACATGAACTAATATATCTTTAGGAAGCACATAACTGCGCATATTTTCAATTTCAGTGCAAAAAGAACCGATTTGAGGGCAGATAAAGGCATAGTTTGCCTACCTCTCGTTGAAACGCGCGTTCGTCCATAATCTTCGAGATTTCGAGCCGCCGCTGAATTCGCTTTCGCTCCTCTTCGTCGTACTCGTCATCGGAGAGAAACGTGAATAGCGTCGTGCTCGGAAGGGCTGAAATACGGGTTTTTTTTCAAATTTCCAGCGATACTCACTCCGAACCCCTATATTTCCATTATAAATATACATTCAAGCTTGATCTTCTCCAGGAAAATACGCCCTTAACCTCGTCACACGTTTTCGAAGAATATCTTGGACGGGACACTCTCAAACAAGTGCGCGTTATTCGAATTGTATCGTAGTGATCGGTAATGGTATGGGGAGGGAGGGAATACGGATAAGCGCCTTACCTTCATTCTGTTGGTCCGTGTAGAAGTGGCTGTCCAGACTGGTTCGCATCGCATTCCAGTACATTGTCGATCTTCGCTCATTAAACCCTCCCTAAACCAGGCCCGTCCGAGTCACTCCTGTTCCCGCTTTTGCTAGGACCCCCGGGCGCAACGCGGTCGCGTCGCGTCTGGAACGATGGGTCACAGAGGGGAGCAGAGGGTGCGAGAGGAAGCACAGAAGGTCCTGAAAACGGGACTACAATGAGTACTGTTATGTGAGAATTATAACCAAGCCAAGGGGTGATATACTTACTCATCTGGCGCGAGGAACTGTCGAATCCCGCGTATTTCGGTTAGCGATGTTTTCGTAAGCCAAGTAGCGGTCTGTGTTATTTTAACCGAAGGGACTCTCTCTCTCCCTGTACTGTTGAATTATCAGATCTCTAGTCGTAGTTGTGATCGTGAAAAGAGAGCACGCAAAAAGCAGAGCGGAGCGTGAATTGGCGAGACTGCCATTTTGCGAGTGTTTTGAGAAATCCTCGAATTTCGGAAGAGATGAGTCGCATGACTGGCGTTCGTAGCTAAATCGGGAGCGCGAGTGTCTTGTACAGCGAGTGCGATGTTTCTCGAATTGCAATGTTGTTCAGCGATTGAAGCGGCTTCGTTGAGATGCCCGGATATCAGTCTTTTCATTTTACAAGTAAGTCTCATTTTCTTTGGGCAATAGGCAACACGTTAACACCGGGGAGCCAACGATGGTGAGTCGAGAGCAGAAGTGGGCGGCACGCAAGCTGCTTACCAGCTCGGTGAATGGAAATTATACAGTGAATAAGCAGAAACACATACGAGAACACGTGTAGCATTTCATCATCGGATTACGTCATGATGAAATTCTACAGGTGTGTGTTCAGTAGGAGCGTCGCCTACTAGGACCGGCAATGCACTGCGTCGAGCACGTCGGGTGTCCAGGTCGACAATCTAGACAACGTGCAAATTGCATGACATGTACAGGTCACATGCCATCGTGCTTTTTGCGGAAAGAAGAAGTGCAGTTACAATTTCAGCAGGAAAACGGGGGGGGGAGTAAAGGTGCTGGAGAGGCGAAGAAATCGCGGGAACAGTTCATTTTCTTTCAGAATCCGTCGACGGCATTATTAAGCTGCACGATTAGTTCTTTTTTAGCCCTTGTTCCTTTCATCGCTATCCTGTTTGCCTATTCTCGTTATTTGAATATTTCGATAAAATGTATATACCTGATTGAATATTTTCCAATACATACTTTTCATGCCAGTCATCGTTATTCTCTATGTAAGGTGCGGATAAATATATATCTATTGACGCCATCGATTTTTCGAGTAATTTGGCGCTAACTTTACAGATAAATAATAAAAACAACGTACTCCTCTGCAGTTCTCCTTATTGATGCATTGTTGAGTTATTGATGCATTGCCTTATTGATGCATTGTCGCGCAGGCCGAAGTACGTGGTGAATGTTGGGTTGAGAAAGCATTGTCTCGACTGGACCCCATGCTCCCCTTCCGTTGGGCGCTCAGTTAGGGATGGCCGGTTCCCGGTCCTGTATGCACTTCATCTGTTCATATTTTTAAAGGATTCTGCTTTTCCTGTCCTAGGCAATGTTAAGGTGTAAGAGCAATAATCCACAGAACGCCTATGTCATACTTCGGTGGGGGGTGCAATGGCTTTCGCGCAATAGTTACCAACTTTTGTATTGACTGAAAGTTATTTTGTATTGGGACAAAGCGAACTGACCTTCTGATGTCCATTGACATCGAGCTGAGCGGACGGACAAGTTGCTCATTGAGAGCGACGCCATTCTTGTTCAGCTGGAGTTTGAAGCAGGCAGCGTTTCGGCGACGATTCGCCTGAAACATTATTGACCTAAGAATATTCAGTTTTTTTGAAACTTTGAATACGTCTTTTACTCGCAAACACACTAAACTGCAGAGTTTGTGTTCCCGCGCTCTGTTCTAATACCATGCCAACCTCATCTCCGAATCCTCCGTTTTTATCGTCGTCGTCCAAAAACGCCCGCGAGCCATCATATAAGAGGGCACTTCACCGAGCGAGAGTTGCTTGGGCTGGGCAACTGAAAGAGTATCCGACTTAGTTTGTGAAGCGTATTCGAACACGACTACAGTTTCTTCTCCTCTTCTTATGACCTTGCATTGCCTTATTCCATTCACTAGCGAAAATGGCTCCCAGTCGTATCCTATGCATCATTTATTCGTATCCTCCGCGTCTATCTCAGTACTATAGGCCCCTTTCTCGTCTTTATCACTCCGTAATCGTACGCGTTCTATCAGCACTCTCCGCTATTTTGTTATCACTGCGGCTTCCTCTCTCCAGTAATGTTCATAGACGGCTATCGCCCCATTTTACTTTCGCCTGATCAGCCAAACAAGACAGTCTTATGTAACTAATAGTTTTGCGTGATGGCATAGTCTATGACCTATTCTCGGATATAGTACGTTATTCTTTCCTTTCATTCGTTGTTCTTTCCTTTCATTTAATGCATATCCACATTTTTTGTGGCTTCATTATCAATTAATAGCTCACCCAACGTTGTTCGGGCTAACTTCTTTATTATATTGGGGTGCGATTTGAGAGAATAAGAGGAAGGGGGACAGGGGAGAGAGATAGAGGGTGACAAGGGGAAGGGGGGGGGGGGGTAGAGGTAAACGGAGGTAAGGATCGGGAGTGTGCGTATTTTGGTGGTGGTGCAGTGATCTTCTTTGGAATCCTAATGAACACACTGTACTGACTTGTAAGGTTCCCTCATTTCATAATTTTTCGAAAAAAAATTTTTTTTCCGTCGTCGAAAAAAATCGCCCCTCAAAAGAACGAGATGAAAAGAATGATGCTTTCAATGCATCCGCCAATGCATTGAGCAGAGCACTAATTCGATCAAGACTGTCATCCGCAAACCAACAGTCCTACTCATTGAGCAACAAGGATAGTTAAATTATGAGAGTGGAGAGAGTGGACAGGCAAGGATGATAGTCTATAATTGGTTTACTGGAAGAATCCTCGGGAGAAACTTGAAGTGATTAGAAGGACGACCGCAAAAAATAGTGCATTGATAGAATGATGAGACTCGACTCTCAATGCACCAGCTCATTAGTGCATTCATTGATGCTTTGACCGTAAATCTGGTGCTTTGCTGATGTTTATCCGGAACTCTACTGACTTGTCTATGGCAAAATTCAACTGCTTAGCATCAAACTGAATTTTCAAGGACGATTTCCTTACAATTAGCGTAAAATGCTCCTCCGAAGCGGCTAGCCGACCAAGAGAAATGTTTTATTGTAGTTATTGTCTATCCATCGCAGTTCTTTACTTTGAGCCTACGCTTGCGGGAAACTCAAAATTGGGCAATAGAATACTCTTCGGTGATCGCAAGAAGATTAGCAAGATAATTTTCGACATTTCCACCACTACTTTCTTCGATCAAATGTCTCGCGTGTATGCGTCTATTATCTTCCTTCGCCCACTTCCAAGTAAAAGCATTACGTGCATATATTTCCATATATCTTCATGTTCCTTATTTTCGGTTTTTCCAAGTCTTCTCTGTAAGCCCTCACTATCTCAATATTAATATTTACAACATCCCTTTCTTTTTTTGTCTACTCTACGCTTTTAGTTCCCGTCCAATCGATACTCTCTCCGACTCCATCTCTCGTCATGAACACCTCCTCAGCCAGTTCCGTTCCCGTTGCCCGTTCTTCTGGAATTGCCCTCCCAACTCCCTCGAACCTTCACCGTCCAATCCCCGGTAAGTCTGCCTTACTCGCACCCGTAAACTGGCGACTTCTAAGCTCTTCCGATTTCTTTTGGATGCTCGAACCTCCGGAACGAGGTCATTGAGTGCATTGAAAATGCGCTGAGCCACGTGAGTATCTTTATTTCACATTCGTATGTTGATCGTTAACTTGGATTGACAAGTTTATCTCATCTTATCTCATCCTCCTCACACGACCATCAATGGAAGGGGATTACCAAACTACGAGCAATATACTAATCAAAGGGAATTATAACACGTTTACTGATCGTTTAGGTAGACGTAATTGTCGAAGAAGTCGATAGAATTTTAAAAGAAACTTGTTGTCGTCTGGAGACCGGTTAGTTAACCCCTCTATCCCATAAAAGAAGCTGAGCAGGAACGCGGCTGGTCAACATGTCTCAAAGAGCACAAGTTCACCGCTTTCTCCTGGAGGGAAAATTGCTTCAGGTAGGCAACTTAGCCCTGAATAATGAAAATCAATGCTGTCAAAATAGTATTTTACAGTTTCACTTTCACCCGCCGTACTACTACAGAGACCCGTCGATAGTAGAAATGGAGATAATTGAAGGGTCAAACTTCGTCAACTCGGTAAGACCTGTCTATATGCGGTGAAATGAGTTGCTTCAGCCCCTCTTCTTTTCCATTTGCAAAGAGTTGGAAGTAATGCGGCATGCAATCGCAGAGGAGCTTGAAGATATTAAGAATTGATATTATACGTTATATGTTCCTCCCTCTCCTCCAATTCTGTACAATTCCCTCCGTTCCCTGTCCTCCACTTGTTCTACCGGCGAAGACGGAATACCTCAGATTGTCTTCGCTAAGTGTGCCTCCTCCCTCTTCCTTCCATCTACAATTCTATGACATCTACAATACTAATATGCTCACTGTTGTATTTCTTGTGCATCTCCTTTCCGATTTCATCTTGCATTGACCTGCCATATGCAAACATTCACCTGCCACTCCCATTCCTAGACTCCATACCGACCTCTCCCTACCATCTTCTCAACTTCTCTCTCGCTTGGTGAATCTGTAGATATCACTTATCTGCATTTCTCTAAAGCCTTTGATACCGTGTACCTCAAAAAATCATTCCTCGTTGACCGTAATTTCTGCTTCCTTTCCTTCCGTTCTCTGAGGAGTTCTGTACGCATCCTATTCCAAACTCAATGCTCTTTCTTCCGCCCATCAACTGCAAACTGCCCTTGATGTTGTTCACCATTGGTCTGTATCCAACCAATTGTCCCTTTCTGCCTTCAAGTGTACCCATCTTCACCTCGGCTGTACTTCCCACCGTTCTCCCATTTCCTATTCTATCTGTTACATTCACCTCACTACCGTAAACCAAATGCGTGATCTCAGGGGTCCAAGTCATGCGTAGTGTTTTCAGTTCTTGACTATCGCAATGAGGCTCTAAATTCTTCTTTCTACCTATTTTCCTAATACTTCGGTCTTTGACATTCTGATTTACTTGACCAGCTACTGAAAAAATTCGTGTAAAGAGCGTCATCGGTTATCATGAAAGCGACCTTTGAAAGAACAACGTCAAAGGGAGTAGCATGATTAGTCTTCACTAGTAACGATGTCCCCGATCCAATCCATGAGGGCGCTCTTCCCGGAAGACTTAAAGTTGCTGTACTCGGTACTCTTCACGACCTTCTTCATATCCTCGATCGAAGTCAACTTCTTCGTCCCGATCATCGCCTTCAGTTATCAAGCAATGGAATCTCTCCCGTAGCAACTCTCCCGTGCTCATCTCCTTGTCTCACAGAATGGACAAGGAGATGAGTGGAGCCAGGGAAACATATAAAATAGACGTGAAGTTTCTCTTCTCCGGGATGTTACAGGAGGGCAGGATTCGCCCCAACTCTGCTTCTGTTTCAATCGTGTATGTGTATTTGTTGATGAAGCTAACTTTCCTTATGTCCCTGTCAGACGTGCAGTATGGTGGGGTGGGGACGTGTACGGGATGATGATGAAGGAAGTGCGTGGAGTTGTTACGGGAGAGATTCCATTGCTTGATATTAGGTAAGCCTGCAAGTTCAGTTTCTGATGACTAGAAAGCCTGGGAGAGTAGTCTTCCGCTGCAATAACGAATATCAATCAGGCTATGACTTTCTTATTACACCCCCACTCATTATTTTTTCCTTTTGTTTTTATTTGGAAAATCGGTTCCATGTCCCTTTAAGATTTTAATGTCACTTAAAATTTCTTGCCATTGGAAAAGTGTCATAAATAAGTTCAAGCTGTCTCGCAGCTAATGCTTAGTGCGCCGCCGGGTATCGCGTAGTTATACTAGTTTATTTTATATCTTTAAGAAGTAAAGTTCAGTAGAATGTAGTAAACCGATCCTTCATCTTACCAAACTTGCCCAATTTTGCACACATTCTCGTCTGATTTAAGAAAAAGGCCCCATATTCCGACCCTTTAAATTACCGTCCCATCAGCATAACCTCATTTTTCTGCAGATGCTTTGAAAGAATTTTCTGCAAATCCTTAATTGAAATATGCGAAACTGTTGGTCTGATTCCAGACGAACAGTATGGGTTCCGCAAAGGTAGATCTACTGAACTGTTGATGCTTGACGCCACAGAATTCTGGACTAGAGCGCTTAGTGAATCGAAACATGTTGACGTTGTCTACTTTGACTATGCTA
>LS903816.1:193075-211875 GCA_900490955.1 Micoletzkya japonica
ATAAAAATATATTCTACGATCGATAAGAAAGACCCCGATAGTAGGATACAAACCGCGATTGATACCATAGTTGAATGGTCTGATGCTTGGCAACTTGAGCTCGCTGGCCACAAGTGTTCAGTGCTTCACTTGGGCAAATCGAATATCAAGCGTCCCTATGCTATTAAAGGCCAACCAATTGAAAAGTGTTCCGAAGTGCTTGATCTTGGGTTCATAGTCGATAATCAGCTGAAATTTTCAAAGCATGTTGAGAGCATTCCCACCGAAGCCTTTCAAGTAAGTAACATGATATTGCGTGCGCTTAGAACAAGAAACCACATAATCCTTACTTCTGCATATAAGATTTATGTTCGATCGATACTTGACTATGGTACTACTGTTTACAGCCCATACTTAGCCTGTGACAAAACAAGGTTGGAGAGAGTTCAGAACTATTTCACGAGGCGTATTTATTTTCGATGCTTCGGCAAAACTCTTAGTGATATGCCCTCTCATGAAATTAGGAACAAAGAGCTAAACCTTCAAAGTTTAGAAGACCACCGTAAAGCAATCGATCAGAAGATGACCCATGAATTACTTTTTGGAAAGAAACGAATATCTACCTCAAATTCGCATTCACTTTGATATCCACCCCACACGTTGCCGTGGGCCTGGATTCATTCTTTCCTATAAACCCTCTTCTCTGAACTATCGCATGAACAACTTCTTTGTAACGAGCGCAAGGGCTTTCAATTCTCGTCAAAACTCTTTGCCTATCCGTCAGCCTATGTCATATCATAAATATAATCTTTCCTAATAAGTTTTCACTTTCCTCTTTTTCTTGTTTTATCTATGCATTTCCTTGTGAGATAGCAATAAAGTGTGTATGATCTCAGACTTTTTCTCCTCCGTTTCCTCTTTTGTTTTAAGTTGAGTTATCCGCAGAATAGTTTGCCGAAACTTAGGTTTGGTCGAATGTTTGGCTTGGCCGTAATCATTTGAGTCTGCACAGGTTCTTCGTGGTGGGAGTTTTTAATGTCATTCTGTTTACTCCTCTACATAATGAGTCCAAATAGGACAGTGCTCTCGTCCATTTCCCGAATATTGTCGATATTGGATATCTTTATATTTATTTTTATTTATTAAGACGGAAGTACATACAATTATTTATCTTCTATTTAATTGAAGTAAACAATACCTATAACAGTCCTAATAAATGCGGTAGGTTGGTGAAGAAGGATATTTAAGTATGGTCCTTCTTCACCTCCATGATTGAGGGATTGGCAATGCCCGTGAAGACAAAGAAGGGGCGAGCCACGGGCAAAAAGACGATCTTTCGTGGTCAGCTGTTAGCGTCTTCGTTACCTGCACAGAACCAGACTCATACTCCACCATTCTACTTTATTTTGCTATCCTCTATTTCCGTATACACTACATATTTCAATGTTATGATAAAGTCAATTGCTTTCCGCTCACCCGACTGATGCGATTCACGTCGTCGTATCCGAACCGGCCAGTGGGGAAGAGCGTGGGGAACGCCTTCACGTCCAGGCCCTTCCCATCGACGAAGACAGGGTCGTACAGATTCTGTGTTCGATTAACACTACTTCACTGACTCTTTCAGCGCCTCCTGCTCACCTTCTGAGGCAGGTAGTGCTCCTTAGCCGTTCCCGGAATCGTCCATCCTTCCCCACCCATGTTCTGCACCACGAGAGCGACCGGGAAATACCGTGTGCAGCAATACAGACGGGTTATCGGCCTCTAGGCTCCAAGTCCCACTCCTGTCCTCTCTCGAATATCACCTGAACTTGAATGACAGATCGATAACCACCTCAACTCGCGTCCCTTAACCCATCGCAAGCCGTCCCTTACGTCTCTCTCCATTGAGGTACAGCAGATCTCTCAGCACCTTGGGAAGCGATACCAGCAGCGCATCAGTCCTCGTTACGGTTACAAAAGCGACGTAGCAGTTGCTTCGGAGACGGGCGTAGGCAGAATAACCACTGTACCTACATAAAAGATTAGCCCGCTCTGTACTTCCCCCTCATTTCTTCCTCACCTCTCGCTACCTTCAACGCCGTTGTTCGACCGTGCTTATCGCTCAGATGGAGCATGTTACGGGCAGGTCTTCTCACTTGTATCTCAATCCAATTCAGCTGCTTCAATAAAACTGAGGAGTATCGTTATATTATTCCTTCATTCCTTTGTCCGTATACTCCCTAAGTGGTTTGCTTCCCTCTTCGTCCTCTGCATCCAACCCCTTGTCGCGCTCTCTCTCCTACTCGATTCTCTACCGTCCCATCACACTCCATCCCACCTCGAATATTACAATGATAAACTAAAAGTTGTCTAACTCCTGACAAGTGGAAGCTACCTATAAGAATGAGAAGCTGAATTAGCAGACATTGTAAGGAATCTAAGCATGCAGGAGAGAGGCGGCACTGCTTGTAAGACAGGGCCTCGACTGCAGGAAAATAGCTGATCTATGGAAGTATTAGAAGAGAATACAGAATAAACATAGTACGAGGCAGCGTAGTGTAATGGCAGGGTATTTCCATATCTCTTCACTGGTCCCCAACTCCAGTTTCTACTCCATTCCCTTCCCCTCTATTCTCTTAGCTTCTAGTGATCTCCTCCTGTCTGTATCCCGGTCACAAGCTTCCTTGTGCCTCGAGCTTATCTGATTCCAGTATTGCATCAGGCTTACTCAACCCTCTATACTTTGGTCTCTTTGAATCACAAGGCCGAAGGCCACATCCTGCTCTCTTCATTCCCCGTAGTTTCAACTACCCACGCCGATCCGGACAGTAATTGCAGACTGATCTCTAGTTCAGGTACGCAGCCGAGGCGTATATAAGCGAGAAGCTAGTCCCCTCGTGAGGATACCTTCCGGACTCCACCGATGCTCTACCCCATTCCCCAGTTCCCCCAGTTCCCTGATCCCATTTCCCACCTTCGTCCCTGGATCCCAGACCCTCATCTTCTCCCCTCACTTTCTCACCTTCCCCTCTCTTATCTTATGTAAGTCCCTGCGGCCCTCCATCACCCCTTGTATGCTTTTCCCCTGTTCCATACACCTCTATGAAGTAGTATATATATAATTTATCACCACAAAGTGTGTATCAGCAAGTGAAAGATGGCACATACGAAAAGATAGTAGTCCTTCTCTGGTCTTAGTCTATGGGCGCATCTTATGGGGAGCGATCGGACGGGTTGCCTGATGGTACGGGTGGTAACACCTGTATTATTACTGTAGTTTATTGATATCAAGCACCAGGGTTCTAAATGGAATCCTACAAAAGCTCACAAGGAAAAATGTTGTGCGCGTATAAACATTTTTGCTCTTTACTCTTTAAATTTTTGTTGATACAAAGATACAAGGAAAGTACTAATAACTGCACATCTGGTGTTCAGCAAATTTGATGTTTATTTTTAAAAGGATGGGCCATAAAGACAAGAAAGAAGAATGAGAGAATATCCAACAACTCGAAGGATTACTTGAAGGAAGCTTTTTTGAAAGCGAAGAGAGAAAAGAAAGGAAGAATCGACTTCAAGGAACTATCACTTCGCATGAGAGAAGAACGCAACTCGGACGGGACGATGTGTTTCTTACGCACTGAGTTGCTTTCACACCAGCAAGAAGGAGGAATATTTGCTAAGTTGACGAAGGAGACCAATGGAAAGAAGACTTCACAAGATATAGAAAAATCAGTGGACAAGAATCTGGATGAATTGGACGATACGGAGGGAGATATTGTCGAAGAATACCACAAAGATCCTTACATCTTGCCTCAAGAAGATATCTATCGAAAGAACATTGATTACCAACGATATTACATTTTCGGTGACGAATCATCCAAGGAGCCTGATGTTTTCCCTAATGATATTCAACGCTTTTCTGACGAACTTTAACTGTTGTTCGACCCTCTCAGACAATGCGTCATATAAGGATGGGGGGCTGGAGGAAGAGAGCTGATCCATCGTTGTAATAATGAAAACGAATTGAAAGAAAATCCAGGATTTAAGAGAAGACCTCAAAAAATTGTTTCTATATTGTCCCATCACGAATTCCTTGAGAATTCAGCGCTTGACCATTCGTAGGCTGACGCGTCGCTTACGCGGCGCGCATGATTTGGCTTCTGAGATTCTGATTTTGCTTTGATTTTCCGCAATGATCTTGCTTTATATTACAGTGTGTTTACTCTTCCAACGCTCTTCGACTCCGATCGATCAGCTCTCTTCCTGCACCCCCCGCGCAGCCTTATAAACAATTGAGCGTCTGTATGTCTGTCTGTCTGTCTCTATTCCCTTGTAGCTTTCCTAACGCTACCGCGTGCTCCCTTCACGGGTTGCTTTCATAGTTGTCCATGCTATCCCAATACTTTCCTCATTCGCTTGAATTGTTTTTAATCACTTTATCCTCTTTCAGACAGCATACACCTGTCTTCTATGCAGACCGCCTAAATCGGTCGCTACGGACAAATCTACAATTAAACAAGAAGCAATAGAAGATACAGAAGTCGATGTAGAGGCAGTGGAGGATTGGAGGACAGTGGGTAAGTCGAGAATAGTGTTTCCGTAAATGGCGCTAGATATTAGGGATGGCAGAATGGGGGGAAGAGTGCAAATATCCCTAGACTGCTGCCACGTTCTAGTCATTTGTTTTTGCCTAATTAGTGTACTAGGTTCGCCTTTTGCTCCCGTTCTGCCATCCCTAGTTTCCATCAATGAGGGTAGAATTTTGCTCTTAAGGATTGGCCCCTCGATGCCTGTGAAATACTTATCTCCTTTGTTGTAGCTTCACAGAAATAAGTATTCACTTATTCCACTCCGTAGGAAAGGGAGTTAGGGAGCCTAAAAGAAGCTACTTTCTCTCTATTCTTCCCTCCACTCTCCTTATCCCTCCATTCCCTCCCTCTGGTCCCCCTTCCATATCTCCCCCCTCTGTCGCGTCATCATCTCTTTTTCACAGTGGCTCCTGCTGTTAGGAGCAGACGGCGAATAGAGATGAACAAGTCATTGGTCATTCCGATTGCCTACCTCTCTCTCCTCCCTTCCCTCTCTCCCTTTTATAACCTACTGAAGGGAAATTATACACTTATGCAATACCTCAATTTTCAGCAGCTATATGAAGTCGTATCGTGCGCATACGACGCATTGCAGACCAGACAATGTTAGTCCCTTTTAACTTTTAAAATGACCTTTTAACTTTGCATTAAGCTTCTCGATACAGTGTGTGCATATTAACGAGCACATTATTACTAGCAATTATTTTGTTACTTATAAGAAAAGTCTTTGAAATCGAAAAAAAGTTCAAGTCTGACCAAATCCGGATCCGTTATAATATCGTGTAGTTAGTAAGCGACGTGTCTAACACGTTCCGCGCAACATGAATTTTTTCCAAAAATCAGAAGAAACTGTTAGTAATGACTAGAGTCCGGCAGGTAGACTGGATTTGACTTTTTGGATTTGATTCCGTACAGGAAGGGGCGAAGGTGCGTAAATGTGAGAGCGGTGGAGATCAGACATTGCCACTGGGTATATTTTGGTGAGAGGAGGTTAAACTACAAACTACCCCACGAGATTTACCGTATCTCGCACATTCAGAGGGCCGTGCTGAGCCCTAGAGGGTCATTTCTAATCGGGATTTTTGGTCATCTTTCTGTCTAGCCCATACCACAATGTTTCAACGGATAACTCAAAAATGATTTTTTTCGTGGGACAGTTCCCTTAAACTTTAAATTTTGCTGTTCTATAGCAAAGAAGTAAGAAAAACTTTAGCACATTTTGTGGTCGATTTTCGAATCCTCGTCTAAAGCTACCCCTAGACCTATGTTCTCGTAAAGTAATAATACAGGTGTCTCCACCCGCACTATTAGGCAATACGTCCTATCCCTCCCCATAAGATGCGCCCAGAGACTAAGACCAGAGAGAGACTACTTTATAGAGGTGTTGGACATGGGGAAATGTACAAGGGATAAATGAGGGTCGTGGGGACTTACATAGGAAGAGAGAGGAGAAGGTGAGGGGAGAAGATGAGGGCATAGGGGGTCCAGGGACGAAGGTGGGAATGTTGGTCAGGGAACTGGGGGAACTGGGGGAAGGAGTAGAGCATCGGTGGAGTCCGGAAGGTATCCTCCCGATGACTCGAAACTCCCGCTTATATATCGGCGGCTACGTGCCTAAACCAGAGATCAGTCGGCTATGACTGCATGGATTCCCGTGAGAAGTTTAGACAAACTGCGAGACACTACGGGGGTTGAGGAGAGCAGGATGTGGCCTTCGGCCTTGTGATTCAAAGAGGCCAAAGTATATAGGGTTGAGTAAGCCTTATGCAATACTAGAATCAGATAAGCCCGAGGCTCAAGGAAACTTGTGACCGGGATGCAGACAAGAGGAAATCAAACGACTAGAAGCTAAGAGAATAGAGAGGAAGAGGATGGAGTAGAAACTGGAGTTGGCACCAGTGATGAGATATGGAAATCCCCTGCCATTGCATCTCCCTTATTACCCTTGAGTCCGCCCCGGACTAACACTAATCTTAGGCTCATCGCTGGTCTGATAAGGAAAACCTGACCAATTATGTAGATATTATGGAACTGAGTGGAAGCGATGAAGCTGTGTAGGTGTGATATTGGCTCTGATGGGATCTGAAGGAAGAATTGTTTTTCGTTTCTTTTTTTTTTGAGGAAACCTTAAGAGATTGGGAATTTTCTCGTGCTCAAGGTGAGGCACTTACTCTACCAAAAATCAGAGCCTATACTCGTTGACTTCTCTAGTCCTCGAGCGGTTGTGCGTGCGAGTGTTTCTGCGAACTATTACTTTTTTACTACCTGCGAATTGGTTGTGTTCGTGCAGAGAACTCGAACAGAGTTCGACCTTGTAATGCATGGGGAGACAAAGATTCCTATTTCCAGCATGCTGGGTGATTGATGGGAGATCATCAATGGGGTCTCCCAAGGATTTAGGCTGTTTATATTGCAAGTTACGAAGGCGTCCGAGTGCGGGGGATTATACTTGTACTACTGACTCATACTGCTATTTCATCGGAAACAGTGTTGGTTGCTACAATTGGGTGGTCCCCAAGGGGAACGGACTGTTTGCCTATGGTGAGAGTGCGCTTGCTATAGTCAAATGTGAGCGGGGGAAGCTGTGCTAGTAGGTCGTTTCCTAGTATGAACTCATATTTTCGGGCTCCTGGGGTACACTGTCCCTTCGCGAAATGGACATTAACGGGCACACAGTGACCAGTACTATGTCCACTTGCTTGCACCCTTGGAGCGGCACTGGAATACCTGCCATGCCGAGTGCAGATGGAGTGTTCGTCGCGTCCAGTGAACTAACGCCTATCATGGGAAGGACCTCACTACCGCTGACCGATATGTTGCTGCCTGTGTCGATGAGGGCTGAAAAGGGGACGCCGTTAACTTGTATTGGAGCTTCTGCAGTGAAGTACTTCGAGTTTGTCTCACGGAGTGCATTGATTGTAGGCAGATCTTGATTGTCATGTATTGCTAGAATGCGAGTTGCACAAGGTGTTAGGTCAAGGAATCTGCTTTGCTGGGATGATGGTTTATTCTTGTTGAGCTCTAAGGAATCGAACTGGTTTCGAGCGCTTTGCTCGAATTGTCGAGCATTGCATTTAGGTTGTTGGCAGCACGGTGAACTGAGGCAACCGTGGGGTTACGGTAACTTGGTAATGAGATCGATGGGCCAAAACTTTGAAGAGAGTTGAGCTTCGCCGCCAACTTTGGACTAGAGGTGAAGGGCTATCAGAAGAATGTTGAATACCAGTTTGAGTGTGACTTGGGCACAACATACCTTGATCCAGCTGTCAATCATCAAACTCCTAAGGTTGAAATCCCAGAAGGTGCTCTGTCCTAATGGGATGGGCTTCTCTAGGCTTCAGTATGTCGTCCTCCGGTGGAGGCGAGGTCAGCCAGAATGTTGTCGTTGTGAATGGACTTCCACAGCTCACTGAAGTTGACTTGTTGCACCGTAACGCACTCAGAGAAATTTGTGGGGAATATTTCCCCACGATTTGCACTTCGGGAATAATTCACCAGCCGGCTGGGGAAATTTCGGCTTTTTGGGGTATTATTCCCTAGAGGGCTGGGGAATTTATTCCCGAAGTGCATTTCGTGGTGATATTTGTGGTGAATTTTCGCTCAGTGTTTTTTTTGCATTTTCGCTCGTTCTACCTCTTAGGTACTCCGCTCTAATGTCCTCTTGATTGAGAACCGCGCACATAGCGAGTGTGGGACTTGCTGCAATGGCAAGAAGAAGGGCATTCATGGCAGTGTTGACCGAGCGACAGGTGATACAAGGGCGTTGTCAAAGAGTTCAGCCATAATGTTTCCATTGCTTAGCTCAGCGGCTTGAAGCTGTGTTGCTAGCTGGTTGGACGTCACTACTCCTACAGCGGGCTCTGTGTCTCGCTTGGGGCGCAATCTAGCCTCGAGGATTCCAAATCCCTGGTCCGTAATTATTATGTTGTTACCACAGGAGTTCACTAGAGTATTGTATTCACTCCATGAGTGGGCGAATTCTCGAATCTCACTAGGCCAAAAGCGTTCCCTCTTCTTTCCTGTCAGTGTCTCCCAGTGAATGAACTCACATCTATCGTCTTCGTCCGGTGTCCATGTCACAATTGCTCCGTCGGCTAGTGTGTTGTGACTACAATGGGAAAGATCTCCAACATCCTAGTGTGGTTGGTGTTCTGCATGCCCAGTGTATACCCTAGTTTCATGGGCAACACAGTTAGTTACCGAAGTGGTGAGATCATCCTCACAACAGTGAAACGGCGCCGAGGGCCAGCTAATGACAAGATGATTTCTGGTACTTAGGACGCCGCCCACTTGAGTAAGTTCAGAGAGTCGACCGCTTCTGGTGGAGAGCAGGCGGAAGCAACAGATGGGTAGAACTGAAGAGAAGACTCGAACCGGGTACGTACTTCTTATTTGTGGCACATAGTTGTGACCATGTGCCACAAATAAGAAGTAAACGAATCTGCTAAAGAATGAAAAGATGCGTATGTCTCGTTTAGTGCTACTTCGTATAATTGGTCGGAAATTTCTATTCTCATGCTGAAATCTACCGTATATAATTCATAATATAATATTGTGGAAAAAATTTATAACAACAGGTGTAAATAGCATAGATCAATGATTATGCTTACTTTCAGACCCACCGAGGCTCGCGATATGAGAGAAGCTGCAGGAAGAGGAGACGGTATGCCGAGACGTGTGAGGGAGAGGGAAGTAAGTATAATTGTTGCTCTGTTCGTGCTTTGAAAAGTCTTCTTATTACTGCACTCTTTGACATATACGGAATCAGTTATATATGAGCTAAAATGAGATTCGAACATGACAAGGGCATGCATTTTGCAGGAGCAAGAGAGGCACACGGCACACCGTCAAGGATTCTTCCTAAAGTGGACACGTGAACCGCATCCTTACGAAGACGGGCAATCGGTAAGAGTGAGATGAGATATGATGTTTGCTATTTCACGAAGCAGTAACACTTAACATGTGATCATTTTACCGGAAAGTAAAACCGTTTTGCATCTAATGTCAACTAGAAATCAAATATTACAAAAAATTGGAAAAAATCTCCCTACGTCATGAAATTTTCCAAAAACCAAGCATTGTTGGTATGGCTACATAACGATATTGCAGGCAAGAGAAGAAATGGAAAAGGGAAACGAGTCAACATGGAAGAGGGCCCCTGCAAGACCAAGTACCGAGCCGTACTACAACGGGTATTGTATATAGATCCTAAGCGGGTATCTTTCTTCATATCTCACATTATAGTGTCATATGTATAAATGTGATATTTCCCTGTGGACTCGTTGCAATTACTAACTGGCACACTGCAAACGAGTATTGGGCTAGGATTGTTCAACATGGTTTTCTTCGGGCACAATGGCCACAAAATGTTTTCACACCTGACAATGCTTTACCTCAATCGCGTTTCATAATTGCATAAGATGGTTATGTTCCTTGGGGGGGTGGAAATTCATTTTTGGGTCTAAGTTCATTAAAAAACGTGGTGGTGCATACATCAGAACTGATTAGATCGGCGGAGATGGGGTGCTTAAAGAGTGAGAGAGAATGATGTAACGGCCACATTTTCCTGATATCCGGGAACCCGATATCCGAAATCGAACGACTCTCCTAGAGGCAAAATGGAGAACATTCCGATTCGAAGATATCCGCACAAACAATCTAAATCTAAATATAAAAGGATGTGAACGATTTTTTTCTAAATTTCCAAAAAAAGATACTCTTGCTAGTTAATGACTGAATAAAACGATGGTTATGCGTTTTTATCAGCAGAAGACCAGCCGCACATTTAATGTGGAAAATTATCTCGAGATTATTTCGAGATTATCTATCTGAGCTCAAGATTATGTGGCGAGATAACTCGGAGATAATGGCGAACTTTTTTCACCGTTTTTCAGGTCAAAACGTAAAGGAAAACTAATTTTTTATATTATTTCAGTGCACTTATAGAGCAATTCGATAATCGATTTCCACTCTTTGTAACCAACCAAATAAAACCATTTAAACGGAGCAATCCTTAAATGCTACTCAAAATCAGACGACAAATTGTGCTAAATTGAAAGTAATTTCATGCGACATCGTCTTCATTTACTGATATTATAATACCTTAAAAACATCATCTTTTATCGAAAGAAAGTACATTTGAAAACAGAGAAGGATTGTCATAAACACGACGAGGGTTCAAAGAAAAACACTTGCCAATGCAACTTTTTCCAATGCAAAATTCAATGCAAATTTTTTTTCTGTCAATTAATGACAGAAAAAAGTTGAAATCATGGACACATTGGAAAATCATACGGTAGGCAATAAAAACCTAAGCAGCTTAAGAGTCATGGAGGGGAAATTAAGCTAACATTTTGACATTAATTTGAACTTTAAAATAAGCCTGATGCGCCCTCAAGCTTGCATGAAATGTTGAATATTTGAAAAGGAGTTGTTTGCCCGTCCCAAACACGTTCACTTCGCTGTCCGAGAGACGCATGCCTTAAAGTCAAGTTTTACACGGTTGACCATGTCTCTCTGGGGTTACGGTATAATATGAATGATATTGATATTATATATATATATTTATCATCATGCAAGCATGGAACGGCAACCAATTACAGGATATTGGAATTATATGGAATCTCTCCGGAGGGGGTCGAAAAGAAATATTTGCTGAACTTCAGTCGCAGCGGAAAACGAAAAGTGAGGGGAGTTTTGCCTTTGAGCATTCAATTGAGCATTCATTCGCGAATACGTAGGGTTATCATACCACAAACTTCACAAACAAGCACACGGCTGCAGACGCCGTGGTTGAGCAACTTTCAGGAGAAGTTTTCCTAGTATTGGTTAGCTTGCTGCATGAAAATAACCTGGCCAAACTGCTCGCATTCCTATGCATCGGTCGATCACTGCAGCAAGCTAACCACTAACCATGCTATCTATAAGCGTATTCGATGAAAATAAAGATAAAGATAAAGATTTTCTAAAAGTACGCTCCCTTCTTTAACATAGCTCTTTTCTCTAACATGAAGTAATAAATAATCTCTAATAAAATTAACATTTTTAAAAGTTATATGCATACTATACTGTTCCACTAGCCCAGCGTAAAAAATAAGAAACCGCCATTTTAGATGGCTCCCGAAAATTTCAAGCTGGCGGAACCCGCACTTTAAAAATTCCTAAAAATATGCAAGTTAGGTGCTAAAAGTGATGAAACAACAGTTAAAAGTGATGAAACAACAAATACCCCACCCCTATTAAATGTTGTAAAAACGAACACCTACAAGCGTCGTAGGTCTCAGGTTGGCGGAGACAAGCAACGAGGCAAAGGGAAACGGAAGACTCAAACCGGTGGACGCCGACGCAGAAGACGCCAGGTGGGGGAAACAAAATGTTGGGTTTCATTTGGCATGCCCGGAAGGGGACGAAGAGAACGGGAACGCGTAGATTGTTTATTCCTTCTTCCAGCTAGGACATGCACAACCATCTATTGGGCTACCTACTGAAGCACTTTCATGGATGGAACCTCTTCATTGCGGACAAGTTATCCTGGTTGATCGACCTTGTTCCATGCTTCGGAAATTGTCTATATATCTACGATGAATAGTGATAGAGTCCACATTATTAACCCCTCTGTTTTAGTAAGTGAAAATGATTCCCCCTCTTCCTATGTTATTCTATGGAAAGCACTACCACTTGAGTGAAATCTTTTCATTGTCCGTCATTCATTCTGATATTCAATTTTGCATTGTGCGGTTGTCATAACCTGTTCTCTGTTAATGGATGGAAAATCTAAGCTTATTCTTCCCTCAGCTCTTGATTTGTTCACCTCTCCGGTTACCTCAGCAGGCATCGAGTCATGCCGATATACACTTACACATCTCACCTGCAAACCCGATATTGCTCCTTATACATTTAAAGTGATGAGGTTCCTGTAGCGGCCTATCCAGCAGCATGTCTTATTAAACAAATGATATGTATAATCAACGGAAAGGTGGTATGTGACTGTGGAAGTAACCACAGCTACCGTTCTTATTTGCAAACTCTTCTTTCCTATAGTTCTCAAGAACAGAAATCTTTGTTAGCTGCAGGGGGTTATATGAAGGAAGATACTAGATACAGTAGCTGGAACCCCTAATGAGAAGAGCTACGTTTGGCGTAGGGCAAAACAACCAAGAGTAAAGAGCGGGAAATCATTGCTCTTCCATGCCTTTCTATATTTCGTCAGAATTGTCTAATTCCAGGCCATATGAATCTCAGCGTTGTAGTCTCCCCCCAAGATGCACCGTTTTCGATCGATTTGCACAAGGCAGTGGTTGCTCGAACTCCGGATGCTAGTTAAAAGTTTGTCATAACGGACAAAGCGCTAGCTCTTTGTGAAGTTTCCCCCACTAATCTCTAGTGATTGCTGTAGAAACATGCTGTGAAGCTCGTGTACTGCCGCAATACCAATTCCCATCTCCACGGACTTCAGGTCCGTTCCTTAGGAGGTGAGCTAGTGTGTAAAAGCAAGAGAGTCAGGGCCTGATCTACGCCCTAAGTCCTGTAAACATGTTCTTCGAAGATAACTCATAGAAGGATACAAAGATAGATTTACGCCCGCTACACGCTACAGAGAACAGTACGGGGTAGTTGAAAACAATTGAAGCGCCGAGGCGAACTAATTGCTAGGCGTTTCTGGAGAAACGCATTGAGGCTTCTTGCTACCGTAGAGTGGTGAGTTCCGTTGGTCTACGGGAGAACATTAGAAAAAGAACTATGGCAATAAACGTCATAAAATACGAACAATTCGAAAAAGTGAAAGTCGACCGATGAATACGGGCGCCAAAACCTCTTGTGCGCTAGACGTGCAGCACGTTTCCCAAGTCCTCCTGCACGTCTCACTTGAGGCCGGGGAGTAATTTCGGCTCCCCTGCATATTCCCGTCCTCATGCACATCTCCGAACAATATCGGAGTAACCTTGATTGTCATATGGAAGGGCTGTCTATCCTCGATTGGCGTTGTGTCGAATCCGAGAGACCGCAAGAGTTAATGAGCCTGCGGCATTCTGACTGACCCCTCAATAGGAACATTCCAGCTAAGACACTTTGGCTATTCCACGGGGAAAGTGTTGACTGACACGGAAAACATCGTGTGTATCATTCGTTCTATGAATGGCTTCGAAGAAAGCACAGGCAATATGAGACTGTTACGTGATTGACTGTTATGTGAACTTGAATTGGCCGACCTTCGACTTCTTGCTCTTACGGTAGGGCAGAGTAAGTAGGGCGTAAGGTACCGTGGAGGGAGTACGGTAGGATCGATGATGACGGGGGCTACGGTAGGATTATTGATGCAGAGTAAGGTGAGGAAGTAGCATCGGGGTACGGTACAAGGCGTTAACCACTAAAAGCAAACCTACGTATAAATTCATGGATAAGATTGTTAATTTTCTTGCAACTCAGTTGTATGTAACACGATTGTGAGTTAATGATTCAATATTTTCACACCTATTATCATTATTATGCGACACCGTAGGAGAGACTGCTGTTCTTTCTCAACGACCGATCTAAGCGGTATGATGCGAGAGGTTTCGGCTGTATAAAAGAGAATAAACGGATTAATTGCAACAATTCAGCGAATGAGACAAGTATGGCCACAGAGTACATATTAGAACAAAATTTTGTTTTTTTTCTGACGAGAGCTGTCCCTATCACTGGCATCACGTTAATGTCGCATGCCTCGTCAATGGCGGACGGTGGCAGTACTCGTGATGCGCCGAGTACTCTCGACGGCCTCGGTATAACGGGGATAGAAGTGGTGGAGGGAGTAGCCGACGAGCCAGCATTATGAGGTACAGACTGAGGGTTAAGGGATGGTGGAGTTGGAATGGACGCATCTGTCATGGTCACATTGTGGGGTTGGGGATCGGGATACGGGAGAGGCTGAGGCCGAGTCGCGACCACAGCCAGCTTAGAGCGGATCGAGATGAGTTCCGGGGTGGGGGTGATGGGGTGAGAGGGGGTCCAGTGTACGGAATGTGAGGTACTAGCTAGATAGATAGATAGATATTTATGCATTTACGTAGAAACGCGGGATAAAAAGAAAAGAAAATAGGATGAAGAATAATCACAGGAAAAACAATATTAGCATTACAAAGAAAAACATATTTAGATGCGAGAAGATAATAATCGTGTATAGTTAAAGGCTCTTGCGGATCGCACAAAGAAACTATTGGTCCTGTAATTCTGGCTTCTTCATTTTCATCGTTCAGCGTCATCTCGCTCCCTTTCTTCGCAGAACTCGTCATCTAAGAGTGCGCGCTAGTCAACAAATCCTAAGCCTGAACCGAGGTACCTGAATCTCTCTCAGGAGTTCCTCTTCCTCAAGATCAAGGGCGCACTCCATAATGTACAGCTCGTGGAGCCGCTTTCTCTTCCGTTTCAGAATATCCCGGCGAGAGTGGACATTCTGCAGTAGGGGAAAGAACGAGCTTGGCGGTCGGAAAGGAAAAATTATCGTAATCTGTCCAGATGGAATAGCATACCCGATTCATACTTTAATCTTTCTCTTTTGACTTTTAAGTCTCGCATGTTAGAGTTATTAGACGAGACAATCGAGCTGCCCGATTACCTCTCTTATACCCCTGTTACTGTCATCTTTACCATTCCCGCTCATTCACGTTTCTCTGTTTTCAGTGTGGATAAATTTTATGTATGTATGTATTTAATGAGCAGAAAGAGGGGTCTAGTCGGCTTTCGGTAAACTTCTAACCTCATTATCCAACAAGAAAATTATCGTAGTTTGCTCACATGGAATTCCCTTCCGGATAGTGTGTTTGATTCATCCCTTCTCGGCTTCCGCAATTTTATCACTCATTACTTAAAAACTAATAATAATTGAGCTTCAGGTTAAGCTCTCTCAACCTACTTATTGTTTAAACCTTGTGAATTATATCGCCTCATTTCCCTGTGATATTATAAGTGTGGATAAATGATTGATTGATTGATTGAAAATATGGGTTAGAAAGGATCGCCCGCAAAACACTAGCGATTGAGACGAATGAAACGAGTCACTCTCTAACCCATATCCGCAAATAGGCGTTTCATTGATTCCATCCGATACAATCATGCGATTGCAGTATTGGTTACCGGAACCCTAATCTACATATTTGTGTGTCAAATTCGATAAAAATCATATAATTTTGAAAGTCAAAAGCTATTTAGTTTCTATCTCTCTCCCAATTTTTGCACATGCACCAACTGTGTATGATCACTTGCGCTGACCTATGGCAAAAGTGTAGGAAAGTGGGAAATGTTTCATTTACTAGCTTAATGGTATAGTGGTGAGGTAGGGTATTTACCATTCGTTCATCGTGAAGGTAAACTGAGTCGTTCCGAGTGAGTCCTTCAACGACAGAAGTAACTGTCCATCTTCGGTCTTTTCCAGAGATCCGTTATGGACTTCTTTCGGTAGGCGTTTACTAGACTGCTACCTGAAAAAACAGCTTAGTCACCTGTTTGCCTTATTACTGAGAAAGCAAAGAGCGGTCTGAATATCCTCCCACTTCACCGAACACTGACTTCGTGGATAAATTGTCAGTTTTTAGCAACAGATGTATGTATTGTGATGCTGCTGTAGTAAAGGAATAGAGCAAACCTATGATCAATTATGTGGCTCACGCGCATCTTCGTTTCTTCGGCACTTCTTCTACGACCGATTTAAGCGGTCAGATGCGACAGGTTTCGGCTGTCTGAAAGAGAATAAACGGAATAATTACAACAACTCAGGCGAATGAGATACATTTTTGAGATACATTTAGTACATTTTCAGGAAAAAAATCTTAGTTTATTTCGATTGGGGAGAGTAAACACATTGTCATCCAAAGAGTCAAGCGAAGCTAAATTGAAAATGCGTACAAGATAATGTTGAAAAGAAAAAAAAACAATGAAAACTAATATTTAGAAGAGAATTAAGAAATGCAAGGAATGATAGAAGGATGGAAAAAGGCGTTATGTGCATTGTTTATGAGACTGCGCTGGCTGTTCAGGAGCAGAGCCGATTGATCGGAGTAGAGGACCATATGAAGAGTAAACAAAGTGCGAGGCAGCATAGCTTATCTTCGGTACGCTCCAGTGCAAGTCTCCGCCTACTCGAAAAGCTCATCTCCCATTAAGCATTAGTGAATTCATTCACACCTGACAAATTGTTTGTTTAGGAGAAATTCATATCTTTCACTCCTCCACCCTATTACAGCTCTGGTGAAAGAAATAGTAGATTAGCCTACGTACAAAAAGACCTCTTAACAAAAACTACGTATACGGAAATAAAAGCTTTAAGAGGAGAGAAAACTTTGTTTGCTCTCCGTCAAAGAATTCGCGCGAATTTCGTCCCGCAACGAATTCTCTGAGAGCAAAGTTCAGGAAGCCGAAGACTAGCATTTCGTTCAGATTGCTAGTTTTGACGTCAACTATTTATTTTCCTTATTATGTGTTGTTGAGCTACGCTTGCTCTGTGTTTACTCTCCCAGTGGTCCTCTACTCCTGTCGATCAGCACGGTCCCTGAACATCTGTCGCTTTCATAAACAACGCTCATACCGGATCTCCACTCTTCTACCATTCCTTGCACTTCTGTATTCCCTATTTTGTTTCCTAGGCAATGCATTTTTCATTCGACTGCATATTTATTATTTATCCGTTTTTAATTAAAATCTCTTTCAATGGCGTACACCCATCGCTTCAGATCGCTTATATCGGTCGAAGAAGAAGAATGCCAGTCTTAGTGCTGGGACATCGAAGAAACGAACGACACCGCATAATGATAATGATAATAGGTACGATACTTTTTCATTAACGCAGCATTGCATTGCATACATCTAAGAAGGGAATGGTCACAGCTTCGAGTTAGACTCGGAGATACCACTTGGCAGAGCCTGACCACCCTAATCACGCAGCAGCATTCAGAATTGTAGACCCATATGATATGTAGACCAAAGATCAGAGTCGTTTCCTGTTAGACTAGTGCTTGATATTTCATCTCCTTTTCCTCTCCGTAGTGTAGTTATCGCAATCGGAGAAGTCTATCGTCGTGACTGTTTTTATTATGAACACCTTAGAACCCTGAAAAGCCAGTAGGCGAAGCGAGAGGCTTTGACCTGCTCCATAGCGGCTCCGTGGAGAGCCAACAGTGAGACGAAGATCAACAATAACAGAACACGGATCTGAAATTTGGTCTGCATGAATGCAGTTTCGTCATTAGGGTTTTCAGGACTATCACCCTACCAAGAGGCATCACTGGGTCTAATTCAAATTTGTGACCATTCCCTTGTAAGCAAGTAAACAAAGATAATCTTATCAGTGAAGACACAGTTTTATTTTTAGGGAGGCCGGGATAGGTCCCGCGTATATGTTTGCTATTTCATATTCTCTTATTTGGCCCTCCCATTCACACCTTCCCTCAGATGACCGTCGACAATCGCGCAATCGTTTCCGATAGACTCGAGGATAGCCGTGACAGGGATAGCCGTCCCTCTCGATTGCCCTGTCGGGATACAGTACCCGGAACGGAATCATCGGAGGTGAAGAAGTAAGTTGGGGGAGAGGAGAAGGGTCAGGGGAGACAGTGATGGGGAGCAGAAAAGCCGCGTAGTTAGACGAGTTATTTTTTATTCCCTGAGACGCTTAGCGAATATCCACCTATTCCTTACCAAGTATTCCAAATAGACAACAAGATTATCCAAAGAACCAAATGGTGTTGGCATGGCGATATAGAAAAGGAGGTAAACCCGGGACAGTGACCACGTCTCCAGGGAGAGACCTGTCCTAAGTCCGAGGGATAGTGAGGAACACAAGCAATGGCGAAGAGTAGAGACATAGAGACTAAGAGTACCCCCAAGTGATCAACAAGAGAGTCCCCAGAGTTCTATCACCGAGAGAAAGCCGGTCCCCCTTATAGTCGACAAGTCATCTCAGCTCATCCGTTTATCAGGCGAAAGAGTAACGTACAACGCTAGACTAGGCAAGGGAACGGACTAGGAGCAATTGGGATTAGTCAAGGCAGTAAGTAAAGGAAAGGAGAGCAGGCGGAGGTCGGGGATCCAACTGACGGGGGTCGGGGGTTTATATAGTGCTCCGGGGAGGGTCCGTTCCAAGAAAAGGTGGGGGTAATTCTAGGAATACAACGAGCAATTCTAGGAATCAGCGGTGTTGCTATTTATAGTAACAGAATGGGGGCGAAGTATAGTAAGCGTCCAATCAGCGTCAAGTATGAGTCAGCGATGAGTCAGCAGTGG
>LS903895.1:24911-36928 GCA_900490955.1 Micoletzkya japonica
GGGGAGGGCCGGCCGGGAAGGACAGCATTGGTATATTTTCGTTGATCTGTCGTTGGTATATTTTCGCGAGCGAGAGGCGAGAAGGGGGGGGGGGGGTGCCGTTGGTATATTTGTATACCAACATGTTGGTATAAAATATGCATGATGGGTTTCATGGTATATTTGTATACCAAATAGTTGGTATATTTTCGCTCAGTGTACGCTATGTGATGTTGAAGGGAGAATAAGCTTGAACTAACCAGAAGTTATCCGCTTTTAGTTGTTTGTTATCCCAAAGCAAAGCTCGCTCTAAATTGGGGAGCGAAGGAATTTGAGTGTATGATTCTATAAAAGAAGTATATTGGTACATAGCCATGATTATCTAAGTTTTCATAGTGCTAAGTGTCCTGGTTACGTCGGAAACGACGTAACCAGGGCACTTAGCACTATGAAAACTTAGATAATCATGGCACTTTGGTCGCTAAATTTACGGTTTTATGCCAATATATACTGGTGTTCCAGCTCATTGGTGTGAATCACGGCGCGATCTATGTATTGGCAAGAAGATCCAATTCCAGCCTATCGGATGCTCGTGCGTATGGACTATCTACGTGGACGACCGGGATAGGAAGAGTCTTCTCACTTATTTTTTTGCCTTAGAACCAAGGCAGTTGTTGTTCACTCTTTGCTTCTGTCGTTCAATGTTTAGACCTCCATGTTCATCGTTGATAAAGGGTTTCTGCAGAGCGAAAACGACGTTGAAGTGCGATCGCTTTCCTGACGAAGGAATGTTGTGATCACTTCATGATTTTTGTATTTGTCGAACGAAATTTTACTAATCCAATAACGTCGAAAGTGGAACTGCTTCTCACAAGCCACGTGCTGCTCCACTCCATATTTCAGCGGGAAATAGGCTGGCAAGGTCCGATACGGGGTGGAGAAGTGGTATATAAGCTGACCTATGGAACAGGCCTCGGTGGTTCGACGTCTCTGGCTGTATGTTTTGAAAGCCCGTCCTCCCGATCACGGTTGTCAACTCCGATCGGGGGGGATACCGTATCGGCTTTGCGTGATATTTTGAGAATGTTTTTACTATTTCTTATATGGCGACCTTCCCGATACTCTCCAATCCACTGATAGTCCTGATAAAGGTGTAAAACTGGAAACTGGAACCACCCGACTATCGGGTCCGTGCCCACGTATGGAGGGGAATTGAGAGGGGTACGGTAGTTGAGGGGAATTCAAAGAGGTACGGTAGCTGAGGTTAATTGTGCGTATGAGCAAAATGAGAGGGATACGATAGCTATTGTGTTGTTTTAGATGTCACAAGAAAGGAGTCGGCGATTCCCTGCCCAACCCCTTCCCTGTCCCTTCCACGCTGTCTCCGGCCCTCACATTATGGGAAGGCCGCCTCAGATATTTTGTTTTACTGCTTTGATAAAGAACTTGTTATGAAGTCACTGCAATACATTAAATATCTGAAGGAATGAATGGAATAACCGACTAGCATGCAGAACGCACAGGGTAACATGCGGAATGCAGGTAAGTAGCATGTGGTATGTTGGTGGGCAACCTACCGGGTGTATAGTAGGCATGTTAGACCGGAGTTGATAGGACGGAGCTTTTTCTGCAGGCTGGAAGAAGCGGTGAACGAAGAAATCTGAATGGTGAAGAACAAGGAAGGTTGGATGAAGGAATGATGAAAAGTTTGGAAGAAGATGCGCAGATATGGAAAGAGAAGGTGGAGAAGGGGAACGAAGAGAAATGGAAAAGAAAATGGAAGATCTGAGGAGACGATATGATTGGATTCTGCTTAGGGTGAGCACGTTTGAAGATGTTTAGACGGTAATTAAGAACGGAGACTCTTCGAATTCATCATATCCATGGTAAATCCTAGAGCGAATAACGCTAAAACAATTGTTTTAGATAGCGGTATTGGAAAAATGGCTGATTAGAATGTAAGAAGAGGAAAGGAATGTTTACCAGAATAATTAAATCTACTTCGAGGAGAGAGCAAAGCGGTACGAAGAGAGTACATGTCTGCAGACAAAGTAGGAATGAGTTTACTGACGGAGGAATGAGTTTACTGACTTTTCGTCAACAATAGTGACGGAACATTTTGGTCAATAATGTTTTCGTGAATAACTTTCCATGATTACATCACAAGTATACGCGAAATAAAACGACGATATTATATGATGGTTGCCTGTGAACGATACCACAACTCCGAAACCTACCGACGGTTCGTCCAGACACGATTGGCGGCAGTCATCGACAGTTCCCGAGACAGACGTCAGCTTATCCCTCGGATAGAGAGCTCGTTGAAGAGCGGCACATTCCCCATCGTATGGATTAGCAGAAGGTAAGAGCACAAGAAGAAGTACCGTCAGCCTCCAGTCCATCACTACTGACAAGTGAGAAGCCTCGCACCTCTTCCCTCTATTGGGCATACCGGAGCCTGACAACCGGGAGCTCGGTATCCATGTAGGTGATGAGGTAGAGTGGAGTTTATGGGAGAAGGACACGTGTTTGGATAGGATGGGATCCTTTTCGGGGCGCAACCCATAACAACGGAGGTAAGTAGACTGAGTGTCTTATGGCACAGCGTGGCTATATTAAATATCTTCCAAATACTACCTGTTGCAAAGAAGATGAGTACGGTAACGGAATGTAGTGAGGAGAGCGAGCATACGGGACGAAAACGAAAAACGGCAGACAAACACAATTCTCGAAGTTTTTGGTATCAATAAGGTAGTTAGCTGAATTCCCCAGCTTGTGAGTATTCTAAAAAGTTATACTTTTACTACGGTATCTGTTCTGTGAGGAAAGTTGTAGGCGATTAGGCGGCACGCGCAAAAAAACAAGGACCGATTTAAACAAAACACAATTATAAAATCAGGTGATTTTGTGACCTCCGAAAAGTCATCCATCGAAATCAGCACAACGTTTTGGGTCCAGGAAGATCCAAATAAAACCAGACTACGCCGTAAAGCAGGGTAAAGCTTAAACTGCATCTATCTAAGAGATTCCACGCAAATTGTTTCAACCCTTTTCATCATACACAGGCAGGTAACCACCCTAATTTTTAAAAATGGAGGTAAAATCCCGAAAAACCGGGACTACCAGTCATGTTAAACCGGTTTTCTGCTTTCCCATAACCACACCCAACACAAATTTTTCAAAACGCTTTCTTTAACCATTCGTAACATAATCCCGCCCCCTGTTGACCGTATAATCTCACGGAGAATACTGCGTTCCCGTCCTCATGCTTGGTGTGGTGTATTGTGCCCGGCATACTGTAGCCTACCATTGCGCATATTACGGGCGCGGTGTGGCCCTTACAATAACACGGTGACCCCACTTGTCTCTTGTCAGGTCGGGGTGACCCTACCATAACGGCGTCCCTCGATCGGGCAGTAAGTTACATCTGCTCCACTCCCTTCAAATGGACCTTCTCTCGCTTCCCCCGGAAATCACCGAACGTATCCTCTCGTACTTGCCCGTTCCAAAGAGGGAAGAGTGCCGTCTGGTCTGTTCAGCCTTCAACAAACTAATCCCAACCCTGCCCAAATGTTTCTTCAGGGCGGAATTATGCCTAGTAAGTACGAACCTTTTATTCTAGCCATAATTATGCCCATACGAACCAAACGTTCCGTTAGTTGATTCATTCCCACTTCTCGTACAGTCTTTTCATACCGGTTCACGGACTCTTGTTGGTCACATAAATGATAAATCAGCGACGGAACATGTTGAAAAAAAAAACCACACCAGAAAACCGGTATGGTTGAGGAACGGTCCGTTGCCCTCATTCCAGCTGACAAAGTGGCAATGGTATTACTTACGGAACTTTTTAATACCCCCAATTCTTGCTCCTTCAAGCATCCAACCGACGGCGAGCTCAACGTGCTCGTTCTCTTCCAACGCCGTGGCCGCGGGACGTTTAAACAATACGGGAAGCCCGGTACCGATGAGCTTGTCCTATCCGCGTGCAAACACATGCGCCCGTCATCCGTTTACCGGCTCAGCTTTTTCATTGTACGCCTTTTCCATCTAACTTGCGTATTTCTTTATAGTATTTTCGACAAGTGCGCGACAACCCAAGCCCAAGACACAAGCGATTGCCCGCGTTCCGACACCTATTCCCCTTGCAACCTTTTTCTTGTGTGGAGACACGCTGCTTGGGTTCTGCTTGTGTTCTTGTATGGGGCTTGAGGTAAGGGGAATACCATCACTCATTCCTTCTTCTCCTCCCCCTTTCTCCGTAGCCATACTGAGAGAAGTAACTTTTTTCGGAATTATCCCGTACCTGAGGATACACCGGGAATGCATTCCGCAAATAGTTGAATTATCCCGTACCTGAGGATACACCGGGAATGCATTCCGCAAATATTCCGTAAAAGGTTTAGGAATGGATTGCCGATGTATTCTCAGGTAGGGAATAATTCCGAAAAAGGTAGGGAAACTTCTCTCAGTGCACTGGGTGAATAAATAGACTGTCTCCTCGTTCCCATCGCCTACACTCCTTCGCCTCCCCACCCCAAGTAGAACCCAAGCGGTTGGCAGCAAGAAAAGCTCGTTTCTCGGCTTGGGTGGCGGATTTCCAGTGGTCGGGGAATACGAGCGCTTGTGTATTGGAATGTCGCACACTACTGTAGGCTGCTAAACACAGTATACGTTATGGGCATTATTTCGCTTTCTGAAGACCTTTATTTTTTAGCCGAATATCGACGACGTCCTCATCTCCAACGTTTTCTTTCCCATGCTCCAAGGCGTAACCTTCTCTTCTCTCGAAATAACCTGCGATTCGCTCAAGGTTACACCATCCATGTAAGTTCCTTACGCATCTATGTGGAATAAAAAGATACATCCTTTTACGAGATTTTAAGAGTGTGCGAAAGCAAAAGAATAAAGGGAAACGAACGTTGAGAGAGCTGCACAATTCTTTCCTCTAACAAATGTGAAACTTCAGCAGGAGCCGGCTATTAGCCTAAGCCGGAATTTTGCTAATAAGAGAGCTTCACTGTATTCAGCGGAGTGCGCTGTGAAAATTCTTTCGTTTTCCTCCAATAATAATACACATTCGGAATGAATTACCATCATCTTGTAATAAATAAGAATTGGTGGTATTTAGTTAGGTATTAAATATGGTCAACTCCAGACTCCGTACCCTCCTCGACCGAGCTACCTCGTCGCTTTACCTCGCCACTATTCGTATCGAGGGCGACATTGATGGCACAATCGAGGCGATTATCAAACGAGCGAGTGATCCGATCGACAAGATAGAATTGGCCGTTCAGGTCAGCCCTCGTAGTGATCACTCGCAATTAGAGCGTGTGAATCGTGGTGCCGCAGCTATGCGTGTTTTCTTCATTTTCCTCTCTGTCCATTCGTGTCTTTCATTCTTTCCCCTCTTTCATTCGTGCGCCGATTCGTGTCGTCGCAAAACACGAATGGAAACACATATTGGTTGTCATTCATGTTGTCTCTTCTCATTCTCTTCTTCTACCGTCAACTTAGTTCATACCGGGACAAATTCGGTATATTGGTATTACAAGCGCCAAAAAGTTTGACATAAAACCGTTCCGGCCGTAGCCTCATGCTTCCTAAAGACCGTCTATGAAATAGGAAAAGTTTGACATTTTCAACTTACAGTAAGCCACACCAACGGACTATCGCAAAATGACAGGCAACATTTGGTTGTCGCTTCCTCCTTTTTCGAACCACTGTTATTGTGAAATGAATAAAAATAACCACGAAAAACGTTAAACATCAGTACTTAGTGAGAATGAGATAGCAAGCAGCCGGAACGTACCGCCATAACATGAGTCTGACACAACGAACTCAAAGTGACCCAGAGCAACATCGCGCAGTCGTCATTGGCGATGTACGAACTATTTTAATACTATAATATATTCAAAATAAGGCCGTAACTCGATTAGAAATGGTCGTAGAAAGTTCTGGTTGGAATTTTTGGAATCCTTAGGCTCCTGTCTACCCGCATACCAAATTTGAATACGATTGAGCAACTTCTAACGCCTGAAAGCAGCTCATTTGCCTTGCAGTCCAAATAGACCCCTACCCAATGCGATTTTCATGTTTTTCGTCATAGCTATTTTCTGCGTGGACCAATTGAGCTCAAACTTAGTACACAGGTAGATCTTGATGAGATGAATCGAATGAACCCAACCGGAAGTTTCTAGACCATTTTTGAACGGAGTTATGGCCTAGTATAAGATATACCGAATTTGTCCCGATATACACTAAGTTGACGGTATTTCCCTCAGAACAGCCGGTTCGTCGTTTCAACACAACACGAATGAACCATTAAAATATAATAAAAGGATTCGAAACGCATAGGTATTTTCATTATATAGTCAAGAAGACGACTGGGAACACGATTGGCAAGACGAATCACATGCTCTACTCGCAATCAAAATCAAATCAAAATCCATTCAAAATCAAGAGTTCATCTGCAAGCGTCGCGAAGAACATTTTATCTGACATCTTCGATCATCAACGTTCGCTCATATTTCCGTCTCAAAATCATTCCGAATATAAGGCGAGAGAGTGTGCAAAAGTGAGATAATTAGACTCATTTTGGAACGAAAGGAACTGACGGATCGGTTTATCCCACTATAGTGTAGTGATAGAGCGCACGCCAGTCTACGCATATTACCGTACACTGAAAAACGGATCTCGGATGATAACGAAAAGTATAACAAATAAATGTTTGTTATTATAAAATGTTAAAAAATATTTTTAAAAAATAAATATCTGCTAAGAAGACCTTAGAAATTCCATCTCATTGCATGGATTTCCATATCACAGCATTCCGCCCGGTGAGGAATGTGTCTAATAGCGAAATGACCACTATTTTTGAATTTTCTCAAGAGTGGCTTAGCCAATCAACACCAACTTTTCAGAACTCGTAGAATTCATAGAGGCGAGCTTAAGTTTTTAAATTCACAATTTTCCGTTCACTGGTGCGCCTACAGGATCGGATCCTATGCGCGAAAACCGCTATTCGGTATTATGACGCTTGGAATGCTGTGATATGGAATGGAACGAAGATGTCGAGCTCCTACGGAACGTCGAGGTGGCCATTCCACCCTCTTTCTTAAACCTGAGTAAATGTACTATAAAAATTAAAAGCAACTCGGGCTTGTCAACAACCCCTATTTGATTTGCGTCAAATGGACACTTACAATATTATTGGAGGAAAAGGAACGTTGCACAGCATTCCAAGCGTAATAATAGCGAATGGCGGTTTTCGCGCATAGTATCCCATCCTTTTGGCGAATCAATGATCGAATATCTATGAATTTAAAGACTTAAGTTCACTTCTATGAAGTCAACAAGCTCCGAAAATTTGGTGTAAATTGGTTCATTCACTCTCGAGAAAATTAAAAAATAGTGGACAATTCGCTATTGGACACATTCTTCACCGGGCGGAATGCTGTGGTTGAGAAATCTTTGCAGCGCACCCCGCTAAATACAGTGAAACTCTCTTTGCAAAATGCCAGCGTAGGCTAAAATCCGGCTCCGGCTGAAGTTCTACGGTGGTTAGCGGAAAGAACTGCGCAGCTCTCTCGACGTTCGTTTTCCTCCAATAATAAAACTTTTTTGAGTCTGTCGCAAGTCGTTTTCCACTGGCCATGTAAACACTCCGTGATTTCTTGAAAGGAATGATTGTGTGTCAATGGTTGTTGTTCAGGAAAACCTCGAGCTCGACGAGCCGCTCCTCCAGCGATTCCTCAACTCTACGGCCTCTTCCATAATTCTCAGAATGCCCGCCTCCCTCACTAACGAAGCAGTGGTCAACGCTTTTCTAGTAAGTTCCGCATTAGTATTGGCAAAGAACGATGCTGTGAAATTATCCCAGCGGGCTAGGCTTTCCCAAAAGAGGCAGAAATATAAAGGAGTTTTCACGTTTGTACCGCACCTGGAACACATACCTAAGCAGAGCGACCGCGGCACGCTTCGTGGGCCGCCGGGTACCACGTAGTTATACTAGTTACAAAGCGAAATTTCACTAGCACACTTCACCGCCGTGAACATTCCCTAACAGTGAATTGCTTTCCTTAAAAAGTAGTAGAAGAGTGGGGAGGCTCAATTTTTAGGGAATTTTCGCGCGGTGGTATCGTGTGCTAAGAAATAATTTGAAAAACTACACCCCTTCAGACGTGCATCTCGCGTCCCTCCTTCGAGTTCCTCCGTATATCCCTCTGCGACGCGTGTTGCCTCATCGAAATTTCTGTCATCTTCGAGCAGCTCCTCGCTCTCTTTCCCAACGCCAAGAGAGACGTTCCCTACCCCATTTTAGACAATACAACGATATGGGTAGACAATCATCTTCTGAACTTTTATACATCGCCTGTGTCTTGCCATCTCAATCGTATGTCAATATATACTCGCCCGCCTGGGGCAGGGAAGAGATACGAGGTAAGGCTGGGATTTATTGTTTGACTTTTTTCGGTTTTTTTTGCAAAAAAATCTCCTACAGTTACATTGTACTTTTTGTCGATGGTCTATGTTATGGATGCTCGTGAGCGATCGATAAAAAGAATTTGCGTTCCAGGCTTTACCGGAAAATGTTTTTTCATGATTAATCCTTTTTGTTTTATTTTATCTTCATTGATAAGTGTTGTTGATAAGTGTTTTATTTTAACTTATCTTCTTGATAAGTGTATAAAACTAACTGCATTATATCTATTTTGTATAATCCCGACAGGGAGAAATGAATAAAAAAACACGTTATGAGAAATGAATGACTAAAGTCTGTTTTCTAGCTCCACTTAGACGGAAAGTTGAGATCTACGCTGCTTTTTTCATCGCTCGACACAACAATGACAGCCATTCAAAACTTAGTTCCCTACTTCATTCCCCCTCATCACCTACGGAAAATCATTCTTTCGCGGATAATCCTTTTATTTTCCCTCTCCACTTGTAGAGCATGTAATTCGTGTTGCCAATCGTGTTACCAGTCGTCTTTTTGACTATATAATAACAACATATGCGTTGCAGAAAAAGCTAATTCGTGTTGTAGGGAAAAGACGAACCGGCTCTTCTGAGGAAAAATACAAGAGGAGAATGAGATAACATGAATGGCAACAAATATATATGTGTTGCCATTAAAGGGCCCCTCTGACCATCTCATTCATTTCTAGGTACATCCAATTAACGCGCGGTTGGTTGATTGTGAGAGACAAGAGAGGAATGAAGAGACGCAGACAACGAGAGAAATCTTTGCGCAGCTTTTTCTCAGCAACGGAGAAGTTTCATGTTTTCTACATTTTGGTCGAAACTCAGGATACTGAGAGCTATCGAACGATGTCAAAAAAAGCATATGGTTAAAAAGTGCTCAGAGGGGCCCTTTAAGGTTGGAAATGTGAGCTCATCAACGAATGTGAACATTCACTTTTTGTAGACGTGTTCGCCCGCTCCGCCGAAAACGTTTACAGAAAAATGAACGCTCATATTCCAGAAAAGCTCACATTTCCAACCCTAGTTGCCTTTCGTATTTTGCGACGACACGAATCGGTGCTCGAATGAAAGAGGGAAAGAATGAAAGACACGAATGGACAGAGAGGAAAATGAAGAAAACACGCATATCGTATGTCGCGAATACTGGTTGAGAAATCCGGTATAGTACGGTATTGTACCGGACTATGAGACAGTACAATAGCTTCCTGACTAGAGTTCTACAAATGATAAAGAGAAATATGATCGAAATGATAATCGCTATCATATTTGCTAAAATGCGATCGATCATTTTCCTGCTCAAGCGATTGATCGCTTTCAGGTGATCAATCACTTCCATTCTGTTCTATTGCTCTCGCTTAGAGTGGGTGGATTCTGGACAGGATCGCCTGAGAAAGAGCAGGAATGAAGAGACACAGAGGGAATTGACATTAGAATGAAGTATTCTCTGTTCCGATATTACCCATACAACTCTCTCTCACACACATTCTTCACTCGCACCCTCCTCGTGGTAGTTGGTTTATCTTCAAAGTTAGCCAGACCGGAGGAAAACGGACGATCACGCGAAAACGATCGATCACATTCCTTGCTAAACGATTAATCATTTTTGCGATCGATCACATTCTTCACAAAGTGATCGATCGTTTATCACTTTTCTATCATTTGTCGAACTCTATTCCTGACGCACTGAGAAGTTTTTAAATCTATTCCACCGAGTTCTACCTTCCCCGTGGTCGGTTTCCATGCGAATTATCGTCCGATTTTCAAAATTCGCGTTGTTTTACCGCTTGCCGCGCGCTTGAATTTCGCAGCTGAGACCACAATGTTTTGCAGCACACCAAGTGACGTGGGACGCGCGAATTGTCCGGCGATCAAAAATGGTCAAAATGAATGAATTTCCATAATTTGTCAATACCTTACGGATAAAACGCGTACGGGAGAGCTAAGTCTCGAAGGAATAGGCTAGAAATCTCCATAGCGCGAAAGGAGGCTATTTATTGTACCTCTCAGACTGGTACAATACCGGACTTTAGATGATAACGTGCTATTGACTACACATTACATAAAAATGGAAAATGGGATTCGTAAAATTACGGTATCTAACATATCCCGCATCTCGGGACTTGCTTTGTAGTGTCAACTGCAAAATTATGCGTGTTATTTTCTCTTTTTAGGATCTTGACGTATTGGTATCCAGAAGCGCGTTTTATGAGAAAAAATAAGAGAAATAAAGCACATTGATGTTTAATATGGTACTATGAGATTAGCGTGTATCTGTGTGACCTACAGTCACCTAAACCTAGAAGTGACTTGACAGATTTTATGCTTAACCTAGATAGTTTTAAAAACAGAAGCCTTTTCATGCAGCTAAACTATGGATTTAGTTAATGTGGGAGGGTAATCATTCCAGATAGTGGCAGAGGATATAAGGCCCGAGAGTGAGGAAACGAGAGAGAAGACAGAGAAGGAGAGGAAATAAGTGCAAGCCTTTTCTGCAAGAAAGCAAGTGGTAGTGATAAACTGTCATGCCAGATCCTATCACATCATCCATCCACACTCCAACCACAATCCTTTCTAAAAGGCTACGATCTTAGTGGTAGCTATTTCAATAAGCGGTTGGGTCGTGAAATATTGCACGTTGTTAAATGGAGAAGACAAGACCGCATTGCATGGCTAGACTTCCCGGCGCGTCGCATGGCGATGCGAATGCGATATTAGCCGGACCCTGCGCCAACTGAATAGGATAAGCGAGACTATCTATCTATTCGAGCGTTCAAGAGTTCCTCACAAGCATTACGCTATTCTACGTACTTTGACCGATTTATAATTTACCAATTCAACACGCAAACACTTGCCTTCTGCTATGTTTTACGTTACTTTCGCCGTTTCCCTCCTTATCTACTGCGTTAATATTCCGCAAAAGGATAGGAAGAATTTTCCTAACTAGCTAGTCAATCGTTTTCTCTGCTATTATACTCGTTATTTTTAGCAACTATCCGGGAAGAGAAATCTCTCGAATCCTAAGCCACATAGCAACGCATTGAGGTGTTTGAAACCAGTGGACCCCCTGGACCACCCTATTGTCTAGAGTATTGCGAGATTCAACGGAGAGGACATGGCGCCCGTGACAGTCTGGCTCGCACTTCTAGTAAAGCTATGCTTTTCTTCTAATAAATACGTAAGCATCGGATAAATACGCGTACTTATGTGGTCCAACATAAGCGGGGTGACCTCAGCACGCTTCGTGGATCGCCGGGTACAGGGTAGCTGTGCTAGTACTCTCACTTTTGCACAACCTCTCGCCTTATATTCGGAATTCCTCTCCTTCGGTTCCCTTCCTTCTCTCTTTCCTATCGAGTACTAGGCCGGCCTAACGGCCGGCTCAGTTGGGTGATTAATTAATAACGACTAATATTGATATTTGCAATATCTTGATAATTTAAATTGATTCCTTCCATAAATGCTTTAGGATGCCTTTACTTACTAAGAACCATCTCCGGAAAAAAGATAATTGTGCTTACTTAAAATGTGAAGGAAAATCTATGAGTTTAGAGATG
>LS845633.1:7600-37371 GCA_900490955.1 Micoletzkya japonica
GCCCTTCACTTTTCGTCTGGGCAGTGTAGTGAACCTATTCACTAGTAATCAATCCATATTTCCGTACAGCTCTTTCCTCTCCCTCTTTCGTCGTTCCCTCATTTACGAGCTATTCATCATAGAACCCTTTTCTCTTCTTCTCTTCCCTCTCTCGCTGCCCTTTATTGTATGACTAACACGGGGCTCGCCCCCTTTTCCTGCTTCTTCCAAGTGTACGTTTGCAGCCCGTTGCCTTCCCGATAAACGTCTCCCTATATCTCCCCTTGTCTACTTCCCAGTCTCCCCGAGTCGTCCTCCCACTTCTCTAACCCTTCTTTCCACAACGAGACCCTGTCAAGATCACAACACCTCGTGTTCTGCGATTCCATCCAGACTTTTCTATTTCACCGGGCCTTATAGGTATGCATGGGTTACACGATCTATGGGTTATCCATTATAAACATAAGCATTTCCATATATCTAGATAGAAGCATGAAACATAACCGAGAATGAGAAAAATTGGGAGAAAAGGGGAGGCGTAATAGACCCTTTCAGAGTCTATCCGACAGCTTCGCACAGCTTTGGTCTTGCTGATAATCGCGGTATGATATTGGCCTCAAGATTACTCAAAATTTCGATCTTTACTTATTGAATCTTCCGATTTTGGATTTGCCTTTCTAAGAAACTAAGGACGCACCTATTTTTTAGCTTTATTGCGACGAGGTTTGGTTTTGAAAAAAAAAACAAATTGCCGTTGATCAATATTAGAGCGTGTGATTTGTGTCTTTTTGACGGGTATGTTTCATTATAAACTTATGATGACCCAATGGCTCGCTATGTTGTAGATAGTGAAACATAACCAGCAAAAAGGCTCGAATCTAGAGCTCGCGAATCAATACCAGCTAATCCAATTGGACACTTTTTCCAGGGTTATGTTTCACCCCATACGTATTAGGAGAAGTGATTCGGACAAGTAGTGAAACTGTTGGTAGTGAAACATAACCGGTGAAAATCGGCTATCGGTATCGATTCGCGGGCTCTACACGAATGACATGCTCTAATGAAGATGCGGTGGCGGCGGCGGGCTGGATCCTCATGGGAGCGTCGCTCATCGGCTTCTTCCTCAATCTGTGGTTCATCGACATCTTCAGAAAGTGCTACGCCTATCTCAAGCAGGCCGAGGCGTGCGTCTTTATTATATTAGCTATTTTGGTTCCGCAATACCTGTATATAATGCAATATATAAGCATAGCTCTGTATATTCTTGAAAGCGGAGAAAACGATGTTGTTGCAGTGGATTCGTGCTCAACAACTCGCTGGACCACGAGTTCGTGCGTTGATTGGGGGGACCTTTTGAGGACTTGTGATATACTGAAGTTATACTGAAGATGAAAGATAACCATAAAAAGGACCCGATTCGACGGCTCTACTTGTGACGAGCAGTCCATATCACCTGATAACTTGTTGTTGTTCCACTTGTTGCTTTCTGCACCTAACCTACAATAATACCTTCTCAATTTTTTTGTCTGGTATTCGCGTGCGGAATTACGTTTGCATTTTTTATGTGTTGTTGATAAAGTGAGTCTGACCGAGACTACCTGGGGGAGGGGGGGCATTGCCTGGTCTCGCTCTCCATATAGCAATAAGGGAAGGGAAGGAGCGAAGGTGTGTAGATGTGCGAGCAGACGATGCCACTGGGTATATTTGTGGGAGAGGAGTGCTCGGTGAAACTACAAACTACCCCACAAGATTTACCGTATCTTGTACGGGATATCTTCGCTTCAAAATAAATATTCTTCTACAGGGACGGGGGTGATGCTTGTCTTACAAGTCTTCTATGGGGATGGGCAGCCGCGGGAGAGGAAAAAGGGGGAGATAAAGACGACTTAGGCTAGGAGACACCTCTGACTTGCCTAAGGTCACAGGGGATTCATCACCTTATCCTCGTGGTGGAATGGGACGAAAAACGAGACGAAATAGGGAGCCGACCGTCCGCGATGAGAGAATGAGGGAGAATAGATAGCAGTTACGAATTTAGATTTTTGCTCACCTTGTTGTCTAGGCCATATTACGATATATCCAATGTACAACTCAATAACGTTTTTTCATTGGACATTTCCTTTAAAAGGTACCTAAACTGTCGCAAGAGATCATCTCATTCGCCTGATTCAGGCTAGATACGGACATGGTGAAAATAGAAAATCTCAAAACTTCATACTTCCAGAGATATCCGCTCGCAATCATATGTATATTTGACACTCCACACGGTGAACTGTAGCTAATTTTGCTGTCACCAGTTATCGACGCTTCTTCACGACCGATTCCCCCAATCTACAGACCTCCGACATTTACAGCCCTGCCTTCCAGACCTCGACCGTTTGCGGTGATCTACTGGCCACATTTCCGCCCTCCTGATCTCCTCCACATACCCTTTCCCTCCCTATCCCTCCTCATTTCCCTCCCTCCCTCCCTCACTCCACTTCCTCATCACCTCTCTCCCCTTCTGCCTGTCTGCCTGTACTATCCGTCGTCTGTGTGCGTGCTAGGGTTCTCTTTTTGACGCTTTTCCACGATTGTCTTTCAGTTTTCTTGCTCTGTAGGCATATGCTGGTATTAATAGAAGTCTGAAACATAACTGAGAAAAAGCGTCAAAAAGAGAACCTTAGTGCGTGCCCCACGTATACCTCGTCTTTCTATTGTTGTCTCATTTCCTCAAAGGCTTCTCAAAACTTTCGCGATATCTCGTGACGTAAGGGGAATTCGATTAGAGGTCTGCAATCGAGTCCGTTTTGCTTTTGTTTCATAACCATTCATCCCACCAAAAGCAATAGTTATATTGACCAAAAGGACTCGATAGCAGATCTCTAGATTCGGTTGGCTCTCTTCGATCTCAATCATTCCTTCAGAGTCCACTATGGCATCGACTACCCTGCTGCGGCAGTGTTGAGGTTACGGTACGTCACTCTGGATACTGTAGCGAGCTTAGAACAATAAAAGAAAACCTCCATACGCGTGCTTGCTAGCACCAAAGCAGCGAAACATCTTGGTCAGAAAGACTCGAATTTAATTTAATTTAATTTAATTTATCTAGGCGGTACGCATAAAGGGGTTTGGGGTTGAAGGATATAGGTGACTAGCCCGGAGATTAAGAATGAACTAGCACATAAGTTAGTTCATTCTTAATTCGAATGGAATGTTCCGGACTCTGTACGTTTTTTTTCAGACGGGAGCGCAGATACTTGCTGGTCTGACTCTGGCAGGCAATGTGCTGATAATCGTTAGCGCGGTGGCAGGAGGGAGGCTCGGCGAAGATTCGATTGCGGTTGCGGTACGATTTCAGGGAAATTTTTAATAAATAAATTACCTATTTATTAGTTTATTCTGTTATTTATTTTTATTTATCAAATAACGCAGATCGTGGTGGTCCGCTATTTTCTCTTTCAAATTCCACGGTCTGGACCTCAGCTATGAGTTGTGCGCCACACGAGCCACTTTGAGTCGTCTGTTTATCTTTTGTTATCCTTTCTTGTAAGGGAAACAGTGCCCAATCGACGGTTAGGTCTGAAAAAATAAGGTAAATTAGGGTACATTGGGTATAATTGTTGATGCTCAGGCGGTGATCGCACTGTTGAGTGCGTCAGCGTGCGTCTGCGTCTTTCACGCCATCTCCCACAACAAACCCGGCCACCTCATTCCGATGTTCATCATCCTCGTGAGCAGATTTTATATGCATCTAAAGGGGCTCGAACTTGGGGACCGCAGCGTCCGAGATGAAAATGACCTTTGTCGTGTTATGCTAGCATTAGGCGTTGGAACATGTGGACCAGCTCTCGAAAAGCAAGTTAGTAAATCCTAAGAAGCGCGAAGAAAATGAGCGAAAAGGGGAGAGAAAGAATGTCAACTGAAATGGGCCAGAAGAGGTTGTGCTCGAAAAGTAGTGATTTATGGGTAATTCCGGGGTGGATAGTTCCGCTTTTGGAGGGTTCTAGAAGTCGAATAACATGAGAAAATGCCAAAACTAGAAGCCCCGACTCACTCCATCGTAGTAAAATATCGCCTTTTGTTTTTGCAGTAAGCACAACTCTTAACGGGACCCTTTACAGACATGCCTATTGCCATACACGCTTACGTTGATATATTGAATACACCATAAGGCGCGCACTGCTTATTGCTATTATTCGCAATCGGATTACTACTTTGCATTTGAAAAAGATAGCCAAACTGCAAGATGTGATATATTGACGGGATTTTGTTTAGGGGACCCGTGCACACGCGACGAGAGAATGAGGGATAGTGGATAAGGAATGAGGGGTTGAGGTGCTCGGTCTGGCCGGAAGCGTGCAAAACTTCATCGCGGGCGTAGTACTCGTGGCTATGGCCAATCGACAGCCCCACCAGCCCCAGCTCGAGTACGTCCTATCCTTTGGTAGATATAGCGGAGAAAAAAGATCTAGAGATCCGCAATAACGCCACTTAGTGGACCCCGAGAAACATTTAGATATATCTAGAAGCGTGAAGCATAACTGAGAATGAGAAAATCTGAGTGAGAAGGGGAGCCCCTTGCATAAACCCTTGCAGAGTGCACTCGGCAACTTCGCACGACTTCTTTCTCGGTATGGCATTGACCTCGAGCTTACTCAAAACTTTGATCTAGAGTCCGACAACTAATCGATGAGCATATCAGCAAAGTGCATTCGTTCTCTGCGTCTCTTCACACTCCTTGCCTGCCTAGGTTCTTGCACTTTGATGGCACGCCCACCGATCATGTGTACAACTCTTTGCTTAAATCTTGAAAGACGTACCTATTCTTTGCTTTATTGCGATAAAGGCCTGGGTCTGGTAAAGAAATTGTCGTTGAGGTTTGGCAGGGATTGGCTGGATCCTCATGGGAGCGTCGCTCATCGGCTTCTTCCTCAATCTGTGGTTCATCGACATCTTCAGAAAGTGCTACGCCTATCTCAAGCAGGCCGAGGCGTACGTCTTTATTGTATTAGCTATTTTGGTTCCCACAGTATTCCTAGCGTTCAATTAGTGAATGGCGGTTTCCGCTGTGATCTATCGCCACTGCGGACAAAGAAATGAGCGAAAATTCACCAATTTAAAAACTTAGGCTCCTCCCCGTCAGTCCAAAGAGCTGCCAAAATTTGGTGAAAATTCATTCAGCTGTAGTGAAGTAAATTCGAAATTAGTTGCCAATTCGCTATTAGACACTCCCCCTTTCTGTCGGAATGCTGTGTTCCGCAATACCTTTATGTAATGCAATACTATTGCGGAAAAAGTTCCGTCAGTCGACTCATTCCTACTTTGTCTGCAGTCTCTTCATACAGCTTCGCTCTCTCGTCGGAAGTAGGAATGAGACAACTGACAGAACATTTTCCTCAACCATATATAAGCATAGCTCTGTATATTCTCGAAAGCGGAGAAAGCGATGTCGTTACAGTGGATTCGTACTGGACAAATCGCTGGACCACGACTTAGAGTGTTGATTGGGATCTTTTGAGGACTTGTGGCGAGAAGTCCATACCACCCAATCGAAATCAGTTGTTGCTCTACTCTAGTGTTGCATGCTACACCTAACCTCCTAAAATAATATCCCTCTAAATATTTTGTCCGGTAATTGCGTACGGAACTACGTTTGCATTTGTTATGTGTCTCCGCTCTCTCCCCCCTCAATTTCACTGCAGTTAATCTTGTCTCCTGTCCGTCCTTCATTCTTCTTAATGTTAGTCTCTACGCCTTCCGTATAGTTCGCATAGATGGATGACCCACAGTTTTATTACTTCTTCTTTTTTAGCTCTCGTTGTCCGCACATTTCACGTAATTTAGATGATGTTACGTAGTGTTGTTGATAAAGTGAGTCTGACTGAGACTACCTGGACGAATGGGGACTGGTCAACTCTATTACTCTAGTGGTCAACTTTGCAGTCTAGACCGTCTAGCTAAATAACCCCTGGCATTGCCTGCTCGGTCTGTAAGTACTACGCCAAGATATCATTCTGCGGCTTTAAGCTTTATTACTCTGCTCTAAAAAGACCCTAGAAGGCCCGAAAAACATTAGATACATAATCGAATCGATCGGTTGAAAGACACTCCAGACGGAAAAAAAACAGCTACAGACAGCTAACCACGGAAGAGGCGGGAATTCATCTCTAACGGGAGGGATGCGGAGGTTGAAGCAGGCTGCTTTTGATTAGCAAAGGCACGAGATGGAACAGGATAGGTAAGTAGCACACAATATGAGCAAGTTAGGATTTCTCAGCCGGAACGAGAACGGATACGGTGTCGTGATAGGGAGAACCAACAAATGAGAAAGCAACAACTCGCCACTATTTACGCGGCACCACTCGGGATATCCTACCGCAAAATGAAGGAAGGAGAAGAGGAACTATGCATGAGCATTAAAACTGTTCGAAACTCTAGTGTAATGGGGCTATTTCATTTTTAAAAAATCCAAAAAAAATTAGCTACACATTACCTAAATGCGTAATCTGTGCGCGACTAGACAGGCAAACTATCACGGCCTATGACAAGTCTATGATTAGCTACAAGCTACAATGGGAAAGTAAGCAAAAAGATCAAAGATCAAAGATCACATGTACTTGGACATCTCGTTGTACAGGGCCAAAACGAGGGCTGCGCCCGTTCCCCGAACAAGGTTAACGAGGGCTCCATGGAAGAAGGCATGCGGTCCCTCCTCACGAAGTATTTGCTGCAACAGGGGTAGTGAAGGGATGGTCTACGCTGTCTGGCGATATGCTTAGGTATATTCTGTACTTTTAAGAATAGTAAATTAAGGGGTAATGATGTATGAGGGAGGAGTTCATAGGGCATCCACCCATAGTATGGGTGGAAGACTCAAATATTTTTTTCCTTTGGTAGGGTCGGTCGACTTTGACAGACTTAGCAGAAACTTTCAGTTGGTAGGCTTGATAGGTCATCATTGTGTACAGTGGTGGGCCCGTTTTTCCGAATATGATTGGGAACGTCGCCCACTTAAGAGAGAGAGTTGCTAGGGCTGGAGTACCGTAACCCGTCTGATGCGCAACAATTCAAGAAGAAGAATCGATTAAAAGTACTTCAGGAAAGCCGAATCGACATAAAGCTTACACACTAGACGCTGTGAGTCAGCTTCAATTATAAGTACCGTATCCCTTTCTACCGTACCCCAGCCTGCCCTCCACTCACCCGTGCACAGTGGAAGGTTCCATGATAGACGGCCTGTCGCTTCCCCGCTTGCATCATCAACCGTCGTCTTACAGTATCCAGGGGATAGGAGATCATGGCTGCGACGAACGTCGATACCTACAGTAAGACATTTCATCTTGTATAGTATCTAATTGTAAGACATTTCATCTTGTATAGTATCTAAGACATTTCATCTTGTATAGTATCATATGTGCCTATCCACCTACGAGCACGGTGTTTCTCACAACTAACATCGCCAGTCTCTCATGTTCATGGCATGCTACCTCTTCTCATGTCGACTACTGATAAATAGCTACAAGATATAAGATGTACCTGCCCGACGGCAAAAGCCCGTATGAAGCCCAGCTCCTTGCCGTCCTTCGCCGCATAAGGCTTAGCCGAATCGAAGAGACCGTAGTACGCACCGCGATACAGCAGAATGTACTGTAGCGAGGGCAGCAGACCGCTGCAAAAAGATCAAAGATCAATTAGGCAGAGGAGATCAAAGATCATGCTACAGTACAGTCTACACCTTGATCCAGATAGGAAACGGTTCAGAAAGTAGCCGTGTTTACTTTCCCCCCATACAATCACTTCCTCTTCAGCCCACACACTCTCGCCTCATTGTCAGTTCCAGTGCTCAACGGAAGGTAAACAGACGAACGAATAGCCAACTTTGCGCGAAACTTTTCAAACCACAACCCTTTACTGATTTTATTCCAAAGTGAGAAACAATGGTTACTGTAGCAAACTTACATGTACAGCCCCCGCATGCCATCCGCCTTCACAATCTTCTTGATACAGTCTGCCAGACCCTGAAACTTTCAATGTCAAAACATCAATTAATATAAATTATACTGCCGCACTGGAACTTGGTTTCCACGAAGAATGAATAACCTTGTGGACTAAAATTACCATAATCACTTACCGTAAACTCTCTGCTCTCCTTCGTCTTGCCCATATCGATTGCGAGCCTTGTTCGGGTAAAGTCGAGCGGGTATATGATCAGAAAGGTCGCCACACCCGCTCCCCCTCCCGCGACCAGGTTGCCTAAACGTGCAAAACGTTGTTCCGATGCCGGGAATCGAACCCGGGCCTTGCGGGTGAGAGCCGCAAATCATAACCACTAGACTACATCGGATCACGACATTCTGCTCCGCAATCTCGCCTACCTATCAAGAACCTCGTCTTGTGCGTCTCATCGACTCCGCGCAGCGAGTACTTCTTGAAGAGCTCCTTGAAGGCGAGGCCGAGCGATTCCTGAAGCGAGAGATCAAAGATCAGTCAAAGACCAAGGATCAAACTAGAGTGTAGGCTCGTGGCTAACCTGCGAGCAGCTGCGCAGTATGTTCGAGAGGTTTCCACGCCAGAACGATAGGAATCCCTGTTCCCGAGGGATTCGCACGAAGCAGTCGACCATTCCCTTGTACCGATGCTCCAGGGCGATTGTCGACTGCGAGTTTTGCAGCTGAAAGAGGGCACTCCCATTACATTATTGTTTTACCGTTCAAAGCATACAAAGGCATACCTTGAGAAGGTCTACCAACGCATGAAACAACTCGAGTTCATAGATCAATGCATGTCCTTGTGTAAGAGTGGCATTGAAATGCAAGCATCAACTAGCAAGCTACAATAGAAGAGGCTAACGTAACCCTCGGGCGTACCTGCAGAATGAGCTTGACCCGTTCGACGGGCGCAATTACCGTCTTGGCAATAGTCGCGGCCACCGCCCCCGCCATAAAGTCCTGCAACGATCGCCCTGAGGGATACGGTAACTGGATACTGTACCTTCAAGGCTCGTTCAAGGCTCGTATGCTAATGTAGGCTAGATTTATGTTCACGGCTGCTCCAATTTACTGTCTATTGTGTCAGAACGGTTCAATATTTAGGTGCTCTTTGACAACCTACAGTCCACTACAAACTAATAACTACAAATGCCTGATTTCGATCTCCCATGCTAAAGGACAGTCCATTGAGGGCGACCCGGAACAACATTCTACGTACGCGCAAGGATGAAAACATTGCCAAAACAGCACAGATTATGCCTCGCATACACGCACTACAAGTATGGCACGAGAATAACAACGGTACCCGGGGAGGTCCCTAGCACCAAGAATATACCTAGCGCTTGAAATTATGTGGAATAGACAACAACTTAAGGTATACCAAGTTTGAGAAGAATATTGCGTAGTTCTGACCTTGCCGAACTTGAAGGCATCATCGACATGGAAGTCAGCATACGACGTACTCGGGCCGACCACGACGCTCTCCCTGAAGGACAGGCACATTATTGATCGATAAACATAATCTACCATCACTCATACACTGCGTTTTCAACACATCAGCATAAACAATGCTTATGAGGTAGAACCGATGACGAACAAATCGTTGCTCTCCCCTCGAAACGCAGCAAAAGAAGAACGACCAGGGGGTCAGTCAGTTCACTATCTTCGCATTCGCAGTAACAACGCTTATCTGTGACCGTGAACTGTTGTCAACCCGCTTCACCCGTCAAAGGGCACACAATCTATTCTAGTTCCCCGTTCATTTCGATCGCTTTGTCAACCCCGCACAACTCCGTTTCAGGCATGTCTCTTATACCGTAACCGACAATTACTCTAATATTCTGTCCGTACCGGATTTGTCTAATCTATAATGACACTAATAATTCCCCCTAACTATCATAAGGTGCACTAATGCCTCCTGTCTGTCTCCGATCGCAACGCGTAAATAGTACCACGTGGCCATCCGGATGAGAGAGTGTCTAATGCATAATAGAGCCGTCGAATCGAGTCTTTTTTCTGGTTATGTTTCATGTATTACGTAAAGCCATCAATGTCTTGCTTATACTGAACTAGATGAAAGATAACCAAAAAAGGACGTGATACGACGGCTTTAGTCTAATGCCCCCCTCTGATCAAGTTCGCTTCCCACCCGCGAAACAACTGTTAGACCAGACAGAGATCGGCGGAAAGCCCCAACCCAACTTTCTTGCTGATTTGATCGCCTATAATAGTGCGTAGGGGCACGATCAAATCATCATCATCTTCAGCTTATCTTGTACCTGAACAGTCAACGACATTATTCGCACGTCGTCGGGTTAAAGGTGATGTCACTGATGACAGCCGCGAGGACTCGGCTGAATCGGAGGAACACGTGGGTCACAGAGAGCGGGATGGAGAGCCTCATAACACCGCCGAAGTGTGTCCCATCGTACCCCGATCTCTGGTTAGCATCATCTCTACCACCTTCAGCGAACAACTATCCAGCACCCGTCTTATCGAAAACGTCTTTCCCGAACGAATGACGTTTAGCTGGAAACTGGCTAAACCCTCCCCTTTTGAGAGTCAACAACGAGCGTCACCATATCCCCTCGCCAAGGAATAAGCCCAGTGGCTGTGTGACAGTGCGCATTGCATCATTCTCACTACCCCCTCTCCTCTACCCCTCCCCTCTCCCTTGCCCTTATGGTTAGGCCAACCTCGCTCATTATGACGAAACAGCGCACTAAGTTATAGTACGCCACCCAAAGGCTTAGAAGATAAGAAAGTTCCAAACCAGGAAATTCTTCGAAGCATAGCCCGAGGCGAGCCTTTCCTGTCACCAGATAATCAAAACGTTTCAACGCCACGTTGAACTGATAACGACCCCCACGTACGATTACAACCTACATCTAACTGTGGGACAGCGCTTCCCTTTAGAGAGCCGATACCGTAGTCAGATTTTGGTTTAAAAATCCATTCTCAATACGCGTCACGTACGCGTCGCGGCTCGCCACTCGCTGTGCATTTTAAATGTTTCGTGCGCGTTGATTTAAACGGTCGTGGCCCCAGGGCTATGACACGTTGCTCTCAAATCGTTCAGAACTTGGAAAGACTAAATGGATAAATATCAAAGATCAAAGGATAAAGATCAAAGATCAAATATCACAACCCACCTCGATCCTCCTCCGGCCGTCGCTCCTCCCATAGACCATGGGATGGCGGGCGCGTGCGTCGTAAACTGAAACATAACCGTATCGAGAAAGCACTTCTTCGAAGATCAAAGATCAAAGCTTCAGCAATCATTGCAACATTAGTGAATACATCTTTCTTTCTTCTTCGAATTACTCCGAAGCCTACCTACGAAGAAGTTTCGTATACAGGGAGATCAAAGATTGAGTTCAAAATAGAAAAAAAGTAATTTACATCATTGCGAAGCGCCATGTCCAGAAGGCTGCTGCACAGAGCTGTCGAAACTACGACTGAGTGTAGTCTATTCTAACCAAAGTGGAAGATGAGCAAGAGATAGGCAAAAGAGGGAGGAGACTACACGCACACAGACAGACAGAACTGACCGACCGACAAACAGACAGAGACGGGCGGTTGGTCGTTCTTTGTGCGCTCGTGTTATCTACCCATCTACCACCCCCTCTGTGCTCTAAACATGGTGAGCCCGAGAATAGCACAAGGACCAGCCGGAAACAGAGCGCTTCGTTGAGAGCTGATCAAAGTACAAACAACACAGAGCTCAAAGATCGATCAGTCGATCAGAATCGTTGCTAACTATACGATCAAGCGCTTACTATACGCGGGAGTCTATTGGCAGACCGAGCATGATCAACAAACCGCAGTAAACTCGTTGAGCTCGGACATTTCAGCCGGAGACCGCGACGCGCCACCGCGCACGCGTCGCGTCGGCTGGCATCAACGGGTCAAACACACAACTGTCTGGTCCTCTTCTGGCAATAAGACACAATATCTACCCCGTAATCCGTATCTTATATGCGATCGACCATCAACCCGGAAAAATGTTTGAGAGTTAAGTAACATTCTTGTAACTTTGTCAACAGTTGGTCGACCCGACCATCACTTGAACCAATCAACTTATCTGCTTTATCCATCTACGATGAACATTAGCAAAACAAAACAACGCAATCTGTGACAATTGACAAATCGAGTGAACAACAGTTAGAAAGGAAAGAAAGAGTAACAGGAATAGCAGAAATGGGGGCAGAAACAGAGAGGGAGAATATGAGATGATGAGAATGATTTGTAGCGAATTCCAATATAGGAGAGAGGCTGGTTTCGAGATCCGAGTTGTGCGAGGAGAGAAGAGGGGACAGTGTGAGAAATTATTGCATGGAGGTATGGTACGAATGCGATTCAGGAGTTAATCAATAACAAAATACAGTCTTGTTACCGTACCCTCCATCTCACCCTAAAAACCAACGATAATACAAGTTCAACAGACAAAGTAAGCAAAATCTGAGAAGAAAGATGGATTAAGGCACTTTTTCTAAGGAAGAGAACTACGGAAGTTTAATTTAAGGGGGGGGGGTGGGTGAATGCCTTCGCACTAATCGCGAAACATATACGGTGCGCGTTTGGGCCGGGTAGACTACGGAATTGCTACAACAGTGGATCACCGCAACAACGCGAACAGCACCGGAAGGATCTCGAGTGGTCTAGTCAGTTTGCGATAACTAGATGCGTGGGAGGGGGAATACAGTAGGATAATGCCTCGAGGATTGGACTTCTAGGGAAATGCATACGAAGGATGGAATCGGGAGTATGGGAGAGGAGGGCAAACCGGCTCGGATACTATAATAACATATAGAAGAGAACGACAGCGAAACGCGCGGGAAAACAAAAAAAAAACAGGAAAGGCCACAGGAAATGGAATCGTCACAGAGCGGGTCCTACAACGAAAGCTACAGTAATGCTACCAAAGAGAGATGGATTGAGAGAAGGAGGGGGAGCTGAGGATGGGAAAAAGGAGAGATAACAAAGAGGAAAGGAGAGAACGAAAGCAACAGAGATGGAGTACTGTACACAATACGGTAAGACAGAGAAATAGGAGGAGGAAGGGAGCCCATATCACCGCTTTACATAGGAAAATTGGCGAAGAAATGTGCAATAAACAGCTAGACCAAGAAGAGCAGAATGAGCTTGAGAAGAGAAATGTCAGAAGGGGGAAACGACGATATTTCGGGGAGGGGAGAGATGACATTTTAAAGAAAGGGGAGAAACTGGAGGAAGTAGATGGGCGCAATGAGGCAGATAGCGGGTGGTTTACAGCAAGATTAGGCGGGGGCGAAGAAAGGAAGGGAGGGGGATTGGAAAGGGCAAAAGGGTGGACAAGAGACAAGCAAATGGTGTGACTACGGGAAGCATAGCGGGATTGAATGCGAGATCAGAACTCTGGCCACAGTTCTACGAAAGATTGCATTGCACTCTCAGGATAGCAACTATGACTAGAGTCCCGGACTAAACCGCAATCCTCGACGAGTCTACTTACAGAAGAGATATAGCGAGAAAACGAGTGGAAAGGGGAAGGGGAATGAACGGGTGTTATTAGACACAAATAAGATAAGGCACCCAGTGCAAAGTGCCTGAATAGGGAAGAGAAGATGAACAATGAACGAAAGAGGAGACAAATAAAGGAAACAGAACAACGACAGAATAGTCAGCATAGTCATAGGAACGAATGAATACCCGTTGAGAGACCACATTAGCACAACAGCGATTGAGAGAGTGTGGGTGTAATGAATGAATGAATGAATGAATGAATAAGGAGGACCGAGGAAGGAGTGCGTGTGAAACCTATTCGGGGCGGGTTTGGGGTGGGCTTAGAAGTCGCCCATCCTAGCTAATCTCCATGCAGCTCTGTTGAAGAATGTCAGGGACGGTGCCGGCGGCTCCGCCCCCTCCGCCCTCTCCCGTGGTTCCGTTGCCCGTCGGTCCCTGATTTTCAGGACGGCTCGAGTTGGTCTCGGGCGCGGGTTGGACCACCGTAGACGACGTGCCGTTGAGTTGACGCTGCAAGAACGCAGGTAAGCACGTATCTAATAATCTCCAAGACCCCCCTATGAAAGAAGAATAAGTATAAATTGCAAGCTTCCTGGACTGTTCGACCCAGTGCACATATATACATTTCCCATGGATTAATCAGTGTCTCTCTTGCTGAAAATGAGTAGGGGATGCTTACAATTAGATGGCGTCATTCCCTTCCCCTTCCCCCCTACCTACCGCATTCTGTGCGCTCTCCCTCGCTCCTCCCCTCCTCCTCGCGGTTACATCGTTGCCCACTCGTCGGGAGAAGAGTCCGTTGAAGGGAATGGGGGGAAGGGTGTCGGCGAGGGGACGGTAGGGGGCCGTGTGGGGCTGAAGGGATCGGTAGAGAGATAGAGAGATCGTCAGGCATCTACGTACAAACTACAATCCTGCAATAGAGTCCTTTTCGCATCTCGATACCAGAAGCAATGAAACATGCTCACGAAAAAGACTCGATTGCAAATACGCACAACTTCTGCTGCTTCGCTCGCTTTCCATGCATAAATGTACACTTCCTTTCGCCGAATAGCCCGAGAAACGGGTCTACTCCATCCCAAGGAAGGCCGAGTTAATTGTAAGATCCAAATCCGCTCACGTTGACGTCAACGTAGGGATGGCGAGTGGGGGGTGCTTCCCTGTCCCTCAAATCGTCGGCGTTCACCGAATAGGCCAGAGCCGACCCGTCGTTCGCATAGGCCTTGTACGAGGAGGGATTCTGCAAGGGAAGCAACTACTTACTCACTACTGCAGCTTACACGGCTCTCAAGGCAATCAATACTATGACGTATCGCTAACCAATCGCCTAAAGTAAGGGTGTGATCATCTCTAATCTAACAAGTCAAGTAGCAAATTCTGAAAAAAGCAGTTTCATGACCAGGGCGGACAGGCCTATCGCCTTGCCAAGTGGCGTCTTTGAGTCTAACACGCAGTTCCGACCATTCCTTTGCAAGCCATTAGCCTTAAACGCCGTACCTCCATGCTGTAGTCGGTGTAGCCCGCGGGCTGGAGCAGGTAGGACCGCGGGGCGGCGCGGGGAGGGGGCGCGGCAGCCGCCGCTTGCGGGGGCGCAACGGCCGCGCGCGGACGCCCCGAGGGCATCTGCTGAGCGGCCGCCATGGCGATGTACCGCTGGATCTGCTCGATCGTACCCTGCGTGCCGCCCTCGCTCGCATAGAGGGGAGGGGGAGGGGCGAGGGAGAGACGAGCCGATTCGGAGGGATTCGACAGGGGAGGGGGACACAGGGAGGCCAGCAGGGAGGCTGGGGAGACGTGCGAGATGGAGAGGGGAGAAGAGGAGGACGAGGAGGGGGGAGGAGCGGGGGGAGGAGGGAGGGACGAGGAAGGGGGGAGACCGAGGGATGACGAGGGTACGGTAGTGTTGATTAGGAGACGGGACAACGTGGGGTTCTGCAAGGAAAGGAATCGGGTATGGACCACATACATGGGCACGCACCTGACTGTCGGGTGGTAGGCCCCTCCTTTTGTCAGAAAGTTAATTTGGTAGGCATAACATTATGTAAGAAACCTTATTAGTAGCAGTGATGTGCACCTAACTAGCATATTTTGGGAATCTTTGAAAATGCGGGTGCCGTCAACTAGAAATTTGCGGATGCCATCTAGAAAAGCGGTTTCTGATTTTTAACGGTGGGCGGGCGGAAATTCGTGAACAGCTAGTGGAGAGCTTTAAAACAAAAACAAAAAGTTTGTGAAAATCGGTTAAGAATTGTCCTAAATCGTTTGACTGGAACGACACTGGAATATTACAGGAATGTTCCACCCCAAAACTGTTTTCTCTATTTAGCAACTTTTCGCACCCGCTTTTCGACTTTTCTAGGCCAGAATATTATGGAGATTTCAAAAAAACTAGAAAGTGGGTGCCGAATCTTTCGAATAGCATGTGTTTTCACTGCGCTTTGCATTATTCAGTTCGCCATAGCTTCGTGACCTGACAAATACAGTATCACTGTGCTCATTTTGCGGGTCAAACTTTGTATTTTGCTCACAAAATTGCGGGTTGCTAAGGAATATTCCACTCTACGCACATCACTGATTAGTAGGCTATGAAAAACCACAATTTAAACTATGGTAGGCCCCAAACTGAAATAATTGCCTTTAAATCTGCCCATGTATGATGGGCCATCTAACTGTGCCAGGAGAATGGTGTGAGTAAGACTACAATATTCAAAAATTATTGTATGAACACGAAGTTTTGGTCTTTCCTCTTCTATATCTCACTTATCCCCCTTCCCACCCCCCCCCCCCCCCCCCCCCCCCCCCCCCCCCCCCCCCCCCCCCCCCCCCCCCCCCCCCCCCCCCCCGCTCACCCCCATCGTGCTAACGGTGCACACCGCGGGCGCGCCAGCCAGTCCACTGGTCGTCGTGGTCGTGTGCAGTACCGATGACTGGGGATGGTGCTGCTGGCCCGGATAAGGTGCTGGCGCGCTTTGGGTGACGACTACGGTAGGCTCGGCCGGGGGACGAGCGTCCGACGGGGGAAGAAGCGTCTCCGGCGAGTTGGGCACTGCAAGGGAAATTGCATACTTTTAGTGTACTTCAATTCAATCGCGCAGTATCGCACCTAGCGTTCTGTTTCCGACTCTTTTCATGGTTATCTGCGCTCTGCAGACATGTCCTGGTAATTCATGGATAGACGTGTGAAGCGCAGCAGAGGGCGTCCAAAAGAGCACCCTGCTCTCCACTCCCACCCACTCACAATGCGGCACTCCATTCTCCCGTTCCTTCCTCTCCAACAGCTCCTTGCCGAGAGTCGCCCGTTTGCCATTCGCGCGTTCCAGTTGGGCTGCTTCTGAAACTTTGCATTTTTTTTTGGAGAAATATCTTAAACTTTTTGAAATTTGGAGGGAAACGTAACCAGTCGAGTAATGCTATCACAATACCTACAATCATTCTAAAGGCCGGCGAAAAAGTACAAAGCATCAAAAGAATTCAACTGACCCATCATGATCGTGTTGACCTTGGCTTGAACCGTCTCATCGGTCACCTCTTCGTCTTGGGACGCCGGAGGGAAGGCCGGGAGGCGCGTCGCGGTCGGCGGTGCGGTCGACGTCGCAGCGACCGCCGACGCGGCTGCCGCAGACGCGGACGGACGCGTCGCGGCCGCGACGCGGATGCGCTGCTGCGTCGCGCCGACGCGCGCAACGGCGGGCATTGCGCCGCTCGCGGCCCTCATCGCCATCGGCCGCGACCTCGCGGCTCCCGGTTCGGGTCCGCGCGCGGACGGACCGATGCGGACGGCGGATGAGGATGAGGTGGGCGTTACTCCGTAGTCGTGACCGTACTCCTCAGGAGGAAGGGCAGGCACGTGTCCATTCGAGGTGGCTGCGTGTACGGGGATCGAAGAGGTCGAACCTGCAGTTTACAGATTGATATTTGCATAATCTTTGCAGTTTGCACCATCTCACACACAAGGGGTTGAGAAATTAAATCAGGATATTCTCCAGAAACAGTCTACGCAATAATTGCAAGTCGTACTGTAAGTTCCCAACCGAATCCAGCTACGCCATAAAATCATAGATCAAATAGTCACGTCGTTGAATTTCAAAGTGCTTTGATTTTGTACGGTGAAACGGACGAAAGTGCCTTGATTCATACTGATGAGCTGGAAATTGAGCATAGTTTGATACAAAAAGGGTAAATTTGGAGCGCAAAGTGCCTTGATTTTCTACATTTCCGCGACAAAAAGTATCTTGGTTACGTCGTTTCCGATGTACTATTTTTTCTATGCATAAATGCAAACTATTGCAAGTTCGAGATAGAGCGACTGACTGAAGCTGCTCGTCCGCGGTACGGTAGTAATCGTAGCAGGACCCGAGGTGGTGGAGAGCGGTTGAGGGGGGACGGGAGGGGGGAAGGAGGAAGAGGGGGCAGGGTGAGGGGGTACGGAAGAGGAGAGGACGGTCGGACGGCCGAGGGGCGTGCCCGAGAGAGGAGTCGAGTACTGCGAACCTGCAAGGGAAGGGCTCGTTGACCAATATCACTAATCCACGACTCGCATTCGGTGGCTCCACTCTAACACCCAGTAGTTCGATGTAGCCCCTGGTCTTTTGCTTGGCTCCCTTTAACAAGGCATACATGGGCCTGATTGTCCAATCGGACGTTAGGATGGCTGCCTGTACTAGATAATCATAGGGTAAAGCGCTCGTTTGGATGACTGCTTTTGACATCGATCAAATAGTAACGTCGTTGAATTTTAAAGTGCCTTGATTCTTTCATGAAAAAAGGAATAGAAGTGCCTTGATTCACACTAAAAAGCTCAAAAGCCAGCATGTTTCTACATAAACTGATGGATTTGGCGGTCAAAGTGCCTTGATTCTCCAAATTTTCAAGGCAAAAAGTGCCCTGGTTACGTCGGATCCGACGTGCTATTTGATCTATGGCTTTTGATTTTCCCTAATTGTGTAAGGCAAACTGCATCAAATGTTCGGACTAGAGCATGCCATTCGTGTCTTTTTGAACAATATGTTTCACTGCTTTTGGTGACGAGACGCGTCGCGGTAATGAATGATGTATGAAACACTTCATGAAGACACGAATCACATGCTCTAGTTCGGGCAACACCAGCCAATGTATGTTACAAGGTTAAAGCATTAGATTGGGCTGCATGTCCGTGCCACTATCAATCTTTCGTATTGCCAAACTAGTGTATAAACAAGGAATAAGCAAATAAACGGGCGTACCTCCAGGAGTCGTAACTGCCCCTGCTCCTCCTACCGTAACCGGCGTGCCACCCACGACACTGTTCACGTAGTACTTGGCCGTAGGACGCGTCACATTGCACGACCTGCAATCATTTCATTTTCCTTTTTTTTTCATTTTACCTACGCTGTACGTATTTTTTACCTACGCTGTACGCTGGGTATATTAATGCAGTTTATATTTAGATGCAGTAGATGTAGTAGAATAAACCAGTCCGTCAACTTGTTTGATTTCAAAATCAGTCTAATTCTCTCACTTTTGCATATTCTCTCGCCAGATGACCGGAATGGTAAGCTGGCAGATATTTTTTATTAGATGAAGGAATGGACTCCCAATGAGGTAATCACGAATTCTCAATCTTATGGGCAAGCGCTGAAACACACTTTACGTGGCGGTGAAACGGAGAAGAAGGAACAAGACAGGACGTACGTTCCGTAGATGCCTCTCTTGACGATGGAGACGGTGCCGGCAGAGGGTCGAGCGATACCGTACCCTCCGACGGGGGTACTGTAGGACGAGGAGGGAGAGGGCTCGTCGCCATTGCGATTTCCTGCAGCATTCATTGCCTCCTGTCCCTTTATTCGTCATTATTTGTGCACACTATTCCATTATTTTATAAATTCATTCAATGCTACCAACCGGGCGCAAACTGTGCCGCATTGGCCGCGAGTCGCCCGAGGGGCGTATTGAGAAGGGCGGCGGCAGTGGCTGCCGTAGGAGTCTGCTGCCCCGAGGGCTGGTTGACCACCATCGTGGATGGTCCCCCCGTCGCTGCCCCTCCGGCCATTCCCCCTGCCCCTCCCACTCCACCACTCGCCGCCGGCAATGTCCCGTTCACGGGGAGCGGCGACTGGGCTCGCTTCGAGGCTCTGCAAGGACAATGTGAATAGCATTCAACAACGTACGACATCAAATAGATTACCTAAGCTAGAAACTAGAAATTTCATCATGATCCGTAAGATTACTGGAGAAGATTAGTATACCTCTTATCGGGATTGCCCCTCGGGGGCTTTGGCTTGCCCGGGGAGGCCTTCTCGAAGATAAACGGTCGCGTTCGCGCACACGAATTCGCCATCCGCATGTCGTCCGGCACCTTAAGAGATCAAACTTTAAACAAACACTCAAAAGCAACGATTAAACCGCACAAGTAGCATAGGAGTTATCCGTTGCTCATTCACAGATCAAAGATCAACCGCCCTATCCCCCACCTGTCTAGTCCTTCTCTTCTTCTTGGTCGTCTCCTCGACCGTGCCAATCCTGATGTCCTCCATGACCTTTGCCTGTAGCTTGTTCAGGTAGTCGTGGGTTATCTCAGGCGCGGGGGTTGTTCCCGAGCCCGAAGGCTGAAAACGAACCGTTTCCTGCACCAACAACTTCCGTTCAGAAGCCTAGCTTATCAGTAACAGCCAATCTGGTTACAACATCTTCAGCCTGCACACCACTAGCACAATTATTACACTCCTCCACAGTTGAGCTTCACCGAAATGTGGTGGTGTTACGTCCGTAAGTTGAAGAGTGATGAAATAATCTCACCTGTCCCGGAGTGGCTGGAGTGGCGGCAGCAGTGCCGGAGGGGACAGTCCCAGCCATCGGCCCAGCGGGCGGCGGGGGAACGGCCACAGGCTGCGAAGAGCTCTCACGCTTCACCTGCAAGGCATACGTGGGCAGGGTCTGCCGGTAACTGACTGCAGTGGTTATCCCGTACACAGATATCGCACAATTTTGCTAAGATATTATTTTGCAGTGAGCCAACCAATGCAGGAATTTTTTTTGCAGTAAGTCACCCAACCAGGTTACCTGCAACCGTGCCCACCTATGCTGCAAGGCAACCATTCCATTCCTGACCTTGTATTACGTTCAGCAACATGGAATATAGCAGAATAACATGATGATTCAGTTGTATTGCTTCACAGTGTTCCTAATGCTCTCACTTTTGCACACTCTCTCTCGCCCGATATTACCTGCCGACGTATCATGTTATTGTACCACGGAACCATCTAAACCATCATAACTAGAGCATACGATTCGCATTCGCGCTGTGGAGACAGTTATGTTTCAAGCTGCATATAAAACGGTGTACCCCTCATCTATATAGGTATATGTGAAACACATCCACCAAAAAGACGCGAACCGTATGCTCTAATCATAACCCCGCCCGAGCCATACCTCTTCCTTCTTCTCCACCTCCAATGCAGGCGGTGCCATCTCAGCCGCAGCCGCGGCCGCTTTCTTCGTCGTGCGTCCGCGTCGCCTCTTCGCGGGAGGCGGCTTGTCCTCGTCCGGAACCGGAACCGGAGTCGCGACCGGTAATTGGGCGCTAGGCGCCGGCTGCGCGACCGGAACTACGGACGGGAGGGCGGTCGAGGGGGTGGCAAGCTCGCAAGCGGGGAGGACTCGCTGTTCGGGCACGTGTTCCGTCTCGCGAAGGAGGAGGCGGAGTCGTTCGGGGACTGAAGGGTTGTGATTGGATGGAGTGACTACATCTTTACTATTATTATTATTGCACCATCATACTATTATCGAAAAGCACCTATCCTCCTTACCTGCAGTGCTTAGCCGTAAACCGTAAGCTAGCAAGCTGCGTAACAATGCTATTTACCACGCATAGCATGATTTTTGCCAATAATAAGTAAAAGACTGTAGCCAATTATCAGCTAATACTCGGCCGGTAACGAATGAAAGTAGCCATCTCATCAGCATGCCACTCACCGTACGGTCGTTTCGGGACGCTAAGCAGCTCGACCGACTGTCCTTCCCTCTTCAGTACACGGGCATTGTGCTGCGCGGCCAGGGCCAGCATTTGGTCCGCCATCTGACATAGCCAACGATGATTAGTGCTGTTTCAGGGATAATGACGGCTGAACAAGTTGAAAAAGCATGAATAGTTCGCAGAATATAGAAAAAAAAACTTTGAAAAGCTCGAAAAGAGCTTACATCCAGGGTGACGCCTCCGGCAAAGGGCTTCGAGGTTCGCGGCCGTGACTCAATCTCATCTCGGACCTCCATCGACGGCACCGTCCATTCCGTACACGTGTCGTACGACGGATTGAGCCTGCACATCACGAGAAAATGCGCGAAATTCAAAGCACAATACTTACACGGTGGAGACCTTGAGCAGCCGAGGGTCATTAGTCACACGGCGAATCTCCGCTCGACTCAATTCGTCGGTGATGCTGAAAAACGACGATAAACGTTCGAGCTTCGCTCCTGCGTGCGTCGCGACGACGTTTGCCAAAACGTACCAAGGAGTACACTACGCCCGACGAAAACATAAAGGGGGAAGAGGGGGGTGAACGCCTTCACAAGGAGCAGCTACTCCCGTCTATGATCAATCACTCGCAAGATGGGGGGGAAGGATGGGAAGAGAAACTGGTTTGACTGCGAGAGGCTAGAGGGAGATGGGGGTGAAAGGTGAGGGAGGGAGAGCGAGAGAGCCAATGGAGGGAGCTATCGCAAACTGAAAACGAGGGGAGACTCACAAGAGGGCGCTCTTCAGATGGTCGATCAGCATGAAGGTGTACTCCGAGGGAGGGCCCTGGGCTCGCAGGGCCGATAACACCGTCGCGAAGGCATTGCGCTCTGCAATCGAGTAGAATAAACACACTCTAAGGGGGGGGGGGGGGTGAGACGCGTAAACGAGCGAATATCAACAGCAAATACCGAGCGTGCGCAGCAGGAGGTTGCAGTCCTCCAAATCCCACGTGTCGATATCCGCGGATTGGGAAGGCTCCTCTTTAGGCGCGCTCATAGGACGTTATCCGGGTGGCGAGCTCACATTCGACGACCAATCTTGACACTATCGTCGATATTCCAAGTCAGCAGAGTAGTTGGTGCCTAGAAAGTTCGTTTTATGGACAGCACGGCGGCCGGAAAAGGAAAGAGCAAGGGAAGAGAGAGAGAGACATAGGGGAGCGAGTGAAGATACGAGGGAAATTGAACAGGCGAGCGAACGCGACTCAAGAGAAGAGGAGGGTGGGCAAAGGGAAATAGAAGAGAGTCCCTCCTGCTAGAGAAGAAGGGGGCGAATCGATCTAGTGCGGTGAAAAGCGCACACGAGATATGGAATGGACACTCCCGGTTGACAAGTAATCTGGGAGAAGGGAGAGACTAGTTGCAGTAATAGTCTACGAATATTCGAAAGCAATATTTTTTTGAAAAATGAAACGACAAAAGTCACACGATTCGAGGTGCATGACGTGTTGGTAATGGATGAGACGATAATAACGAGTGAGTAGTGTTACGGAGAATGAAGGAGAGAACTCGAAGAAGGGAGGAGTTGTGCGATGCAACAAGGCAGAATGAAGAGTGGCGAATCGATCAATGTGTCGAGTGAGAGGACTGGGCGAAAGGGTCGACTAGCGAGCACCCTCAACCAAGCGCGCCCTCCGCCCCCCGTACACTGCCAAACTGCCCAAAGGCTAATATTTAATGCTACTCGCGCATTTTACAAATATTTTGAAAAATAAATTTTTGCAGGAAATGATGAAACAAGCGCGGGCCAATTAAGCACCCAAAAGTAGCAAGGAAAACTATAAAAAGCATTGTATAACGCATAAGAAACATAAAGCTAAGTAAACCAACGGTTCGAAAAATCAAAACTTCAACGGGAATAAGAATTCGCCCATCTGAACTACCGTATAGCTGCTATTGGCAAGGAGCCAAAATTTGAGTTCCCGCTGTTAAAATCGCTGCGAAGCAGCCCCGATAACAGAGCACCGAGGCTGTTACGCAAATTTTGAAATGAGACCGCGACGCGAGCAACCCATTTGCTAACCTGCGCATCATTTGATACGGTATTTATTTTGCTCTTATTTTCCTTTTTCGATTTCACTCCCGGATCTACAGGCAGCAGCATGAGGTACGTGTTTTTTATTTTCATTTTTCTGTAACACGCAGCTTGCTATTCATGTTACGGGTTGTTATGCTTAACGAAACTATCCGTGACGCTTAGATTGACGTCTTTTCGATGGTTGATAAAATTTATTTCGAAAGACGAGCCTAATATGTCCTTTACATTGCTTACGAATAATGAATAACGGTGAAATGTAATAGAAACGGAGAAAACTAATAAATTTTTCACTTTGGCTTTCTTGTAGTACTTATTGAGTTATTGATTTGATTTGTCTCTTACGGCCCTTTTCAGTACTCTGCGCCTGCAGAAGCGCCTCGCCGCCGAGGTGCTCAAGTGCGGAAAGAAGAAGATCTGGCTCGACCCGAATGAGGTGAACGAGATCTCGAACGCCAACTCGCGCCAGAACATCCGTCGCTTGGTCAAGGATGGTCTGATCATCCGCAAGCCCGTCGCCGTCCACTCCCGGTACCGCGCCCGCAAGAACAACGAGGCCCGCAGGAAGGTTAGTACTAGCTAGCTGTTTATTTACTGTTCTTTCTCCTTACGGTTTCCATCTCGTTATCGCAAACCGTGGGCTTTTTAGCTCCAAAGCGTTACTTGCTTTTCTTGTCGCCAACATTTTTGTCGTTTTAGCCAGAAGCTTGGTAATCCTGGGAAAAATGCGTAGACATTTTTTTCTCCATTTGTTGAAGAAGGAACGTATGGGAAGTTAACGTTAAATCTAATTGTTGCACAACGTTTGGTCATGCCTCATGCGGGTGTGCAAGCTTGTGCAACAGGGTCCAACCATACATGGGCAGCCTTCCCCGCAATATTTTGAGAAACGGGCCTACCAGTGTACGAAATCAAGCCTTCCAATTGAAATTTTGTAGAAGTAAGTAAAATTCCAAAGAAATATGGGCCTACCACCCATACTTTCGGTCCATGCCCACGTATGGGTCCAACTTCTATGTGGTGCATTAAGGCACTAATAAGGAATTTGTTTGCAGGGTCGTCACACTGGCACCGGAAAGCGCCAGGGTACCCGCGATGCCCGTATGCCGCAGAAGGTCCTGTGGATGAGACGCATGCGCGTCCTCCGCCGTCTCCTCAAGAAGTACAGAGATGCTAAGAAGATCGACAAGCACCTGTACCACGACCTGTACCTCCGATCCAAGGGTAACACCTTCAAAAACAAGAGGAACCTTATGGAGTTCATCTTCAAGAAGAAGATCGAGAACACCCGTGCCAAGCAGCTTGCGTAAGTCGCCTTTCTTCGAATGTTTTTTTCTTATTCTTGTTTCATAAATGCAAAAGCTTTTGTTTTTATTATTTTTTTGGGTTTATTATTATACTTTTTGAGAATTATACTTTCATTAGCAAAAGCTGTATTATTGGTAGAAGTCAGCGTTGTAAGATGGAATAATGCAGCGCTAAACACAGTAGGCACGGGGTAACATTTTTGGTAACAACAGGGTCACTGCAAAATACTGAGCGAAGCACTAGCAAACTTAAAATGTCATGACCTAGAATTTAGTAACGGATTTTTTCAGTGACCAGGCCCAGGCCCGTCGTGAGAAGAACAAGGAGACCAGGAAGAGACGAGAGGAGCGAGTGCAGACCAAGCGAGCGGAGATGCTCCGCAGGATCTCTGAGAGCGAGAAGGCTGCCGAGAAGAAGTAATTGTTGGTCGTTGCACTCATTGTTATTTGTTACGCAATGAATGTGTACACATTTTATCTTTTGAACAATAATGGTAGTGGGTTTTGTGACGAAAGACGGGGAAATTTGGATATGGACGTTTGAAATGGGCAAATTGCTCCTAAGGTCTGGATAGTGCTGGCAAGCGTCTAGGTTTGGGTTGCGGTTCTGATGTAGGTAGTTGTTCTACTGAAATGTCGATACGTGATATAGACCGATGAGGATGGCTTACCTTCTGTAGTTACATTTGACGGGTCTTCTTGGGCCTGTGGATCGTTGCTGGTAGTGGAGTCCTCGGCGCTGTCTTCTTTCACGTCGACAGTGGTCTGTAATATTTGATTGGTCAACTGACTGTCTCTTGTACTCACTGTCGGCTTAGATTCGCTCTTCACTATAGTAGGAACGGGCTGTAAAACGAAGCTGGTTGAAGCTTCGGGGTCGTTTGGTGGTGGGTTAGAGGAGGATGTTGCTATCTGAAAAGCATGTTTGATTGACTTGATTATTTGCACTACCTGAAAGTCTGGCATGGGAAACTCGGAGGCTCTAGAGAGTGACGACGGTATGAGATCGAAGCCCAAGGGCTTGGTGCCTCTGATAATAACGCTGAGCGTCAGTCGAAGAATGCCTTGGGTCGCGACGCGGGTTACTGTAATGCCTGGTTGGTTATCGCGAACTGACAGGACTACCTTCGCGTCCCTCATCCTGTGCTACGATCGCGGGATCGACGTATTCGGGCCGACGACCGGTGACCCATCCGACTATGGATTGGATGGTTGAGGAGGATTGGGGCACGAAGCAGGCTACTTCCCGGGTGTGACTGAAAATGTTTATTCCGATTGAACACATCTTATATTCGATAATTCTTCTCTTTTCGGAAAATATCCCGTTAAGCAGAGCAGATTTCTCGAGTAATATTCATAAGGGAATGTACGGGAACGGGATGAACCATTGGCGGCTACTGTACACTTTGTTTTAGAATTGTACGTACCTTCCGGGTACGGTAGGTATGGGACAGGCACCGTACCCTCGACAGACATCGTGGCCGAAGGCATCGATACCGTAGCACGAAAGGACTATCTGGGGCCCTGCAAATGTATATTAATACTGCGGAGATTATATATTAATACTGCGGAGACGGGGAACACGGTAGCAAAAGATCAGAGCGCTATTGAATCAATATTATTGATGGACAGTTGTTAAGATGTATAGATACCGTAATTTTTTCGAAAAAGGTCGGTTGAATTGTCCCGCTTCAAGTCCTAACACGAAGTCAGCCTTTTATCGACGTTTTCCGAATATTTAGATATTTTTATTTTGGTGTTTTACGTTGCTTCTGATTTTCTGTGTACTTCAGGTTGTTGCATGATGTTTGGAGTAAGCATGTTTGGTGACCACTATTTGCCACAGTAGACCATTATATAATTATATTCATTCTCCCTCATTCTCTCGTCGCGTGTGGTCGGCTCCCCTTTCGTCTCGTCTTTCACCCCTTCCCCATCCCGGACACCATCATTCCATCAAGAGGATAAGGTGACGAATCCGCTCTAACCTTAGGTAAGTCAGAGGGTGTCCCCTAGCCTAAGTCGTCTTCTTCTCCCTTTTTTCTCCATCTTTTTCTGCCCACCCCCATAGAAGTCTTGTACGACAAGCATCGTCCCCATCCCCAGAGAAGTATTTTTTCAAGCGAAGACTCATTGTCCCAGCCCCCCTCGATCTCCTACCGCTACACTGAGCGAAAATTCACCACAAAGATTACCACGAAATGCACTTTGGGAATAAATTCTCCAGTCGTCTAGGGAATAATTCCCCAAAAAGCCGAAATTTCCCCCAGACGGCTGGTGAGTTATTCCCGAAGTGCAAATCGTGTGGAAATATTCCCCACAGGTTTCTCTGAGTGTACCCTCACCATCTTCCCCCCCCCCTCCTACCGCAGACCTTACGGTGTATTTGATAAATAAATAAAATAAATATCAGCAGTATAGTCGAATCTTGAATGGCCAGAAGTGTCTCTGCACTCAAGTAATCACGCGGTTGAGAAATAATCTTTGTGAGCAAAAGAAAAGACTAATTTATTTGAACAAAGGAAAAAGTGAGATAATAATGCGTACTTACACCGATAGGGTGAGGTGCCGCGGAAGGTGGCAGAGAGTGGGAGGTCGAGCACGAAGCTGAATGGAAATAGGGGTTAGGGGAGTGATGTGGTATATATATATATATATATATATATATATATATATATATATATATATATAGAAATGAAGAAAATGCGAGTACTGTTTCATATATATATATAGAAATGAAGAAAATACGAGTACTGTTTCATTTCATAATCTTTATTCGCTTCTAGTATAGCCTAGAAAATCGGAACGTACAGATCCGCGGCTACAGTATTTATATTTTGCGCGCCTTGAAACGATACCATTTGCTTCCAGGACAAGACGAAAGGAAAACCCGTTCCCTAGTATGGTTGAGGAAAATGTTGCATCAGTTGTCTCATTCCTACTTCCGACGAGATTGCGAAGCGGTGTGAAGAGAGTGCAGACAAAGTAGGAGTGAGGCTTACTGACGGAACTTTTTCGTCGATACCTTCCGTTGGTGGGTACTGTACAGCAGGTTGAGAGGGAGTCCTCCCCGGCCAGCTTCGTCCATCCCCCGGATACGGAACAGAAGTAGGATGATCGGACGTACAGGGAGGGAGTCGACGGGAACTGAAGCAGGCCTGGCGACTCGGATGGGTTAGGTTTCAAGACAAGTATAATAGATGCTGGTAAGGGTGGGTGTGTTGTTCTGCTTTTACAATGACAGAAAAGGGGCATATAAGACCCGTGGAACTAAAAAGTCGGAAAGGTATCTTGGCACAGCAACAAAATGCCAAGATTCCACCTGGATTCTTGGCATTTTGTTACTGTGCCAAGATACTATTCTGACGCTTTAGCTCCACGGGTCCTATATTGTTAGAACAATGTTCAATGTCATCGTGGCAACAACTCGCATTCTTATTTAAGGGCTTTTCCATTAGTGTTACGTTTTTAAACATGTCCTCTTCGAAAGCCACAGTGTTCTTCTTGTTAAGCGAACGAGCTAAAATGTTTTGGATGCGGTGTTTTCCGTGCGAGAGTTCCTTCTTTTCCCCTTTTGACATCTTTTGGAGATAAATACACTTTTGGCACTCTCTTATGTATTTTGGACCATCTATATGGGGGAGTAACATTTAAGTCATTACGCACTGTTGTCAGAACACTGTGAAGCAAATAAATAAAATGATGAAACTCACATAGCCACTCTCAACTTGGCCGGTAACGACAACAACGAAGGACTGCTTGGACGAGGAGGGAAGCGGACGGGACATCGGAGAGGATTACGACGGATCCATCTAGATGGATGGCCAGATGGATGCCCAGATGGATGGGAGGGGAGTCTAGCAAGGCGAGACGAGAAGAGGGCACGAGAGCATGGGAAAGGTTGGCATGGTGACTGGAGAGCAGTGGACACGCAGTGACCGATTGAGAGGTAGGGAGGGAGAGGGGGAGGGTATGAGGTAAGCGAAAGGGGAAACACAGAGCAGAGTCTACTGGTATTTAGTTAGAATAGATTTAGTCTTTTAGTTAGCACAGTTGAAGACGTACAGTGTGCTTATGCAATTACAGTAGGCTATGACAAGTTTATCACAGCCGGGTAGGGGACGGACGCGGGTTGAGAATGACATGGGGACGGGGATCTTCACTCGCTTATATACTGGTGGCCTGGCTTCATTATCATAGTGTCCTCGTCCATTATTCTTGCGTCTTGTCGTCCCTTTAGCGGTGCATCTCTGCACTCAACTCCTCCCCACTCGACACTAGTCGAGTAAGCTTGAGGTGCTCTGGAAGTTCGGTGGCCCAATGACACCTACATCTCCCCTAGCATTTAGATTGCATTTGGAAGTTCGAGGTACCCTTGCCTCTACATCTTCCTCCCTTGTTGCCTATAGGCAACAAGGGAGGAATATACTTCGCCTATATACTTCCCCTATATACTATATACTTCCTATATGCTTCGGCCGCTTTCCTTGTATCACCCGGCTTAATTCAGGCTTTATCGCTTAATGGCTCGTGCCGGGCTGATCGTCGTGGTCTCCTTGATCGTCATTGTCTTCCACGCGGAGATGGGACGTCAACTCCACCAGCGCAGCCACTGCCTTCTGCAGGGCCGCAATTGACTGCTCGATTCTCGTGAGACGTCCATTAAGTGTTTCGGTAAACTTGGGGCCCTTTGGCGCGACTGGCCCGGTCACCTTTGCCTGGAAAATCTTATTCCAGGGTTTAGTAATTAGACTAGCGATGAAGTCGCGGATGATCTTCCTCTTCAGAGCCGACGAGGCGACGGGGGCAGACGGAGTCTTGTCGCTCATCGTTGCAACGAATGAGCTCCCCTTGCCTCTCGCCGGCTTATATACCCCCTCCGGCATTGTTAGCCTACTACGGATCATTTTTGATCCGTACTCTCGGGGGTGCGGTTTATTTTATGCTTATTTAATTTCTGACAAGATTTATTCTGTCATTGTT
>LS845746.1:5029-20914 GCA_900490955.1 Micoletzkya japonica
TTGCGATAGTATACCGTACCCGGGGGACGATGATGGTGTTCTCGTCCGAGTAGCACTTGTTCGCCTCGATCCGCATCAGTGTGCCCATGTTGTAGTCGTCCACCAGGTCCTGAGCGGAATAATCATGGTACGGTAGAAATTCTTAAACCTTAAGGGGTATGCATGAAAATAGCGAAATTTATGTGCATAATCGAACGGTTGGTTTGGCAACACATATAAAATGTAAAATAGAGATAATTATTACCTTGAACTCCTCACATAGTTCCCGCCACGTGGGCTTGTAGTCTCCTTTGAGCTCATCTACCGTAACCTAGAAATATAGTTCTTGTAATGATGTGTAATGAAGTATTTCTTCAATTTGTTTTCTACTAAGCCATATATGACAAAATGGTGGAATATGAAAATATCTGGAAAAGTCTACGCTAGACGAAGAAGATATGTTTCGCGCTTCATATAGATCCAGTTCCACTAGATCCAGTTGGTTATATCAAAATCCTCCTCCTAAGTGAATCACAAGATTATGATAAAGGCAGACCTTGGCAACGTCCAGATCGGGAAAGTAACGTCGGAATGTGGCGTAGATGCTATCTTCGTGCTTGTTGAGACGAAGCTGGCTGGGAAGCACACTGAAAGTATCGGTCAACTCGTAAGAACCCTTTCGAATTTCCTCTATTTCTTAGCACAAAAGTAGCCACACATTTTTAAATCCACTGACGAGGACATTTAATTTTTTTCGGATTAATAATTTACTGGCCATAAAAAGTGATTATTATTGACTAAAAAGTTCCATCAGTTAACCCATTCCTACTTCGTCTGGACCCTCTTCACACCGCTTCGCTCTCTCGTCGAAAGTAGGAAGGACACGACTGATGGAACTTTTTCGTCAACCATACATGCTACGAGCTAAATTTTACTGAAAGGTTAAGCCAATGATTACCTTGTGCAGATAGTTTTATTTTCAAACGGCAAAAACGCGGGTAGTTCAAAAGGTCACTAAAACGGTCACCTGACTAGCAGATTCATATGTATGTTGGCCCTCTCGTAGGTGCGCACAGCCCAAGCCATCTCGATGGATGGGTCATTGATGTACCTAAATAGAATTATACGTACCCTGAAGTTAAAAAATATCTCATGAAAAGAAGGAATAGTTAAATGAACAAACTTGGAGGCGTCTCCATAGTTGATCGGTTCACCATCGCTCATCATTTTGGCAACGCTTGCTGATTATTAGCGATGAACTGAAATATGATTATTTCGAAAGGGACAATTACCAAACAAGAACAGGAAAGAAATTTTAAAACTGTGAAAGTAATAAACCGTTCCGGCCTTGTATGACATTCGCGACTAGTCGTGGTGTACAAAAGTGTATCCGGCACCTATAACCCGGCGGACTTTTAAACTTTAAATTTGAATTTTTGTTTTTCATTCCTATTTGCATATTTCAATTCGAAATTTTCCAAGCTGCCCAGTTCGTGCATCTTGCGGATTATTTCGTCACTCGCATGTTTCTCATGCCCCAATTTCTCCCTAAAAATGAGTGATTATGACGGTTGATACGTCTATAGACCGTTTTTGTTTTTATTTTTTAGAAATTCATGATTCTTGTCTTTGAGCTTCATGATTCTTGTCTTTGAGCATCTTTGTCTTTGAGGATGGCACCACGTACGTGTGACTACAGAGAAGTTGTGGAGGCGGCTCAATCATACGGAAAGGCTCACAAACAACTCTTCCATTACATGCTTAATCGCGGAATTACGACGGTACGGCAGTAGACCATAATTATGCATAACTACTATTTACCCTTCTCCGTGCGGCGACATGCATTGACGAACTCTTTTGGTTGTTTTCGACAGTGGTCGACTCTTTGTCAACATGATCTGCAGGAACGGAAATATACAAAACTCTCCACAGATGGGCTGGGTTTGCTGGTAGATTACTGCAGTGAGCCTCCCATGCATAAAGATCTAGAGCTTTGGTCAAGCTGCTTTTCTGCAGCAGGCTACCCAATAGTTGGAAAAATAGTGCAGTAAGCTGCCCAACCATGGAACCTGCAACCGTGCCCACCTATGAAACTCTCCCTGAGGACCACCCAAAGGTGTTTCTCGGGATGTCGCAAATCAAGAATACTTGAAATAATTCGTTCAGAAGCGGTCCTTCCACAACACGTTCACTCGACTCTACGTACAAAGCGAAGCAGTCGATGGTCAGTTGTTTTCATGAGAAAATTATGATTTTTTTAATCCTTTTGTTATGTTTTTATGGTTTATTTTCAGCAATCGACAAAGAGGAGAACGAGGTCCACTTCAGCAATGTATCAGAACGAGCGGCGGAAAAGCTTCTCAAGCACCTGATTTCCACACTTAATTCCAAGGCTTCCAATGTGCGTCGTCTGAGACGTTGAATAATAAGCAATTTTTTCATTAGTTAATTTTGATATAATTAGCAATTTCGTCATTAGTTAATTTTGATATATTAAGCAATTTTTATATATATTATTTGATTAAGATCGGTATGCGTTTCGTCTTGACCTCGGATGAGATCTCGGGGAAGGAGGCCGTGGTGCTCGTATCTGAACACACTCATTCAGCTCCACTCTGTGGCTCATCTCCCTATACGTCAGTTAATCTCTTTACGCTTTTACTTCAAAAAACATTCATTCAAAAATTTAAAGAGACATGGGAGCCAAAAATGATTGGCTTTCATATGAAAGTTTATCGCCTAAATAATATAAAAACCAAAATCAGAGTGTACAAAAATGTCTACTTCGCGAGATATCCTAAAAATCGTTTCCCAGCCAAGGCGCAGTCTTACTGTGTTTAGCGCATAGTAACGAGGCAAATGGCATCGAGCTATTCCCGGAACAAATAAATATTTCTCGCTCCAGAAATTTTTTAAGAATATTTTTCAAAGGCTATTATGTTTATTATCGTCTAAGAAATATATTTTACAAGTATAACCATTTTCGGTTTCAAAAACTTTCTCGCTTCCATGTCCCTTTAAAGGAAATAAATTTCCTGTTTCAGGGCGGACGAGCAGTTCCTGGTTACCTCGTGGCTGGATGAGATGTTTAAGGAGGACGGGGATGGCACGATCGACTTCCAGGATGCACTCAATGTCAGCTTTATGATATTTGACACGTTCACACGTTTAACTAGATGCTTTATTACAAATAACCTTTTTACGACGATTGGACAATCTGATCGTTCTCTGAGCTCTCGACGTAAACACTCCCATACATGGGCAAGTGTTGTCCGAACATTTCTGCGTCCTGCCTTGCGCAATTTGATAACTCAGAGGCAGTCATCCTAACAAGTGTTTTGCATTATAATTAATAGACATGATCCTATCCGATCGGACAATCCCGTTCCATTTATGCCTCTCCCCTTCAGATGGCGCGTACCCTGCCCAACCCCCTGTCGATGGCCCGTGCCCAGAACGTGTTCGACCAGATGGAGACGGCGGGTCTTCTCTCCCTCGAGGGCGACTCCGTCATCCTGTCCACTCGGGCGCTGGCTGAGATGGCCCCTCTACTCAGGGCACGATACGCACCCGCCACCTGCGCCCTCTGCCACTTCCCCATTGCGAGGCACGTCTTCTTGCTTTATTCTTGAGAAATATAAGAGAGTATAATAATAGATGCTTTTGAACCACAGAAAAGAATAATCTCGTTATTCGCAGAAAGCTCCGCATGCTGCACTGTCCCGAGTGCGACTGTCTCATGCACATGAAGTGCTGGAAGAAGTGAGTTCATTTTGGATTGTTCAGTCTGTGATTTGAAAACCAGATTTGCATATTTCCACTATCGATTTCATTGACAAGTATTTTAGTTCTGTTCAGTTTGCGATACCCTACCGTAATCCCCTTGCAGCTACGCGGCAGGCATTCAGAATGCCGAATCAGCCTCGTGTCCGGGCGACGGCTGTGGAAAGGCCATTTCGAAGGTTTTTTTTTAATTTTAGTTTTATTCTGGAATACTATAATATTTAATTATACTATAATTGTATAAAAGTATGAATATATCAACAAAATCTAACATTGGTTTTCCAGAAAGACATGGAACAAGAGACGCGCGAGATTCTGGCCGCGATCGAACAGGCTAATCGAGTTCTGCAAGGAACGCAGGCCAGTGGAGAGAGAATGCAGAGATCGCAGAAGGTAAGGGGAAGGAGATTACGCTAGGGTTACGGTAGCATCTGGGATTTTGTAGTCTCTAAAAGGCTATTTCGCAGACGGCGCCCCGGCGCAAGACGCAGAGGGCGCGTATCATGGAGACGGACGAGGAGGAGGAGGAGGAGGAACGACGGGCGACCCAGAGGACTACGGTAGGTAGGAAATGGTAGGGTTGGCAAACCCGTTCTTTTTGGCCCCTTTTTCAGGGTTATGTTCCTCGACAGAGTACTTGTTATGCCTTTCATTCTTGGATATCGTTGTGAAACCTACCCCAGGAAAAAGATCCGGTTTGCCAACCCTAGTGAATAGCGTTACCCGCCATTTCCCCGTTTCAACTTCATACGTGGGCAACCTTCCCCGCAATACTTTTAAAAACGGGCCAGCCAGTGTACGAAATCAGGCCTACCAATTGAAATTTTATAGAAAATATAGGTATACCAAAGCAAAATTCCGCAGAAAATTTAGCCTACCACCCATACTTCGGGTCGGTGCCCACGTATGTTCAACTTGTGCTTATAAATGTTATATCCTTTCTTCCCGTTATTAATGAAAATAAAAAAAACATTTCACCTATCTAATTATCTAATAGTGTGCGACAGCTTGTATTCCCCCCGCCCACTGGCAATCCGGTCACGCAAGCCGAAAAAGAAGCCTTTCTTGCTGCCAGCTGCTTGGGTTCTGCTTTGGGGTGGGGAGGCGAAGGTGTGTAGGGGATGGGAGTGAGGGGACAGTCTATTCACCCAGTGGCTATAGAGAAAGGGAGAAGAGAAGAAGGAATGAGAGGGGGTATTCGCCTTTCCCCAAGCACCATACAAGAACGCAAGCAGAACCCAAGCATCTGTCGCAGCACAAGAAAAAGGTTGGAAGGGGACGAGGCGTGGGAACGTGGGCAATCGCTTGTGTCTTGGGCTTGGGTTGTCTCACACTGTTATCTAGTCTCTCATTATGCATCCAATTGAAATCCGTTAACAGTCACGCGGTACCCGTTCGCAACGAAGTCAACGACTGTCCGTGATGCATGAGGTGGACGAGGAGAATGAAGAGGGAGGAGAGGATACGGTATCAATGGTGGGTTACGGTAGGGGAGGGGGGAGGGGTACTGTAGGATGTGACAGTCCTTCTGTGTGCCTTGGAGTAGTATATTAGTGTGAAAGACTCTAGTAGAAGAAACCGGTTTACCTTGAGGTCCTAAAATGATGAAATACAGGAAAACGTGGATATTTCAGAAGTCGACCCGTTCCAAGACTCCGAGGGCAGCGATGTTAGATGAAGAAGAAGATGAGGAGGAGGAGAGGGGAGAGGAAGAGGGAGAGGGAGAAAAGGAAGAAGAAGAAGGGAAGAAGGAGGCGACGACTGTAGTCATTGCGGTGAGTGCAAGGAATAGGCAATAGTTGAACTGTTGAGCATTTTGAAACGTTTGATTGATTTCCTGCTTACGATAGCTTGTATCTTTTGATTCTTTCCCGGCTGGATATTGGCAGCGTAAGAACTTTTTTGCTGAAAATTTAGCTGAAGACTTCTATGTATACCTAGTTGTGTTTCAACGACTTAATGTAATATAGAAGCTCCGCCTTGAAACGAATGGGCTTTGGTAGCTGGTAGAGCATAATATAGATGAATACAGAAGAAGCGCGGGCGACCGTCGAACTCTTCGGTGAGTGCGAGGAATGACGAAGAACGTACCGAGAGTACTGTAACTCCTACGGTAAGTGGGCCGCCAGTGAGTACTGTAGTTTAGAATTGTGGGCGTTTAGGAGGGTATTATTATGAAGTGCGATTCAAGAGTGACGATTCAAGAGTAATATTGCTCAGAAATGAAAAAAAAGCTTAAAAGTTTAAGAGAAAATTGTATTTGAGAAGAAAAAGCGAGGTCGCCCGTCGAAGGCTTCTCGGGAAATGACGAGCGAAAGGGACGCAGAGAACGTCGTCCAGAATGCTACGGTAGGTGAGGGGTTACAGTAGGGCATACGGTAGCGCAGTTGTCCGATCAGGCGTTAAGATGGTTGCCTGTACCAGAGAATCACCAGGAAAAAATGTTAGGACAACACTAGCACATCCATGTATAGTAGAATGTAGATGCAGAAGAGCCTAGATGAAGTACGAAGCACATCTTTAGTGGTGGATAATCGTCAAAATGAGCGATAATTTGCAGCGCCGTCGTTCGGAGCGCAGTGTGTCGAAGAGTGTTGCTGTGGAGGAGGAAGAGACGAGTGGACGGGTTAGTTGAGGGAATGAGGGGGACATGGAGTTTGTCTGTTAATGGAGTTTTCTTGTAAAGTAAGAAGGTTAGGGTACAACTTAGACAAAGTTAGAGTTAGAGTACATGTTTATAATTACAGTCAACTCGTCGGAGCACCCGGGGCAGGGCTGAGGGTTCATGTAATGAAGAGGAGAAGGAAGGGGAGGAGGAAGAGGTTGCTAGTCCGCTATCCGAGACTGTTACTAGGGTAAGTGTGACTATCACCAACCAATTTAATATTTATGGTAACCCGAAGTTGGGATTTGTGCCCCATAAGGAGTTGATAATACACGATAATTATCATCACTTTTCAGTCGCCTCGGGGTCCCGTCACGAACGCCGTGCTGGCCATTGATGAGGATGAGGAGAATGGGGAGGCTGCTCACGCGTCTGGTTAGCTATATGAGAGTAGTTCGTTAGCATAGCTATTTTAGTGAACTTCGTGAACTATTTCTCATCAACTACTTGTAAATGATCTTGCAGAAGGCGCTGTGAGCCCGACTAAGTCTTCTGGAGGACGCGGTACTCGTGCCGCGATAAGGGAAGAGGATGAAATGGAGACGGAGGGAACGCCTAGTAGGAAGGTCAGGGGTTGACACTGTCTATTGAATAGATACGTATCGCATCTTACAGTTCGGTCTATTTATGCATGTAGATCTGACCATTAAATACCGATATTTTGGCCAGATTTCCTTGATTTTACAGTTGAAAGCCTAAGAAATGCCGTGATTTGAGCATTCCCGCCCCTCGTCGAGCACTACATCCCTGTCGGTTCCCTCGAAGAGATCCAAGGCCTCCGGAGAAGACTGAAGCTAGACTGTAGTTTGTAGTCTAATCTCTCCTTGTACGGTCCCGACACAATTCTCTTGCTCCTCCGGTTACGGTACTTCACTTTCCGTATGATCTCGTGTGCTTTTTTCATGCTAATTCACCTCCAGTGTTCTTTTCGTCCCAATCCGATTCGAGTGTTAATATCTAATTGTATGTCTGTTTGCTTCTTTCTTTGCTTTGTGTGTCTCTGAGTAAAGCATTATGCGGCTACCGTAATCCCGCTTATTTGTTCTGCGTGGCTCTCCCGTCCACAATCGATACCGTATCGTGAAATTAAACATTTGAGTTCTACGTTCGAGACCCGATCTTCTTCAGGGTTTCAAATTTCGTGTGATGAGCCAGAAGGAGTCGCTGGACAAGGCCGCCGGCGTGGTAGGGTATACCGTAGCTTACGGAGTAGGGAGGAGTGATCTCTGATTTGGCGGCATGCTTTGATGTCGAGTGACTCCGTTATCTTGCAGATAACGGAGTCACTGCTTCGAATATTGAGCCTATCGCCGAGAGCGGAGGTTCGGGCGCATGCCTTCAATCTGTTCGGAGCATCCAATGGAGCGGCCTTCGGGCGGCGGGTGGAGGACAGACTCAAGGTAAACGATATTTCACATTTCATATTTGTATATTTATTTTAAAAAAATTATAAAATAACATTTATATAGCTTACTTCATCCAAAATCAGTCCTCGATTGTACCCTCGATCTTGAGTTTATCTTCGCAACCGGTCGCGGCGAGAGTAACCAACAGAGATCGGTGGCCCAGCCGCAACCCGTTTATCAATCGCAGGGGTGAGTTGGGGGGGGGAAGGGGAAGGTTAGAGAGGGAACAGAGGGCGATCAGCGAGAGAGGTTAGAGAGATTCGACGAAAAGGGTGCTGCGGTTCCTTTGAGTGACGGCAATGGCACGGTTGTGATGGCGTCGATCGATTGTACGTCTTTACTAGGGTTGGCAAACCGGATCACTTTCCTGGGTTAGGTTTCACCATTTACAGAAGAATGAGAGGGGTACACCAAGTGCTCCGTCGTGCCCTTGAAAAAGGGCCAAAAAAGAACCGGTTTGCCAACCCTAGACTTTACCTGGGGCTGTGTAGCTTAGTATTTCTTTAATATATTCTTGCATGTTGTTGCTGGAGTCTACGCTTATGCAAATACCATTTCTCAAAAGCTTCCTTTCTTTGTTCAACATCTCGCATTGTAGATGTCCCGCCTCTTCGTGTCCCCTCCAACCCCTCCAATCACCTATCTGCCCCTTCGACACGCCCCCCTCGGACTCGCCTCCTACCGTAATCCACGACCACGATGTCAGTCGCGTTTATATAAATATGTTTTATAATTTGGACGTTTACTACTTTATTAGTTTTTCACAGTTTTTGTGAAAATTTATTGTTAGCTTAAATAATTATTAAAGGAGCCGGCCCACGAGTGCTTTAGGATTTGAATTCCTACACTGATATAAACTATCTGATATAAACTATAAATAATCTGATAAATAAATAATCTGATATAAACTATCTGATATAAACTATAAACTGATATCAATTTAGGCCATTCCGCCCATCTTTTCCGATCGTTCTTTTTACCAAAATGAACAGAACAATGTAAAAAATCGTTTTGTCAATAAATCAGAGCTGTATCTCTTCTCAGTCGGCTTCTCAGTCCGATTTTGTGAAAAGTGCGCTGTTCTTTGCACCTTCACTACTCCGCGGAGAGTGAATGAAATCGCTTAAAACTCGGAATACCCGATCAGGATGATTAGTTTTACTGAATGACGTAAAGAGCCAATATGGTCAGAAACTCGTGGTCCGGTTCCTTTAAGGTGTATTTATTAATATATAGTTGAATTTCAGTTCGAATCAGACGATGATCTTTCGTCGGAGGAGAATGACGAATCGGAGGGCTTGGATGAGTTTGATGAGCCTGAGGAGAATGGAGGGGAAGGAGGAGGGACGAGGAGGGAAAGGGAAGGACTGCCCTTGGGTGAGGGGACGGGCTTCTTTCGTACGGGTTTATGCTAATCAATAATTAACATTATGAAGTGTACCATGGTGAAAAAACTGTGCAAGTCAAAATGTCAAGGAATTTCCGTCGAATAGCTATAGTCGAAGAAAGCGGAACGTATTTTTCTGTTTTACGAGTTACGCTGTTTAGCAGATTTTTCGCACTTTGAGGCAACACCATTCCTCTCTAGAATAAGATATCGAAGAGGGTTACTGCTCCTTGAGATCACTGACACCAAGACTTTCACATAGGAAGTTTTATGATTAGATAATATGGCGCTGGAGGCACCGGAATCTGAGCTACGCCCGGAACGATTATATATTCCATTTTTCTCTACTATTTTTCTTTTTAAAGAACTATGTATTAGGAAACTTGTTAGTGCTATAAAATGAGAGGAAACAGACTTAAAAATAAAGTTTGAATAGTCAGTTTGCGATCGCAGGTCCCCTCCTCGAGTCTACCGTATACCGTCGACGGCCTCTCGCCCCAACCTTCTCCCCGCCCGTCTCTGCGAAGCACCCGCGTCTCCACCAGGTTTCGTAGTTTGGTCTTTGTAGTTTGATCTTTGATCTTTGTAGTTTTTAATCTTTGATCTCAGAACCGCTCGGACTGGAGTTCGGACGATGGCCTGAGACAGGCGTGGATCGAGAGACAATTAGAGGAGAGCGAGAGGATTGAGCGAGTCAGGAGTACTGTAAGGGACGAGTTGATGTCGGCTGATGAAGAGGTACGGGGTTACGGTACATGGAGAGGGAAGTATCGCGAACTGAAATGGGGTTACCGTGGACAGGTTTCGTAGACACGAAGTGTTCTAGCTAAGAATCACGAGAGTCTTATTTTATGTTTCACGTCAAGTTTAAAACTTGATGATCTATTCCTGTAACTGATGCGCCGTTTTGGATGAGCAGACTTCATTTCAATAAAAACAATTACTTATCAAAGGAGCATATTTTGTGGATATGTCCTATATATAATCATGATGCATGGTTGTGAAAAGGATGGGGTTTCAAACTATTATTGTGATTATAGCCTCCAGTGAATATGATGAAATTATAGCAGGTTGCGGTGGCCAAGGACGATCTGGACTCGGACTCGGAAGAGGGCGAGGAGAACCGCTTGTCGAGTCCCCCAAGAGCTGACCGATCGCCTGGGGGCGGAGCTTCGCCGAGACTCCGCCCACTTCTCTTAGCCGGAGGCTCCGCCCCTCGGGCGATCCCGCCCCCTCCCAGCATGTACTCGGACGATAACGGTGGAATGGAGGGTGGAGATTGGTCGGGAGAGGAGGGACGGGGAGAGGGGACTATGAAGAGGAGGAGGGATGACTTTGAGTCTGATTGAAGAACACACCTTTGAGATGCTATTATTTTCAAAGCTTTTTTAGTGAATATTGTGCTGTGAAGATGAGATCAGCTTGTAAATGACTGTAAGTTATTGTTCTTGTACCGATTTCTGTGTGCCTTTTTCCTGGTTCCTGTGATTTTTCCATGATTCATAATCTTTGCCAAGTTCCATGTGGATGCAGGCGTATCTAGAGTGGATTGTAGAGTGGAAAGAGTTATATTTATTTATTTATTTATATCTCTATTTATTCATTCATTTATAGAGTTTTAGAGCTATCGTTATCAAGTTTTTGTCGTCGTCTTTTGTTGTTCTTGCTTGTTATTTGTACTCTTGTGCCATCAAATTCTTGTGAACATTTAATTAATGTCCTTGGATGAAGATTGTTCGTTCTTGGCAAATCTGATGCAATAGCCCCCTCCCTGAATGGGTAGATCACCCTTGATGTATCTTAGCTACTTAGTTATTATATTCACTTTTTGACACAAACAAAACATGCTAATTCTTTTCGAAATTATCGTTCTTTTGCTGTTTACATCAAATAATTTTTTTTAATCAAAATTTCGTACAGTATTCATGAATATTTCAGTTCGCGATAGATAACCCTCATCGTTCAGGGTATACGGTAGGGAGGGCGGTCTTGTCAACGCGTCTATTCTCACTGCCGAATGAGTAGCGAGCCCCATGGACAGACCTGTGCCGATTCCGCTGCCAGGACGTCAAGTTGGTCTTTGGTCTTTGATCTTTGTAGTTTGATCTCACAATCAGATCTCGTCAAGTTTGATCTTTGATCTTCAGCATCAAGTCCAGCCCGAGTATTGGCCATTGCGGGGTGCACAAATGCGGGAAAGACGACCATGGCCAAGGCACTGTGCAATACGGTAGGAAAGGGGTACGGTGGATGGTGTGGGTGTACTGTAGGGAGGCCGACACTTTCGCACACGATGTTTCCGGCTCAACGAAAACCAATAAAACCAGTTTATGCGTGTAATCCTGCTCTTGATACGTATTATAAAGCCTCTGCAAAATACGAGCTATCAGATGATGGTCAAACGTCTCCAGTAAGATTGTGCGGAAGTCATTTTGTGCGGAAATGTCTGCATGCCGTACTGTAACCTAAGCTTTAGGAGGGATACGGTAGGGAATGGTGACATGGCTAGGTCAAATGATGGAGTTGTAGGCGTGACTTGTACGGTTCTGCTTTGTTATGTGTCTGGTATATAATAAAGGCACATACCGTAACCTCATTTTGCAGTTTTCGAGTGACGGCTCTGTCGTAAAGCTCATTTCGCAGGACGATTACTTTCTCGATCGGACAAAGGTGCGTGGCCCGTTCATTCTTTGTGGGATAGCTGTTATTGCCGATCATTTAGTCACTTATAACGTGCTTTGCCATTTGACAATACATAGGCCGCCTAAATGAGTAGAAAAAATTGTTTGATAATACAGTTTGACATAATTGCGGTATTGACAAGAAGTCTTTAAAGGTGGAGCGAAGAAGGAGTTCCAACGGGAAATATATGTACTATGACTACGATTCCGTGAAGGCCATCGACACGAAGGGACTGTGCAGGAAGATTAGACAGGTGGGGGAGAGGAGGGGGATGAAGGGGGGGGGGTGAGTCGGATCCATGCATGGGCGCGATTGTCCGATCGGACGTTACGATGGGTGCCTGTACTAGACAAGCATAGTGTAAAACGCTTGTAAGGATGGCTGCTTTTGATTTTCCCTAATAATGTAAAGCAGCCTGTAAAAATGCTCGGACAACACTAGCCCATGTATGGCCGGATCTAGTTATGGTTATAGCCTTGGATTAGATTGCTGCAGGACAATGCCTGCACGCGTCTTTCGTAAACGCTACAGATTACTAGGTCCAACTCAAGTTAATTAGCATCGTTGTTCAGATAAAGATAAAGAACAATTACGCTAATTTGCTTTAGTTTTTGCAGCTCATGTACGTGGTGGACTTTGTGGTGGTCGAGGGCAACATGCTGACGGAGATTGAAGAGTTCATGGAACTCGTCGATAGAGTCGTCTTCCTCACGATCGATCTGGTGGGTCCTGCATTGAATAATAATAATAATAGTAATAATAATAATAATAATAATATCTTTTGTTTTAAGCTTTTTGATAATTTTAAATTCCATTTGCTTTCGTCGTCTTGAATCTTCGGAAATGTACAACTAATTTTGAAATGTTCAGTCGACGTGCCTGCGACGCCGTGTGGCGCGGAACTATGATCCACCCGACGAACCCGGATACTTTGATGAGGTTTGGCCTTTGATCTTTGAGCTGTAGAAAGTGATCTTTGATCTTTGATGTTGGACGGTAGGGGCACGGAGTCGTGTGTCCGAATACGCTTCACCCGCCTTCATCTTGAGGGAGTTGATCTTTGATCTTTAGGTGGCCTGGCCTGCTTACCAACGGCATCTTATGAACGCGCTGGCCATTGCCCGAGAGGACAGTCGGATGACGTTTCTGGATGTGACGAGGGAAGTCGATGTGAATGAGGAGGAACACATGACTATGGTGGGGGGAGGGGGGAGGAGTACTGGAGGGGTACGGTAGGATGCAATAGGCGTTTGCATTAATATGCGCTACAATTACCTTTCAAAATTTCAAACCCCCCAAACCCCAATTTAGAATCTCAGCTGTCGCGACGTGTAGGGAAGAGACTTGAGTGGAGAAGCGTGCTTGCAGCTAATCGAGGCTCTGTCGGCGGACGTAGTCAGAATCACATTCGACCCACTCGACGTCTCGGAGGCCATGCTTCTGGTAGGCACTATGCCATAGGAATATGCTATTCTAGGCCGTAGGAATCCTTGGTCTGAAATATGTTTCAGCACGGTATAGAGTACTAGACGCACTTTTTTTGTGGTTGGGTTGACCGTTGCAGAAATTACTCGAGTAGTAGCTAGGACACTGGAGAGGAATGCTCGCAGGTCTCATCGCGATCGTGCGGTGGCACGTCGATATTCGTGGGCACGACGAGGGATTCGTTCGACGGCAGGGAAGTCGTGCGGTTGGAGTATGAGAGCTACGATGAAATGGCGTATAAGGTGAGCGACGGAGTGTTTTTGTTGCTATTCGACCAAACGCGTTGAAGAATCAGCAGCACTGTAGGCATTCACAATTGCTGACCATTAGAAATGCGTTAAAGTTATTTTCATTTGGAGAAGCAGTCGGCTGCAGTCTGGCTTACAATAGTTATGGGAGTACGGTAGTCTTTCCGTTCAGGAGATGCGCAAGCTGTGTCAGGCCATCCGGGTACGGTATCCCTCAGTGGAGCGTGTCGTCCTATTCCATCGCATCGGCGAGGTTATAAGCTTGTTATTCTGTATATTCTTTGGTTGGAAGTCTTTAGTCATCTCTGCGATATTGTGTTTCAAAGTGATTTTAAAAAGACTACCACGTATGTTAAAGCCAGCTCTTGCATCTTAGAATTATAAGAGTAGTTATCATTCCTATTTACGAAGTGATACTGAACCGGTATGTGGATAGTGGACGTAACTTGATAGTCAATAATAGAATAACGTCATCTGGTTGTCCCGGAATAATCCGATCCTTGTCCAGGTGGCGGTGGGTGAGGTGTCGGTTATCATAGCTACGGGCTCACCCCATCGAACCGATGCCATTCGGGCAACCGAATGGGCTATTGACGAGCTGAAGAGAACCGTACCCATATGGAAGAAGGTGGAGGCGTTGATCTTTGATCTTTACTATGGCTGATCTTTGGTCTTTAATGAGTGATCCTTGATCTCCCCTTCAGGAAGCGTACGCAGACGGCGGTGCGGCGTGGAAGGAGAACGCGGACTGGATGCCGCGGATGACGCGGTCGTCCGCGTCTGCCTCCCCCTCTCCGCACGCGGCCTCCGCCCCCCTCCCCCTCGCCCCCTGTCCCCACTCGGCCGGCGACCAACAACTACCGCTCACTCCGCTATCGCCGGGTCCTGCCGCGGCCGCCGCGTCCCAGCCGCGTGCGGACGAACGCGCCTTTGCGGAAGCAAGCAGGGAGCGGACGTCCGGACGGAGGGTATGTACGAGTAGGCAGTAAATCTGCGGCTAGCCGCACCTTTTCATAGTGCAGAATAAAAGTACTCATGAAAAGATGCGGTTTGGAAAGAGGCATGACTAATGTGAATGTGTTGCCTGTTTCATCTCCTCTCGTGGCTAGTTCTTCCCTGTGTCTTACACTATTTCCCCCTCTCCCGCCTTTGTTGTTCACTTGCACGTTGGCTTTGCATGACCAAAGACAGTCATTGTACATAGGACAAACCAGAAGGCGAACGAATCACGGGAAAGAGTGTACCGGCCGCTGAGCAAGGTGAAGGGACGAAAAGATACGGGGGTTACGGTAGTCGGCTATCGCGAACTGACCTGACTCGTCGTCCTTGCAGCTGTTCTGGCTGCGGCAGAAGGTGCGTCAGATGCGAGTGGGCGGGACTTAGCGATGACGTCATTGTCTTCCAATGCCAAGATCGCCGCTGTTTCTCGACGAGGCGAGGCCTACGCCCGACGCGGCAGTTCCTTCTTCCAGTAGTAGTAGTAGCCTAGACTCTAGGTTGATCTTTCATCTTTGATCTGTGTTCCGTAGTTTAACTCGCCCCTGTTTCTTGTATTTGCACTACCTCTCGGCCTCTAGCTAGCTATACAGTTCACCATCTTGATAATCTCTGTGAATCCTTTGCACACTTTTCGCGTACTTTTCCGTGATACGGAGAGTTGTATGGTTGAGGAAATTGTTCCTTCCGTTGTTTCATTCCCGTTTCCGACAAGAGATAGAAGTGGCATGGGGAGAGTCTAGACAAAGTGGGAATGAGTGTACTGCTGGAACATTTTTATCAATGATATATAAGTTTTGTTTGTTTTTAACATGGAACGTACCACGCTAATGGCACATTTCCCACTCCTCCCCCATCTTATGATAGCTAGCTGGTTGTTTTTATCTGATTCTCTTCACGATCACTTCTTCGCCTTCTTTGTGGTGATACATCCATGTCCCATGTCACCGAGTCGCCTGTGGGATACAACGTTTGTTTCTCTGTCGATTGAAGTTTTCTAAAATTTCCAGTCTATTTTAGTGGATGTATCCCTTTTTGTGATATTTACACCAGCTCTCCCTCCTCCCCCCACTTACCTCTCCTTCATTTCATCTGTTTCCCGTTAGCATTTCATGCTTCATCCCACTCTAGTTGCCCTTTCATTCTGCCTTTTCATGCTCCTATTGTATGCCGCTATCCTACTGGACTTCTGTTCTCACGGTTGCCCCTTCCATTTTGTGCTAATGAGATGGTTCTTATCATTTCAATCTCCCC
>LS849441.1:8442-44823 GCA_900490955.1 Micoletzkya japonica
CGAAGGCACGAGTGAAGTCAAGATAGACGACATCAATGGACTCATGAAGGGAAAGGGAACGGGACCAGTCATTCTCACATTCTAGTAAGTTGGTGACAACAGAAGATTGTGGTCGAAAACCGTGCTGATGGATAGGGAGAATGTCAAAGCGAGTGAGGTAGGGAAGGAGCTTGTTCTTGATCAACCTTTCGAGGGTTTTCGAGGCTGGGTATAGGATAGAGATAGGGCGATAGGAGGAGGGATTGGAAGGGTCCTAAGGGGTTATCATTATCTTCTAGAGAATAAAAATCGATTTTGAAGATTTGCAATACTTAAACTCTCCTATCTACTATGTATCAACTTTACTCTCGTTCGAAACACAATTCAATGCCAGTCCTGATAAATTGGTAGCAATAAGAATCGTTATTGGTAGGCGAGTAACCGAATTTGTACCCTGATAAGAATGAATCTGATAATGGATAGCAACCGCGCACAACCCGATAAAGACGCCGACCCTACCGGTGATTTGGAATGATCTTTTGACTTGGAATTTTGCCAACTTTCAAATTCTGATCAAAGCAAGTCTCAGTCAGACTCACTCTCGTCTCGGGATCTCAGGCGGGTCCTCTACGTTCCGGATGGCGTTCCTCCGTGCGTACCGCTCTTCCCGTGTCAGGCCCGTCGTCGACGGTGTTATCACTCAATTGAAACCATTTCATCATCATCATCATCATCGTTGAATTAACGTATTCCTAAGACTCATCTACAACTGCGAAGAAATGTAGAAGAATGAAGAGCACGCCCGAATTTCGGTTTGTGATTAGCAGGTCTTAGTCAAAAGGGAACAGTAAACGGCTACGTTTCACGCTCCTTTATTAATGGCTAATGGAAACCGCATGATATACTTAACCGCGAACATTGTATATTTCCCGTCAATTTTTGCTCTTTTTTCCTATTATTTTTTCACATTTACCACGCTGTCGTCGAGGATGCATCGTCCACAAAAGCTCGACGCCTTCTCCTAAAAGCGTCACCTTACATCGAGGAACTATCGAAACAAAACAGCACAATCACGTTGCTACATCAAATAGGCAGATGGTTATGCTTCCCCTTCTACAGGACGAGAAGCCGCGGGCTCAATACGCGTCTACAAATCGAATGCAAGTCGATCGTGAAGCATAATCATTACAAAAACATGAGTGAACTGCTCTACCGGGCAGAGATGGAGCGAGAGCACAATGTCCTACTGCGTAGAATAGATTCGTATGCAAATTAAGAGAGTGGAGGCGAGAGAGCATGGAAATTTGAGAGACGCAGAGACATTCGCAATTTCGGAACGCGGACTGGTAAAACGTCGTGCGAGAGATTTGGCCAACTGTACTTGCCAGCCCCGCGATGGCGATCCATCTACCCTTATTAGAGCCATACCGACCTGATAAGCGCAGTAGATCAATCAAACAAAACAACAAGAAAGGATCCAACGTAGGTCAACATAGCAATTGACCAAATGATTAAAATTCGAAACTAAAACCTTCATAGAGGAGTTAGAAATAATGTATGTGACCCAGGGAGGTCACCCGAGGCAGCACCTACCGTAATCCAGGTTGTTCGAGTTGACCTCCCTCCCCTCCCCTACGTTTATCCTTTCTTGTGTATCTCGCCTGCTATGTTGGTGCCTCTGGCGGTGTTCAATTTCACCTTTGAATCTTGCTCTTTTGGCTCCGCTTTCTGGAACAGTGAATGCCCGCATTTACAAAGAATACCTCCATTTTTTTGCTTTGCAGTTATCTAGGCTAGAATTGTGGTTTTATCTTTCAAACTTTCGAAACAAGCCAAGATATCTTTTAGTTGTCGCTATATGGTCGTGCTCCCGAAGTACCTTCTGCTCTTCGTCATCCACGTTCTCTTCGTTCTGCACCGTCGCTTTGTGCTCTCTTCCAATCACATCGTTCACGACTTCAAGCTTACCCACGCTCAGATCGGTTAGTGTAATTTTTTAAAGATTTTGATAATTTGTTATTGTTATAGAGCGCATACCTGGTCGTTTTACCAAAAAAAATAAGTAGGGTGGGGAATCAAGGGGCTTGCAGCTCTGTAAGTATCATCGTCCCCGATGGTTGGCTATAATCCGGAGCCCATATCCGGAAAGGAGCTCTCGTCCAGCGAGTATAGTGAAGCTGGTCTGGCCTCAGGCATCGCGACTCGGGCGATTATTCAGGTTAGTCCTGAACCATGAAATAGGGTAAACTGGAATAGAGTTCATGTACGGCATCCAACTATAAGACAGGCAGCCATAATCAGATTAACAAAATAGTGCGCGAAATGCGAACTTTCAGCCACTTGATGTCCTGAAAATTCGCTTCCAACTGCAAGAGGAACCGATCGGTGGGAAGACATCGGGCAAGTATCGAGTGAGTCGTCAGCGCACAGGAAACACGACGTTTTACCAGTCCGTGTTCCGAAATTCCGAATGTCTCTGCCTCTCTATAATTTCCATGCTCTCTGGCCTACACTCTCTTAATTTGCATATGACTCTATTCTACGCAGCAGGACGTAGTGCAGGAAATACGCTGTAGTAGCGCGTGTGATTCGTGCCTTGTGTATAGCAAGCCTTCCAATCATGTTCAATTGGTCGTGAGACATAATAATGAAAAAGGCCACATGCCTTTAGTGGATTCAATTTCGAAACCGCCCGTTCAGAGTGTAATCCAGTCCGTGGTACTAATCAGTCGCGAGGAGGGAGTTCGCGCCTTCTGGAAGGGACACGTCCCTGCACAGGTGAGGGCTTTTTTCAGTTGTTCAAAATTCGTGTTGCACCTTTACCACTCATACTTTGATGGAAAATGGTCTGTAGGATCATGAAGCAAATTAGCTAACAAACTTCTAATAATGAGGTTGTCACTTCATTCCAATACGGTGCTTATATCGAATTAAGGAAAATCATTTTCAATATTTATCGCTTTCAGGGCCTCTCTGCTGTTTATGGTCTCGTGCAGTTCTCAGCCTACGAATTCTTTAGCCGAAAGATTGGACAAAACTCGGAGCTGAACCGAGCGACTTCGGACTTCCTGGCTGGTGTGAATTTTTCCTATAATAATTATGATTTCAAGGAGATTTGAGCAACGAAAGCCGAGATTACGGTATCTCCCAGGCGCCTTGTCGGGCTCGATGGCGATGACGGCGGCGATGCCGCTTGACGTCATCCGCACGCGGCTGGTGGCGCAGGCGCACGCGGCCGACCCGACCGCGACGCGTCCCCGGCGCGTCGCATACCGAGGCACGACGCACGCGATGCTCAAGATTGCCCGACTCGAGGGCCCGATGGGCTTCTTTCGCGGCTGGCTGCCGAGTGTGGCGCAGGTATTGTTGATGTGCAGGGTGGCTGGGGTTACTGTAGCCTGGATTATGATGCGTATTCTTCGGCGTAGAAGTAAGCATCCATTCATTTCGTTGACAACTTTATCAAGTCTTCGAATATTAGAAGCACAACTAGTTAACCAACAGATAGGAGTTTCCTCAAGATATCTCAAATGCACTTTTTTAAGGGTAAAAAGAGGCATTGCAGGTGGCGCCCTTTACGGGACTGCAATTCTGGTTCTACAACATGATCATCGAGATGCTGGACGAGTGGACGGGGTCCAAGGGCACGACGCACGCGTTGGCCGCGGGCGCGACCGCGGGTCAGATTGCATATTTATTTATTTTTTAAAATTTACTTTTCATATTCTGCTTTGGCTAGGTAAATGCGAGGTTGTCCGACCGGGCGTTAGGATGGGTCCCTGCATGAGAAAGGCATAGTATAAAACGCTTGTTGGGATAACTGCTTTTTTTCCTTAGTAAGACAGTCTGCAAGAATGCCATGTTTGAATGTAACAAAGTTTACTCCTTTCAGGAACCCTGGCCAAGACGATTCTGTACCCGCTGGACATGGTGCGGCATCGACTGCAGATGAACGGATTTCAGGCAAGACGTAGTCTTTTTTCCGGAATCCGGAAATTCTTTGCCTTTAGAACAAGGAAAAAATAATGTATTTTATTACATTTGGGGTTTGACCCCTCCCGCCGCAAATCGTCGTTTACTACATAATGACCCATACCGCAGTGAAAAATCACCCCACCGCATTTCTAAATTCTCTATTTACATGGCTACCCTACCGCAAAGGCAAATTACCCTCACCGCGAAATGAGTTTCAAATATGAGTATTTATCCCCCGCCTTAGAATGACCTTGGTAGAACATATTAATCCATGTTAAAGGAGCCGTACCACAAGTTTCTGACCATATTGGCTCTTTGCATCATTCATTAGATCTAATCGTCTTCATCGGGTATTCCGAGTTTTGTGCGATTTCATTCACTCTCCGCGTAGTAGTGAAGGTGCAAAGAGCAACGCATTTTTCAGAAAATCGGATATATTAGCCGACTGAGAAGAGATACAGCTCTGAACTATTGACAAAATGTTTTTCACATTGTTCTGATCATTCTAGTAAAAATAACGATTGGAAAAGATGGGCGGAAAGGCCTAAATTGATATATCAGGGTAGCGCGGGAATTCAAATCCTACCGTACTCGTGGGCCGGCTCCTTTAAAGCAAAGAAAATGGCCTAGAGCTTAACGCAATGAGTAGAATACGGTATTACAGCGGGAGCAGACCTTTGGTCAGACCTCTGACTACTCGAAGGGAATGGTGCGGTCGGTGCTGCACATTGTGAAGAAGGAGGGAGTGCGGGGACTGTTTAAGGTAAGTGGTGGAACATTTTCTGAGAAATGCCCATTATATTCGGAGAAAAAAGCATAGATTTGAGAGATAGCGCTAAGATTGTAAATAAATCTTCGATGTGAAGCACGAAGCGTACTGCTGAAAGAAATTCAGTGATTTGGAAGTAGGAATTAAAGCTGTCGAGATTAAGTAGCTGATGAATAAGTAGTAGATGATTTTTGCAGGGCCTGTGGCCGAGTCAGATCAAGGCTGCGGCGAATTCGGGCTGTGCCTTCCTCTTCTACGAACTATTCTGCGACTTGCTGCGGGCGCGCAAGAACGAGGAATGAAAGAGGAAGATATCGGTCTAGACAAGTAAGGTTACGGTAGTCCACTAGGGGATTACGGTAGTCCAGTCCGGCTTAAGTATAGGCTAAGTATCCATGTTACGTTTTCGGATCGTCATCTATCGATTTGCTCATTGTTAGGTTTGTAGAGGCCAGAAGATGCGGCCACCGCATTGATTTCCAATATATTTTATTCTTTTTTTTCGAAATATTTGCAATGTGGCGGCTGGTTCAATTGTCGTATTTGTATACGTTTGTGGTTGTGAAGCTACCGTTTTTGTCTAGTTTCTTTAGTTGTGCAGAGAGAGAGAGAGCTTGTCAGGGATACTGTGATTTTTGGGATTCTGAATAGTCGCGATTATGGCTTTCGCTGTAATTATTATGCAAAATCATATTCAGAATCCCATTAACTTGTGTAGGATTTGTTTCTTTTTTTTTGTTGCAATTAGCCAACGTGTCAGTGCTTACTCGTTGTTTCGCAAGTGACCTTTATGCAAGAGTGTATACGGTAATCAATTCCGTGATTAATCAATAATTATTCTGCTCATTTATAGGAGTCTTTCGTTGTCGTTTTCTTTCTTTTCTCTTTTTTTCTTTCACTAGGTAAGCGTGTTCCTCTCTCGTTCCGGAGAGTAATATTGTATCATATACTGCTACGATTATGTTCCGGTAATATATTTAAAGATACTAGTAAAGTCGTTTGTTTGTTTAAATTATTAGCTGATAATTGTTAGGTTAGCATTGCGGGAACTCTGAAATGCTAGGTGTAAATATACATGTGCAAACTGCAATAAAGCTACGAAAATCGCCTTGTCTTATGGTGAGCTTGAGCTGTTTCTGGCTGCTGTTTTACTACATTTTAGTTTGTTTCTTTGAAACGGAAACTGACCGGGTGTGCGCTGTAGACTAACACTACTAGGAATTATGCAAATTTCCAACTTACCGTAATCTTTGATTTGCAGGATGGCTGGTGAGCGCGCACGCCTTTGCACTTACCGTATCCAAGCTTCTGCTGGGCGCGGCCTCAGACCGACTCTCGCCACGAAGGTTTGCCGAATATTGAATATTTCTGGGATTACGGTAGTCCAACCGGACAGGATGCGCTTCTGACGCAGGGAAGTGAATGAAAAAAAATTGTATGTTGCTTATTTTCAGACTTCTGGTCCATCCTCTCCTAGCCCTGGGCGCAACTTCACTGGCTCTGTCCTTCGCTACGGATACGGTAGGCTCAATACGTCTTCAAGCCTTTACATTTCGGCTGTAATAATAATTTATCATTTTAATTTCTCCATTTCCAGAATGAGCTCGCGGTCGTGGTCATCTTGTGCGCGGCCCTTCAGGGAGCGCTGTGGCCGATCGTCGTGGGATACGTGCAGAGAGTGAGTCTTTTCCGGGGGAGAGGGGTACTGTAGAATAGGGTTGACAGGTGGAGCAGTGTGCCCAATGCACAGGAAAATTCGGCACCATAGTCAGACTAATTTAGACCAATTTGTATAGCGAGGGAGCGAAGGGCACGGAAGAAAAACTAATCGAATCCGTCAGGATGCCGTCAGGAATCTGAATAGATTACGGTTCAGAATAGAGCTCCTTTGACGAAGACAATTCAGTAAATACTTAACATCCGACTCAAATATGAGACCACCACCATTCGATGGTGTTATGCTATTGGGACGAAAAGATTTTGTTAGCATCTTATAAGAGAGAGGCCCCAAAATGCGTCTTTGATATATTGATTACCAGTGGTTCGATCGTTCTTCCCACGGTCTGTGGATATCTATCCTCGGCTCTGCCACAACCACAGCCGGTCTCATTCTGGCCGTGGTCTCGGAGCGACATTGGCGAGCCGTCGCCTTCAACATGGGTACGGTAGCTGATTACGGTAGATTTGAGCACTTTCTAAAGTTCTACTTGCAATGCAAAATAGTAAAGAATTGGAGAAGAAAATGGTACTCGGGGGTTACTGTAATGGTTATCGCAAACCGACGATTACGGTATTTAGGTTGGCTGAGTGTGGTAGTGGCGGGTCTGTCGGTACTAGTTCTGGAAGATGGAAGGGAAGAGAAGGAGGATAAAGATAAAGGGAAGGAGAAGAAGAGCAAGGAAGAAGGTGTGCTTATTTTTAGTTTAACCTTTTGAATTTTTTTTATGAAATTCTGGACCTTACCCAATTAGTCATGGATTAAACGAGCTCAAATCTTTCATAGCATAGGGATGGTATCATTGCAGGCATGGTCCCGCTTCTCCAACGAATCCTCGCATGTCCTGAGATGTGGCAGTTGGCGATACTGTATGCGTGTGCGATGGAGGTGAGGGAGTACGGTATCTTGTTAATGCTTCTTGGGATAGTGAACAGTTTTATGTGCCTTTTGGTGTAATAAAGAATGGCAAATGCCTGCAACGTTATGGAATGCATCGGCTTATAATATACGAAATATACTAATAACAACTTTACTGCTATCTCACAACGAAGTGCATAGTATGAAAGTTGTGTTCTTCCAGGTGCGCACGATCAGCGAATCGTGGCTGCCCCATGTACTGGAGAGCCGGCCGGACGCGGCAGAGGCACTGCGATTTGCATTTGAAGTCGGAGGGTGCGTATTTATTTATTTTTATTTTTTCCCTAAATTTTTCCTAAAGTTCTGCATGAGAAGTTCCGCATCCTTCTGATGCTCGATGTTTCATGCATTATTCATGGCCCAACTCGTCATCAAAAGCAAAGTGACATATAGACCAAAAAAAATCATTCAATGTGAGAGGAACAGAGAACATCGCAATAAGCGGTACTCTGAATTATAGGATTTTTTTTTGCAGTTTGGTCGGTGGGATCGCCAGTGGAGTTGTGGTCGATGCGGTAGCTGCATGGAAGGGTTCACTCGAAGTGGCGAGACGGTAATTTCCTTAACTTATGCTTATAATTGTTAGTCGAGAATTGACAAGAATAAGAAACTGCACAGTTAACGTTTGCTCCGTCATGGATTGTTTGAATCTAGAATTTTAAAGTAATGAGACGCGTTGCTTGCGTTGCGGCTGGAAAAGATGATGCGCAGGCACGTTCTGATCGGCGCGACGTCGGCCATGCTCGTGGTCGCCTCCTGGCTCGTTCTGACGGTGGCAGATACGGTAGGTCCTTGTCCGGTATACGGTAGGCAAGGTGGGACTGGCTTATTACAGCAAACATTTATCGGTGAAGTTACTCAATTGGTGAACCGTAATAAGTTCCCTATCTTCAACCAGCGCTATCCGCGCTTTAGATATGGTTGAGAAAGGTCCCATCAGTTGCCTCATTCCTATTTGCGGAACTATAAAGCGGAACCGTATGAAGAGAGTGCAGACACAGTAGGAACGCGTTTACGTACGTAACTTTTTCCTCAACCATACTCGGCACCCCACCTTCCCCACCTTCAGGACTCGCCCCCCTCCCTAGCTCTCATCTCCCTTCTCTCCTCCCTCTCCGGTCTCCTCGTCTACTCGTGTATCAACGTGTCCTGCCTGAGTATCGCCCGAATGGGAGAGGGACTGGAGGGCGCGGGAACCCTCACGTCCATCGTCTGCTTCATTGCACAATGTGAGCTATCTCGATCGCTTACCGTTTAAGTGATGGAAATTGAATTTTTTGTTTGCCTCTTTTGTAAATTTCCATCACTTATATGCAATATTTTCGTAGCTAATTGTAAGAAGCCAAAATCAGGGAGGACATACGTGGGCACCGACCCGAAGTATGGGTGGTAGGCCAAAATTTCTTCGGAATTTTCCATTGGAAGGCCTATATTTTCTATAAAATTTCAATTGGCAGGCCTGATTTCGTACACTGGTAGGCCCGTTTTTAAGAATATTGCGGGGAAGGTTGCCCACGTATGAGGGAGGAACGGAAATATTTTCTTGAGCAGGTAAATATGATCTATCTGTAGCGAGAAATCACCTGTGTACGAGTATTGGCCCCCAACAACTACTACTCATTCTAGTATACGTACTAGAATGAGTAGTAGTTGTGTTAATAAACACAACGTATTCTGTTAGACATATACCATTGAGTATTATGCATATACTTTAGGGTTTGAAAACCAAACCCTTTAATCGCATTATGAGACCGAGAGAGTGCTGAGGAGCATGGAAGAATGAAGAGAGTCAGGCGATAAATGCGCTAATCGCACTTGGTTTTCAAGCCCTAAAAGATACTTGGATGCGCATTCCCCGTCCATTTGCAGTCGGATCGGTGATCGCCGGGTCCCCGGTGGCCCTTCTCCTGTCCCTGTTCGGGTGGCCCGTCCTCGCGCCCTTCCTCTCCCTCCATCTGGTGGTCTGCGGGACGGTAGCCTTCCTTAACAGGCCCTTTCTATTAAAGACCAAGATCCAGTAAATGCCGGTTATAAGTTGAGCATACGATTTGTGTTGTAAGATGCAATTCGCGTTGCAAAAGCGAATCGTATGCTCTTGTTATAGCATTGATAACGCTAGCCAGATGCTCGGCTATATTATATGCCACGCATATCGTTGCTTTGGGCTGTCGATGTGGGTGGTCCTTTAGGAAAGAGTACGGTAACGATCGCTTTCGCTTGGTTGTGTGTGTACCCATTCGGCTTACGGGGATCTTTCTTTCTGCTGTATTGCCAAAAGCTTGTATCTCATTTTAATTCAGTTACGATGTGTCGTATTTGTAATGTTTAATGTTCGAATAAAATATTATGCTAATTTATATGGTGTGAGTACTGTGAACGCGTTGGCAGCGTGGCATAGCCTATCTATTGCCGTGGAAAGGCTATTTCCTTTGGAAATTTGTAGCTTAACCTATATGTATAATAGTTAAGGAAAATCTGATTTTAGGGAGGAAGGATGAAGGAGTTGGCGATCTGCTGTGCGGTATTCGCCATCGTAACCCATCTGTCCATACATCACATTGAGGAGGGTCACGTGGGCGTCTACTTCCGGGTATGGGTTAGACGTTAGACGTGCGAATTGTGAAATAGTACCTTTTTTCTTTTCTTTTGGTTATGTTTACGTATGCCATAGCGTACGCCATAGATCCCACAATCTTCTGTTATTCCGAGCCGCGTGAGAGATAATGATCAAAGTACCCCATTCGAGGGCGCTAGTAAACAGTAGTCTAGGTTGGGAATTCTAAGGGATTACGGTATCGAGAGTACCGTAACATACATGGGCGCAATGCAGACGTTAGGATGGATGACTAAATGTTGTTAAGACAAAACTGGTCCATGTATGGTATTACCGCATACCGTCCCTGCAGGGTGGCGCCCTACTGTCTACCGTATCCCAGCCCGGCTACCACCTCCTCTTTCCCTTCCTCACCACCTACCGCTCGGTGCAGGTAGTTGATCTTTGATCTTTATAGTTTGATCTTTGATCTTTGAGGTGACGCTGCAAATGGACGAGGTCAAGAACGTGCCGTGCGGTACGTCGGGCGGCGTGATGATCTACTTTGACCGGATCGAGGTGGTCAACGTACTCTCGGCTAAAAGTGGTGAGAAATGTTTTAGCAAGAAATTCAAATTCAAAATTTTCCGCTTCTTTTAGCTATGTCTGGTTTAGAACCATGCATTGCCCTGCAGGAAAAGAAAACGGGAGGGGCAACCTGGTGATCTAGAGTTTCGGGTATGCTTTATATTTTAGATAGAGTCGGTTATAATTGTTAAGACTGACGTTATGATCCATCATTTTCAGTGTACGACATTGTCAAGAATTACACCACCGATTATGACAAGCCATTGATCTTCAACAAGGTTGGTTGGTTACTTGGTTGGAATGGAATTTGGAGCAACTACAGCATTTGTTGTAGTTGTCTCTTCTGTATTTGGTCGCTCATTGTCCGCGTAGCGCATAATACGGGTACATTTGACGGCTATCCTTCGCCCGCCGTAGATTTTATTCGTAGGTAGATAGATTTTATTCGACTTCACAGATGAAGTTTTGTATAATGAAGATGGATGGAAAAGTCATAACGAGTAGCAAGCGATAGGTTCAATTCTTTTATCAATTGATCGTGAAACATAACCATCAAAAGAAAGAAGTACACGAATCGAATGCTCTGCTGTGAAGCGGAAAAGCTTGCAAATGCGTAGAAACGAAGGAAAATGTGTTGAGCACGCACTCACACATATATACGAATTTTATCTTGTTATTATTGTCACTAAGGAAAAAAAGAGGATCCAATTTGAGGTTCACCACGAGGTCAACCAGTTCTGCTCCCGGCACTCGCTGCAGGAGGTGTACATCGACCTCTTTGGTCAGACTACGCTCTAGTTTGATCTTTGATCTCTGTGGACCAGTTTTCGGTTTGATCTTTGACCTTTGATCTCCGCAGACCAAATCGACGAGAACCTCAAGCGCGCCCTCCAGGAGGACCTGACGGTCATGGCACCCGGCCTGCTCGTCCAGGCCGTACGCGTTACGAAGCCCAAGATTCCCGAGGTTGGCTGGTCTTTTTTCTTTGTTCTTTGATCTTTGATCTTTGATCTCGACTTTTGATCTTTGGCCGATTTTATCCGATAGATAACCCGAGTACTTCGTGCAAAAGCAGACTATGCGTTGTGTGACCTACGACCTGTGTGACCCTAATTACAGTATGCCAGTTCTTCTTTTTGAATTTTTTCCTGCGCATTCCTTGCGGACTGCATAAGCAATCAATCGCTCTAAATGGCCTTTTGCCTCAGGCGATTCGCCAAAACTATGAGAAGATGGAGGCGGAGAAGACGCAGCTTCTCGTGGCGACGCAGCACCAAAGAGTGAGTTGGGGTTATCTCTCGTCCAAATATTACGCTTCCGCAAAATGTGTTTGGGCCTTTTTTGAACCATGTTTGATTGTATGATGTTGCACTCTTTACGGGGATTACGGTATCTTCGATGTTGTACTCGCGGCACACACCGTAGTTAGCGGCGGCACCCTGTAAATTAGAGGGCTTACGGTATCCCGCTCATTGCAGGTCGTCGAAAAGGAGGCTGAGACGGAGAGGAAGCGCGCGGTTATTGGTGAGTGGGACGGTACTGAAGACGGGCGGAACTGGTTTTAGGGTCTGGGTGATTGATGAGCGCTGTATATGCGTTACTGTAATTGATCCTTGATCCTTGATCTTTGATCTTTGATCTTTGATCTTTGCAGAGGCCGAGAAGCAAGCACAAGTGGCGGCCATTCAGCAGGAACAGATTGTCCACGAGAAGGAGACGCAGGTGATCTTGGATCTTTGATATTCTATGCGCTCATTACAACATCTCGATATTGTTGCTCACGTTTTACGCAGATGTTGGTTAGGTAGATGAGATGCTCACATGAGATGAGTACTTCTTGCTTCATTCTTTGTTATGCTTTTTTCCAATTCATATTGCTAGATACTATTTTTATCACTAGATAATAGCTTTACGAATATGGTTGACGCTACCATTTCGCAACTTATACAGCGTTGAAAGACGACTAGGACGACTATTTTATCATGGGATCTCCGTGTAGGGGAGAGACTCGAGTGAGGCAAAAGAGGGCGTACCCCGTCGCATCCGTATGAAAGAAGGGGTCACATGACCCTGGAAGATGCGAGGGAAGAGAGCACAGCTAACAACGATCACATATACGTTCTACCCCATAACGATAGTACGTGCATGTTCTTGCTGTAGCAGATTGGACATTCATAAGCATACATTTCATCTTCCTTTCTTATACGCTATTATTTGTCCCCTGTGTATGCGAGGCTCCAGCCTAAAATAATCGACGGTAAAGCAGCCAAAGTGTACGATGAGGAATGAGTGGGTCATTGTTGTGCAGGTTCGCATCTCCAAGCTGGAGGACGAATCTCACCTGGCCAAGCAGCGGGCGAGGGCCGACGCCGAACTGTACACGGCCGAGAAGAAGGCCGAGGCCAACCGCCTGCTCCTGACCAAGTGATCTTTGATCTCTGAGTTTTGATCTCTGAGAGAAATGTGAACTAGTAGGTTTTAATCGTTACAACATAAGCTGAAGCTTTTCTAGTATTTGTCGACCTCGATATAGCCCAGAATATGTGAGATGAAATCGTTTGCAGTAGTCAGTGGACGGGATTTGTGAGGTTACGGTAGGAGGGATAATGAGGAAATAGTATGCCAGCCTTTCAGAGAGTACCTGGAGCTGCGCCGAATCGAGGCGATTGAGAAGAACAACAAGGTGTACTACGGTAGTGAACTGCCGAATATCTTCATCGGAGAGGAGATGAGGGGAGGACGGGTGGGTGGTAGTGGAGAGGTTGTGGATAGGACGGATAGGGGCAAGACCAGGGGATGAGAGATCGACCTCTTTTAAAAAGAGGATAACGGGCATACGTCGTAGAGAGTATTATGGTCGAGAAATATTTATCGTAATTGTATGCTCGTCTCATTCTCAGTTGATTATCAGTATGCAATAATCGAATGTGAGGCGATTTTAGCTAGCAATAAGCGAGTTAGTTGACCCGATGTGGGTATTCTGTGATATCGCGAGTTAGTAATACGTTGTGATAATTATTGGTGTTTAACTTAGTACTTCAGTTAGCTGTAAACGCTAGGTACCGATTACAACTGACTCACAATCACATTATTGGTTCTTAGACAACCGTCTCTCAACTACAGTAACCTATGGTGTGCCTACAGTATCCTAGTGCTACGTTGTTACCATTGTATTCTTATACAATTCCGCACTATCCCAGAATTGTACGTGTTTTCGCATAAATCTGATCTCATTTATCTTGGAGAACTTGATTCGAACATGTTGGACTATTCCTTGATGAATACCTTGATGACGGCGTGGGAAATCTAGTGGAAATGTGGGAACGAGCAAATTCAATGATACGGTATCTATATAGCGTAATATCAGTCTATGTTTATGCAACTAGCAAGGGAGTATCTCGATCTAGCCATGATCTTATCGTGCATACGCTTCCTCTATCGCTGATGGTGTGCTGCCTTCTGCCCTTTCCGACCACCTACCGTATCCCGCCACGAACTAGGCACACCACATAGGGCTGGTTGATTTCCCCCTCGCCCCTCTCCACCCTCATAGCTTTTTGCCCGCACAGCCTCTTGCCCACTCGCAACTGACCAGTCTTCCTGGCCTTCTTTACTATTCTTTTGCATACTGTCCTGTTCCAGCTGATCTATCCATATCTGTGATCGGCGAGCTTACTGTAGCCAACACGCGCATTGCTACGGTTTACCTTGATAACGTTGTTGATAACCGCAATAATGTCCGTTTAGTTCTTTAGCAAACCCTTGCAAACGACCCCCGCCTACTGTCCTTCCCCATAAACCGGGTCGGGCGCTTTTCCTGCACTTGCTTAGCCCCCATTCATCCCGAGGTCACTCTCATTTAGCTAGCTCGTTGACCGGCGTAAGCGATCGCTCTATTTTATTTCCCGCCAAAATGCGAATTTGAATTTGTGCAAAGCCCATTTCGCAGATGTACCTCCGGCGGTATGTCAGCCGCCGCTACGTCTCGCTCATACAGTACCTGGCGGGAATCGCCTTCCTCTACCTCCTCTTCTCCTACCTCAATGGCGGCGGCCAGTACACGAGCAGAAGTGAGCCTAGAGCGTAGTTTGATCTTTGATCTTTCTAGTTTGATCTTCGATCTCTAGGACGCTCTAGGTCCTGAACCTAAGGGAGGAGTGGTTATGGCTGCATTCAATGCAAGCTTTATGCACACTAGCATGTTCCTGGGAAGAGAATAATAGCAAGTAGAAGAGCTAGAGAATGTTGCCTGCCAGAATAGAGACAAAGCATGCGCATGATTTTGTCTTTCGGCGCGTCATCTATTGCATTTCCCGGGTTATTTTGCGATATTTTCATATATTTTACTTCTCCAGCGTAGTTTCCATAGTGAATTTCGACGGTTTTAGCCTGGAATCCGTCCCGTTCTTCACTTGTTAGAAGTGGCCATGTACGCATTTCCCCCTCTCACGGCTAGATGGCTGTGTTTCCGAAAACGAGAGAGATGGCAAGGGGAGGAAAAGGCAGAGGAGGGGGGGGGAAGGATGGTACGAATCCGCGTTGGGAGTGTGCCCAGCTGACCGTACATTCATGAGCGTGTATGCCTATGCTTGTAGAGGGGGATGAGACATTATACCTATACACGATCAAGTACTGTACCACATGTCTGTCGACCACTAGTGGTCTCCTCAAACTAGGAAAATGCAATACAAATTAGGGTTGGCAAACCGGATCCTTTTCCTGGGGTAGGTTTCACCATGTATACAAGAATGAGCGGTATAACAAGTACTCTACCGAGAAACATAACCGTGAAAAAGGGCCAAAAACGACCCGGTTTGCCAACCCTAATAGAAATGACCTTTATGTTCTAATAAGTCGAAAAGCTGTAGTTTTCGGTGATATAGATATAACGGTAAAAGGAGCGATGAGTTGATACTTGGATAATCAGGCAACCCTGTTCAGATGACGTGGACCTGGCGATGGGCGACAGCGGCGTGGACAACGCGGTAAAGCGAGATGACGGAGGCCAGCAGGAGGTTCCCGCTGCGAATGGGTACGGTAGCCCGCGAATTTGAATCGCCATTATCGTAGTGCATAGATGGAAGGCTACTCCTCTATCTAATTTATTTACAGGGACATAGGTATTGCAATTTTAGTGCTAGAGGATTACTGCAGATCACGAAAGGATTACGGTATATTGTCGGATGGGAGTACTGTAGTATTCAGGGAGCTCAAGGTACGCGATCTGGAGGCACGCAAGGCCGCCGCTGAGATGAAGCCGCCGCCGAAGGAACGTGAGTCCCGCACGGAAGTTCCTGTGTTCGGCCTAGGTTACGGTAGCCGAGCATGATACATGCCTCTACTCCTGCGTTATCATGCGTACAAGCTGCGATGGTGTGAGGTGCCCAATCTCTATGCTTACACTATCCAAAGCTAGTCGATTTCACTATCAGTTACGCTTTAACGCGCGCGCGAAAGTTTTGCAGTGAATCGTCCGCTGTGCGAACTATGTGCCAAAACTGCGTTGATAGCGGGTTCTGATCAACTGAGTGAGGGGAGGGGGGGAGGGGGGAGAAAATTATAGAACTTATTGAGACCGGAAAGTCATGGAGTTATGTTGATTGTCCGATCCGTCCGTTATGCCACTAATACGTACGCGAGTTGAGTGGCTCGGTAATCGGATTGCGATGTGGACTGTTTAGCGCGCTCATTTTATGTGGAAACGGATAGATCTTTTAGAAAATGTAGATTCTGTTTAGGTATCATGGTTATCTTTCAACTACCGTATCTTGCAGCCTCGATTCCGGAGAGCTTCATACGGTATCGGGATTCGGAGCTGAAGGCCTGGGAGCCGGTGGAGACGATCGAGAAAGAGGTACGGGCGATATTTTACCTCCTCGTTTTCGAGAACTCATTATCGTTACCTTAGAAACAGTATCTTCGCATGTATGTACAGTCGGTTGCGTTCTTACAGTAGAATAAAATGATACGTCAGTTACTTCCTAGTGCGCCGTCTAATTCTCTCACTTTTGCACGCACGCTCTCTCGCCTGGTACTATCTAGTAACGTATCTTTTTATTCCACTATACATAGAATGCTCGAGCCTAGTCGTCGCACGCTGTGGCGATTACGCTTTTGAGATGCGGAACAGGGTGGTTTGGGGGGGGGGCTATGCAACGTGTAGAAAAAAAAAGAGAAAGAGAGCGAAGAACTCTAATACCAGCCCCCCCTCTCCTATCCATCTCTTTCGCACTCTCTATCCTCTCCCCGTCTGTTTGATCGTGGTTGTGTGGCTGACAAAGCGCGAACTTCGATAATCGAAGGACTGCCAAGATTAGCGCCCGATCAGCATCACACATCCAACCCGATAGATATTCTCCGATCAGAGTTCGCAGTACTTTGGGGACAGGCTGAATTGAGAAAAGATTCCTCCAGATACATATCATTGGGAAATGTGCAATACATCTTTAACACGAATCTCTCTTTATTAGTTATCGAAAACATTAATCTCTCGAGCAATATGTCGCAAAATTCAATACCCGGTATTGACTAGAGGTTTATTAACGGTTCCTTTTGATGCTTATGTTTCACACATCATTCATAACCGCGACATGTCTGGCCACCAGAAATAGCGAAACATATCGTCGAAAAGTAACTTAGGCCTCTAGTATTGACAATGAAAGAAAGTATAGGGCTCGTATCTGCAGTAAGCTGCTCGCTGACCGTTCCCACGTAATGGTTTAGCACATACCGGCATTATTAGTAAAAATCTCGTTCGGGGGCGGCGGCCGCGCGTAGCAGTGGTCGTGTTCGACGGCCCGCTCGACGTGAACGTTCTGTCCGATGGCCTCTACCAGACTGTCGAGGGGAGAGGGGGGGAGGAAGATACGAAGGACGACGGAGACGAGGGCGCACTGAAAGAGGGGGGGGTGGTGGAATGGCTGCGGCCAAACGGAACGTATCGCGACTGATTTGCGAAGCGTCAATGTGGGCGCGAGGACGACGTTATCGATGATAAATGTCGTCCCGTAGAGATCAGAGAAAAAAGGCATCCGGTACGGCTAACTTGACAAGGTGCGCGTACGCGGGAAAGGCGGCGGCGAAGAAGCTAAGAAGATCTCGGCCATTGCCGAGTCCGGGCTGAAACGGAGGAGGGGTGAGCGCAGCGCGTATTGTCCGTTTCCATACAAGGGCCAGTGTTGTTTGTCCGAACACATTTTTGCAGGCTGCCTTACATAATTAGGGGAAAATCAAAAGCAGGCCATCCTAACAATTTGTTTTACAGTATTATCCTCTAGCGCAGGCACCCATCCACCCATCCTAACGTCCGGTCGGACAGTGGCGCCCATGTATGGTCGTTTCCATTCCCCCCCTACTACTATCACCTTCACCGCGATACATCATCAGCATTTCCGATCAAAAGGCATCAACATATTTTTTTCTTCTTCAAGAGGGCCGTTTTGGACGTGCTATTTTGTCTAACAGTAAGGACGATTTCCGCGAGTCGGACGGTAAGTACGAGGAGTCGTGTTCGAATACGTTTCACCCTAGCCTTGATCTCGAGAGAAGCTCGTCTTACCCGTGGACGACGTGCCCACCGCAGGCCATCCCTTCAATGTGGACGAGCGTCTGGCGAACGGAGTCGGCCTGCAATGACTAATCTTTGCTACGCGGGACTGCTCGGTAGCCTGACTAAACGGCGCCTCTGACCATCTCAATCACTTCAAGATGCTATGACCTGATCCATCTTCTTCCGTACTCGTTCCTTCTTCGTCAGCAGCTGGTCATAGTCGAAGGCTGGCCGCGCCTTGACGCGTCGACCTTAACGAGCAGTTTGGATTGATTACGGCTTAGCTCAATGTAAATTATTATATCAAGCCTGCAAGATGCTAAATTCTATTTTTGGACCTGCAAACTCGACGTTAGAATTAGGCCTTAGTTAGTTAGTTAGTCCTGCTTGTTCTTGATTTTATTTTTATAAGAGCAGCTATAAAGTATTAAGTAAAAGGGCATTATCAAGGGTAGTTATTGAGGATAATGGACTGACCGGTAGAGGTGCTCTGTGGCCGTATGTACTCTCCATTCCTATCTGTTCTCACGACCGTTTATATGAGCAGAGCTAAGACATTGAAAATGCTTTACAAGCGGCACACCTCAATTCGCGATAGCGCAGTTCAGTTTGCGATAAAAACGAGTCATTCCAAAGGTATTTGAGGCGTGACGCGTATGAACGCGCCATTTTCGTGGTGAGAGTTGTCATACGGTAACCATTTTTTGAATTTTTTCGTTACAGTATGCTGAAAGTGTGTGCCGTTTTTAAATGTAGGTGCAAAACGGTCGTGGTTCTGTAGTACTTCCTCTTCCGTCTTCTCATACTTACCGTAATTCTGAATACCTTTGGTGATTCTACAGTAATACGTACGTATCATCTACCGAAAATAATTAGCAACAGGTCGAAGCATAAACAGGTATGTCAACTAACGAGTAGAGGATACGAATCATGTACTTTTCGACGATATGTTTCGTTTGTTTCAGGTGACCAGACAGGTGCGTGGCGGTTATGAATTATAAGTGAAACATAGGCATCAGAAGTACAAGCTTCGTATTATCCTCGACTAACGAGTAAGTGCTAACCGCGAGTTGTCAACATCGCCACACGATTGCGGCGATTCATCATCGCCTCGTACATTGGCATCTGAAACGTGCGAGATTTCGTAATTTGCATTTACTTTTTATTTTTATTTTATAAACCAGTATTATTCTATGCCGACGATAGAGCATTCCTCCTACCCTGATCTACAATAATACCGGAAGTAGCACCTACCGTAATCTTCCTTCTTTATCCTTTTGGCCGGTGCGAGTTGCCGCATCTGAGCCTTAGCCTTCTTCTCTTTCCACGTGCGAAGCCGCTCCCGGACAGAACTACCCTCATTGTGCTGAATATAAATATAATATATGAAAATACCCCGAAAACCACCGCTTTCTTGCCAGAATTTTGCCTATCTACGGTGCACACATTGCGCAAAATGTTGTTGGAATCGCAAAATGCGCAAAATGTTGTCTACGTAAAGTAAATTTTATATTTTTTTACCGTAGCCCAACCCACCTCCTCGTACCCTCCCAAGCGGGTTCCCGCTTCACTGTCAGTTCTGCACTGTCGACCATCATCTCATCCTCGGCCTTGATCTGACCCAGGACCAGTTTCGAGTTGACCACGATGGATACGGTAGCCGACGCGCTGGACACCACCTCCGAGTCTTAAAGCTACTGCATTATTCGTACTACCCCTCCGGCATATATAGTAGTATCTGAATTGCTAGATAGGTCGTGTCAATGGACCAAAAAAATCAATGGCGTAATTTTTGGCTCCACAGTGATACAGTAGTACCTGATTCGAGCGGTAGACCAGGCTCGAACTTGACGGGCTTGGGATCGAAACCGGATACCGTACTATTCGCCGGCATCACGCCTGAAACAGACGAATAAGGCAATATAATTAAGAGAAATGCAATACAGTGTTAGTATTGCGAAAGCCGGGATTTAGAACCTAAGTCAATCTTTTTCAGAGTTCCCAGACCGGCCCGGGCGAGCATGGACTGCCGGTCAACGTCAACGAGACCGACCCTCTGGTCAAGAAGCAAGTGGTGAGCCGATTATCGATTAGAAATCAATTTTTCAAATAAAAATATGCAAATTGCAGCTGGAGCTGTACAAGGCTAACGGCTACAATGCCTACGTCTCGGACATGATCGCGCTCAATCGATCGATGAAGGATTTGAGGTTTGTGAATTTTCGAAAATTGTTTTTTTTGACTTTTAAATTTTGGCTATGGGTTCGACTGTAGCGTATATATGATGGTTATGGCAGACTAAATAAAATCAGTATAAATTTTCAGGCACAAGGAGTGCCGCAACATGAAGTACCGCAGCAAGCTGCCCACCGTATCCGTTATCTTCCCCTTCCACGAAGAGGTATACTGTGCACACAGATTTGTTTAGCTATTTGGCCATTCGATTACCTGGCACCTATCTAATTGTAGTAATGTTGCCTGCCTTCAGCACAACTCGACCCTCCTTCGATCGGCCCATTCCGTGGTCAATCGATCGCCCCCAGAACTGCTCAAAGAAGTCATTCTGGTTGACGACTTCAGGTAAATAAGAGTAGTTGTATTGATTGCACTTTATTTCTTCATTGATTATACTTTTTGTTGACCTGTATATTTAAAATTGTAGTGAGAAGGCCTTCCTTCGCCAGCCTCTCGAAGACTACTTCAAAAAAGTCGGACTGGATCACATCGTCAAGGTGGTCAGGACCAAGTGAGTTGATTAGTTGTTAGATGGAGTACTGTAGTTCAGCAGTACTGTATGTTCACTTATTCTAATCTTAAAAGATATAATCTAAATGACAAATTGAGGAAGCGTGAGGGTCTCATTCGAGCTCGGCAACTGGGAGCGGAGGCTGCTACTGGCGAGGTAGGCTTTCTTTCGGAATCCGAAATTCGGAAGGTTCATCATAGATTGCTCGTATACTATAATATAATACTACATCATAGAGTAGTCAAAGCAATTTTTACTAGTGAGTCCCAGTACATTCGTTCAGGTTCTCATCTTCCTCGACGCGCACTCCGAAGCCAATTACAACTGGCTACCGCCACTTCTCGACCCGATCGCACAGGATTACCGGTAAAGCGTGTTCCAATTATTAGGGTGTACCATAATTTTCACTACACTTTGTAAAAAAGGCCAGCACCTGCGAATAAGAGGAGTATAACATTTCTCATTTATACCATAGTACTACCGTGTCCCATGCTCAATACATATAGCTTAGCTATCACGTAGCGCCAACAGAAGGGACAATACAGTCCAACCTTCTTCGGTCTTGAGGCGCTCATCATAATGCGCGCTATATGCAAAACAATAAAAATAACTTTTTCATTCCCAAATTCCAAGTAAATGTTTTCAATTTTCTAAGATATGTAGCAAACCTCGTAAGTGTTGTACTACTGGTTTGGAGAGAAGCTCTATTTCTTAACAATAGGTGAAAAATGTGTAAACCCACAAAAAGCCGCTTAAGCGAACTTCTCACTTGAATTCCTCTGAATTTTGCACATGCATGAAACTGATTCTAGACCTAATCTGTGTCGTAGAAGCTAACCCAAAGAATATTCAAACATGGGTTCAAATCGGTTCTTCAAACCATGGTTTAAAAAATAATACATAAAAACTCCCCACGGCAAATATGTAAATTTCTGCATTTTTGTGCATCCTGAAAAAATTAACATTGAAACATATCTGATATTTGTGCTCCACAATAGCTCATTTTCGTAATTTATAAGCTCGTGAAGAGCGTGGATCAATATATCGCATAGCACCACAAATAAATAAAGAAGGTCTCTCTGATTTTGCTCTATTAACGCATGTATCTCGCTTTTTGCCGAAGACAATTCAATAGCAATTTGTCTAATATTTAGCAGTGGTAGTTCTCTACATGATGTACGACAAAGGTAATTTATAAGAATAAGTTTGCTCGAGATAACTGAGAAAAATGAAGTGTAGTGAAAATTATGGTACACCCTAATACATCAAAGCTTCTCTTTCGGAACCCCATCTACTGAAAATCTAAATGTGCTTGAACTTTAACAGGCGAGCTGTTAACATTTGATCTTTGATCTTTGCAGTACTGTAGTCTGCCCCTTCGTGGACGTCATTGATTGCGACACGTACGAACTGCGCCCGCAAGACGAGGGAGCACGAGGGTCGTTCGACTGGTACGTTGTCTAATTTGTAGTTTGATCATGTGGTTTGATCTTTGATCTTTTAATCGCAGTTTTTTCAGGACCTTCAACTACAAGCGACTGCCGCTGACGAAGGAGGACCGCAAGAATCCGACCAAGCCCTTCAATTCGCCCGTTATGGCCGGTGGATACTTTGCCATCTCGAAAGACTGGTAAGAGTTGACAGGGAGTTGTGTCGATTGTCCATCACATTATGGAAATTGAATGACTCCATTTCAGGTTCTGGGAGCTCGGAGGCTACGATGAGGGTCTCGATATCTGGGGCGGTGAGCAGTACGAGCTGAGCTTCAAGGTGGGATTGTATAGTTGTTGGTTACTGTACCTTGGCCTTTATTATTATGTTTTGATTTCTCTGTAGTTTGATCAAAACGTCTCCATTGTAGGTCTGGCAGTGCCACGGTCGCATGGTGGACGCGCCTTGCTCGCGAGTCGCCCACATTTACAGGTTTACCTTTGAGGGTATACTGTAGCTTGATCTTTGATCTTTGAGGTGCAAGTACATGCCGTTCAAGAACGCGGGCATGGGCGACTTCGTCTCGCGCAATTACAAGCGAGTGGCCGAGGTAATTATAAATATCTTATTGATCCATCGTATCTCTGTTTTTAAGCGTAGAAATAATATAACATTTTCAAGGTGTGGATGGACGAGTATAAGGAGATATTGTACAAGAAGCGCGCTGGCGTCGGCTCCGCGGATACTGGTTAGATTATAGTTAAAATGCCATGAAGATACTTTGTTCCTCAAGATCTACTTTAATCTCATATCTTTCAGGTGATCTCTCGAAGCAGAAGGCCGTGCGGGAACGACTCCAGTGCAAGAGTTTCGACTGGTTCATGAAGGTAGGTGGACGGATCTTTGGAGTTTCGCTAAATGAGCCCGTTTAGGAGATTGCGTTCGACCAGGATCGCTACTATCCGTCCGTCGATCCCCCGCCCTCGGCTTCTGGTAGGATGATTTCATACTAATTTTTTTTTCTTGACGGAAACTAGGCACATCGATTAATCTTTCCTCAAACATGTCTTACTTTTCAATAAACTAAATAGCTATCAATATTCAGGCGAGCTGCGGCACGACGCGTCCAAGCTGTGCGTCGATACGCAGTTCAAGGGAAGCGGCAGTCGCTTCGGACTGAGGAAGTGCGTATCGGACGATCCGCACGGAGGAGGAGAACAGGTATGGTTGGGAAGAAAAAAAAGTTCCCATCAGCCATCATCTCATTTAACTTTTCGAAGAGTGCTCGAAGCTGTGGGAAGAGGGCCCAGAAAAAAAAATGGAAACAAGTCAATAACAGTTGGGGGGAGGCCGTTTTGTGCTAGTTGAATGATAAGCGCTTCGGGGCTCACTAATATTTTTGCCATAGGTTATCTGCCTGTTCCCAGAACATCGGCCTCACCCGCTGGCACGACATTCGGCCGAAGGACCGCCGGGTGTGCTTCGACGTCTCGACGAGCAACGACAAGGCGCCCGTTTTGCTCTTTGACTGGTACGGCTCGTTGCCCCAGCTTTGGACGACCACGTCTACGGTTGACGAAAATGTTCCGTCAGTCGTCTCAATCCTACTTCCGACGAGACAGCGGAGCGGTATGAAGAGAGTCCAGACAGAGTAGGAATGAGCTTACTGACGGAACCTTTTCGTCAGTAATAATAGCTTCACACGTTGTAGCTTAGCTGCGTAAAACGGAATGTTTGGACAGACCTAAGCGAAATCTTTCAGCCACAGCATGAAGGGCAACCAACTGTGGAAACTGCGAGAGAACGGCAAGCAGTTGTTCCATCCGGTGGGTTTCGACTTTGGAGTAAATAAATACGAGTCCGCGAACGTACTGCGCACAAGTACCGTATCCAAGCCTGATTAAGAATAACTCTTTTTGTCGACGTTAGTCCCGTTGTCCGAGAAGAGGATCATGTAACATCAAAGAGTGAACAAAGCCCTTCTATCTTTAGATAAGCAACCAATGCCTAACTGCCGACCCGGACAAGCCGGAAGAGCTGTTCATGAAGGCGTGCGACCCGACGTCTCCCAATCAAAAGTGGACCTGGCAGGTATGCTGACACGGTGCGAACTTGCCAATGTCTAAATGATGTGCAGGTCATCGACAAGGAGCTGCTGCAGAAGAGGCAGGACGACGAGAAAGCCGAAGGAGATCTCTAAGAGACGCCATAGACAAACGTGCCTGCTGCATATTTTTTACTATTATTATATATCACAGATTGCATGCCCTAATATTCAAGATAATATTAATATTTACCTGTTTGTGTTGATACTGGTTTTATCGCTTCCCCTTTCGGACCACATTGCCCTAGTCATGCGAGAGATATGTAGGGGTGTCGAATTATGAAAGTGCCCTTGCCTGAGCTCCCTCAAACCGTCCTACTAGTCTGTTTGTTATGGATTTCTTTTGAATTTTGCCCTGTTCTAGCTCAAAACTCAAGAATCAGATGAGAATGTAGCTGAAACGGAGTTGTTTGCCGTGGTACGGTTAAGTCATTGTTACTGCATCCTGTGTTTTATTGGACCACTCGATTTGACCATAAGAATACTACGTCATTTTGTAATAATTGCAATGCTAGGTTGTGTGTGTGTGCGCAACAATTGTTGCTCTTTCTATGGCTCATTCCTGCTGAAAAGACGCATGTGATTGAGCCTATTATGCCTTGTGATGATTATCCTTCCCCTATAAGCTTGAGGAAGGGACGCTTCTGTGATACCATTATTCTTTTCAATTGTAGGAGGATAAAAACTGCTACCAAAAATGTTCTACTTGTACATATTTCCTGAAAAGATGAAATCAGGGAGAACACTGCGATACTTTTGACGAATGCGACTAGTGCAGCCGGGAAGCTTTCCTTTCAGAAAACTGATACCGTAGTCAGTTTCGATGCGCAAGTGGTTCAAAAATTCATTTTCAATCGTCTGGTTTGATCCATTTTCAATTGAATGAATTTTAAATATATACGGCAATAGTGTTATATCTAGTCACACGCAACTCAAAATGTGCCAGCTAACTGACAAATTGCCAGTTAGCTTCATACATGGGCGCAGTTGTCCGATCGGACGTTAGGATGGGTTACTTGATTAGAGAATCATTGTGTAAAACACTTGTTAGGATGGCTGCTTTTGATTTTCCATAATTATGTTGCAAGGCATCCTGCAAAAATGTTCGGACAACACTAGCCCATGTGTGGTTAGCTTCAACAAAAATAATAAATAGGCGGCTCTTTTCCAGAAGTAGTGAAGCCCCTCCCTCTCGGCACCGCCCACTCCTCCCACTTGGGGGAGGAGCGGGGCCCACGGAGCGTCGCCTCCTCCATTGCCCCGGAGGGCGGAGGGGCTGTCTCGCGATTAGATAGTCCAGGGAGAACCACTAATACAACGAGCAGCATGGCGACGGCTTACCTGTGGAGAGCGCCCACCCCATAAAAGTAAAAGTGTGCGGATAGGAAAGCGATAAAAAGAATACCAGTGTAGCTACAGTGTAGGAAGGTCTATAGATTTTTGTTGAGGAGTGTCAGATCAATATGATGAGAAAAAGTGAACATGGAACTGACTATGAAACTAATGGTAAAATGCACGAACGGGTCCTGCTAAACGCGCGCAAAATTACCTAATTTCGGCATTTATTAAAGATGGCACATTATGACATGTTTTTATAGCATTTAAGAAATAAATTGGAAAAGAGGATAGTAGTACGAATCAAATAGTTTGGAAAAACGAAAAAATAGGGCGGGAGGAGTGTTCGACGAAAAAAGCGAATGTTGGAAAGGTTGCAGGGGTTAAAGCTGATTTAGGTTAGTCGTGACAGCCATTTAGAACAATAAAACACGAAAATAACGTTTCGCGGTCGATAGAAAACGGAAATCATGAAGAGCAAAGCGGATCGAACGTACGCAAAAGAATAATTTGATTTTAAATCTTACAGTATCCTGGATTTTGAACGGGGTCAGATTGATTCCTCGTACTTCGAGTTGTAAGAAAGTAATAATACAGGTGTTTCCACCCGTACCATTAGGAAAGTCGCACGATCCCCACCCATAAGATGCGCCCATTGACTAAGACAAGAGAGAGACTACTTTATAGAGGTGTAGGACAAGGGGAAATGTACAAGGGATGAGTGAGGGAGTAAAGATTTGTGGGGAGGTGAATAGATTCTACCTTCCCTACGGGGATCATCCCCAGAGGGTGACCGGGAACACTGGTTGGTGTGTGATGTGAGAAGTGATGAGAGGCGTTTCGATTACGGTGGTTTATCCAACATACTCATAAGACAAAAGGACTAAGAGAGAAGTGAGTCAAACACAAGCGCGGAAATATACTAAAGTCCCAGGACGCGGGAACTATGCTAACAAGGAGATGGTCTGACCTCGCGGAAAGGGATTCAAATGAGACATGTACCATTCGAAAGAGCGTCAAAAACGGAGTAGAAAACGATGTTCAATTTTTGCGGAGGGCGTATCTAGAGCGAGATAATCGTCATTTTCTGGAAGTAGGGATCCGCCATTGCGCCGCTTCCTCTTGTGAGGCGTCGCCTGCAGCAGGCTACAAACTTTTTGCACATTTTTCCACAAGTTCCGGACTTGTAATTTTTCCGGATTTTCCCCTCTCCTTTTCCTTATCTGATGCCGCTACTACCAATGACAGATCCTGTAAGTAGAATTGATATGAGATACGCATCTTTGTTGATAGCAGGAAGAGAAATTGCTGTGGCCATGATTATAGCTCCAAATCACTTCCAGGTACGAGGCAAGAAGCTTTGGTAAAATTTGAAATTTGTCAAAAAAGTCCGGGACTTGTGGAAAAATCTGCAAAAAGTTTGTACGGCATGGGGTTCGAACCCATTACCCTTCCAATCCCCAGACCGACCTCTTACCTGCTCCGCTACCGACGACTGCTGACAGTCTGCTGCAGGCGACGCCTCACAAGAGGAAGCGGCGCAATGGCGGATCCCTACTTCCAGAAAATGACGATTATCTCGCTCTAGATACGCCCTCCGCGAAAATTGAACATCGTTTTCGAGGTCAGACCATCTCCTTGTAAGTCCTGGGGAACGCGAAGGGGTGGAGTCATAGTGGGGGGACAAGGAAAGAGAGAGTGGGGAAGAGAGGAGGAGACAAGAAAGAGAGAAAAGGAAAGAAAGAAAAGTGCGCTGTGAATGCATCTCTCTCGGTCGGGAATATATGCAATACTGGGATCAGATAAGCCCGAGGCACAAGGAAGCTTGTGACCGGGATACAGACAGGAGGAGATCAAACGACAAGAAGCTAAGAGACTAGGGGGAAGGGGTAGGTCTTTATCTTCTCTAAAAATTGAGTTATTCCAATTTACCTGAACTGCACCTAATGCCCGCGACCTCTCTCTTTGAGTGCTCATAACTTTTTCACGTCACCCTAAAATTTCGATTTTATTGACTTAATCGATGTAAAATAACGACAAGAATCCGATTCCGATGAGATAATGCGCGGCCAGAAACGTTTTGATGACGAAATAGTCGAAAATCACGATTTTTCAATTTTCCCATTTTCTTTTGTGAGATATTAATCTATCTTCAGATGATATTTTGCATAACCTCTAAACTTCCTATTGTAGAGAATTTAATTTAATTTATCTACGCGATACGCGTAATGGGGTTTGGAGTTGAAGGATATAGGTGACTAGCCCAGAGATTAAGAATGAACTAGCGCATAAGCATACCATGCACCAAGGGAAAACAAATTTCTTGTGTGGGGATTAGGGTACTGCAAATAACCCGCCCGAGAAAGAACTAAGCAAGCTGCCAGAATGAGTGAGAGCCACGCAATACAAGTAAACAAGTGAGTACCGAGTAGAGGTTGAGTGCACATATTTGTGGTGATAACATGCAACACACTTAATTCTCAATCGAATGGCTTTGACTGCATCCGATTTAAAGGGACATGGAAGCGACAAACTTTTTGAAACCGAATATGGCAATACTTGTAAAATATTTTCCTAGACGATAAAAAAGATAATAGCGTTTGAAAAATTTTTTTAAAAAATTTCTGAAGCGAGAAATATTTATTTGTTCCGCGAATACCTCGATGCCATTTGCCTCGTTACTATGCGCTAAACGCAGTAAGACTGCGCCTTGGCTGGGAAACGATTTTTAGGATATCTCGCGAAGTAGACATTTTCGAGCTCTCTGGTTTTAGTTTTTATATTATTTAGGCGATAAAATTTCATATGAAAGGCAATCTTTTTTGGCTTCCATGTCCCTTTAATGAAAAAGTGACCGAGATAATTAATTTAATATGAAAACACATATATTTAATCATAACTCATCTGAAAAATTTTTTTTGATCTGGAACCAAAACCATCGCGTTCAGCGTGTAATTTTACCATAGGAAACTGTTTTCAGGCAAATTAGAAAACATTTTGCAGATGGGCACAGACAGGTCGACGCTCTGAGATAATGCATCGTATGCTCGCTGCCACAGCTTTCCCAGCGTTGTTCGATTAGCGATTGGCGGTTTCCGCTGTGATCTATCGTCACTGCGGGCGCAGTAGATAATGAACGAAATTTCACCAATTTGAAAACTTAAGGTCCTCCCCATAAGTCCAAAGAGCTGATAAAATTTAGTGAAGATTCATTGAGCTATGGTGAAGTAAATTCAAATTTAGTTGTCAATTCTCTATTAGACACTTTCCCCTTTCGGTCGGAATGCTGTGGCTGCGGAGGACCTCTCTTATAGGGCCCCTCTGACCATCTCAATCATTTCTTGGTACAACTTATTAACGCGCGGTTGATTGATTGTGAGAGACAAGAGAGGAATGAAGAGACGCACACAGCGAGAGTAATCTTTGCACAGCTTTTTCTCAGCAACGACGTGCTCGAGCACTCAGTTAGCGCTGTGGCCTAGTGAATAACGCGTTCGTTTTGCAAGTCTTCACTATTCCTCCTGGGCGGTTTACTCTCTCACTCATTCTCTTCTCGTTCTCTTCCTCAGGTCTTCCCTCTCATTCCGCCTCGTGCAGTCGTCATGGGCAGTTTCCTCTCCGCGCTCTGCGGCAGAGATAAGGGGGTTGGCTGAATCTTTCTTAAGACACGTTACGATTTACAAGTAGTTATTTAGTATTATCATTATGAACAGTGTGGTAGTACATCATATCGTAATCATCAGATAAAATATTCCAGAAATTAAAATACCGTAGTCCTCATGAGTTCTTCAGAAAGAGGGCGACTCGAAGACAATACATGTCGCCAAGGGAATGGGCAAATCGAACAAGATTAGTACGTGCAAGGTTATTCAGTTTCACAAAAAATAGGTCTAAATGATAAACCCAAAAATCAGGACATACAAGTAGATACTGTAGGTCTATCGTACTTACCACCTAAAATATAGTGGAGTAAACCGGTCCGTCCGTTTCCTTGATTCCAAAATGAGTCTTATTCTCTCACTTTTGCATACTCTCTCGCCTTATATTCGGAATTATTTACTGACGAATCTTTTTATTCCACTATAATAAAATTTTGCTCGTTACAGTACACTCCGATAACCTTCCTGCCCAAGCTTCTTTTTGAACAGTTTTCGCAGTTTGCCAATCTCTTCTATCTCATCACTGCAGTCATACAGGTAGCTACTGTAATCACAGGTCAAATATCAAAGATCAACTTCAACTTTTTTAAGATCGACTTTTAGTTCAACAAGACTCTCGCTACGTTCGGCTCGCAGGCTACGTCCCGCTCCTTGACCCTCTTTTTGCTCATTTTGTTTGCGGCAGTAAGGGAACTGTATGAGGATTATGTGAGTTGACTGAGAAATTGGCTATGGTCGGGGAAAATGTTCCGTCAGTCGTCTCATTCCTAGAAGCGGTATGAAGAGAGTACAGATGAAGTGGGAATAGGTTTACTGACGGAACTTTAGTAGGATAATGTGTATGATTATAATTTACTTTTTTTGTAATCTAAAAATCATGTTAGAGCATGTGAATCGTGTTGCAGCAGCTATGCGTATGTGTTGCCCTTTTACGTCTCTCCATTCGTGTCTTTCCTTCTTCACCGGGCTCATTCGCGTCGCGATTCGCTGTTGTCCTCACAACACGAATGGCAACACGAATGGTTCCTTCCGTGTTCCCATTCCTTCCTCTCTTTCCTGTGTCTTTTCTTCATCTCGTTCTCTTCTCCCCAAACACGATCGCTTAAATCAACGCGCACAAAACATTTAAAATGCACAGCGAGTGGCAAACCGCGAGGCGTACGTGACGCGTATTGAGAATGGATTTTTAAGCCAAAATCTGACTACGGTATCAGATCTCGAAAGGGAAGTTCTGTCCCACAATTAGATGTAGGTTGTAATCGTACGTGCCAAAGGCAGATGATGAGGAACTACCGATTCGTGTCGCCCCAAGGCTTTCTCCTCTCTCCCACGACACACATGTCTCCTCATTATATAGATTATCACAGCACGAATGAAGGCACGAAACACGACACGATTCGCATGCTCTACTATTTATCTATATGAAAAGAGCTACGCAGAGAACCAATAATCCATAAAATCCATAATACAAATTACCTTGGAATCTCCGTGAACAATACACTCTATTTAGTTGAACAAAAAGTTCCGCCAGTCGCGTCGTTCCTGTCCTCGGCAAGAGGGCAAGAGAGCGAAGCGGTATGAAGAGAGTGCATACAAAGTAGGAATGATCTTACGATTCGGAACTTTTTTTTTGTCAATAATAGTTTCATTTCGTTCGTCAGAAGCGCTTCACGAATGACCGAGTGGAAAACAAGCGACTGCAGCCGGCATTTGACAGTGCCGAGGGGTGGAGAGATGTCAAGTGGGAGGAGGTTGGGAATATTACATATTGGAAAATGAAACGATCAATATAGTCTAATAAATAAGAAACGTCGGAAGATCATTCTATATGGTGACTAGAGTGCGGCTAATAACTATCTTACCGATATTTAACGAATAATCGTTTCCGACCGCCTGGCGGATAGTCGTCATCGCGAATGAGTCGTCAAGAATGATAGCGACTAATCGTTTTCGTACGACTATTGTCGTTTATAGTCGTTATCGAACATGGCAATGGGAGACGCCATACCCGAGAATCCATCTGAGGATCCATCTGGACGCCATGTCTGATAATCCATCTAGGTGCCATTTTCGGGAATCCATCTGAGCACCCATCTAGGTTTTCATATAAATATACATCTAGGCGTACATCAAAAACCCATCTGGGTACCATCTCAGTTATCATCTGAACATTCACTTGAGCATGGGTGTCATGCTAAGCTATCAAAGCTTCTGCCTTTCACTCCAACACATCTTCCATTGCCATGCTCGATAACGATTATCTACAAACGACTATACTCGTACGAAAACGATTGGTCGCTATCATTCTTGACGACTCATTCGCGATCACAACTATCCGCCAGGCGGTTGAAAGCAATTATTCGTTATCGGTTAGATAGTTGTTAGCCGCCCTCTAATATGGTGACTATCAGGCGGAACAACGAGTAAATAAGACATCTATTTAAATATTAATAATATTTACGCGATTTCACAGGGAAATGCGAGAACAAAGAGAAAAGGAGAATAAAAAGGAGCCGTGAAGGAAAGAAAGACTAGATGGAACAAACAATAAGCACGATAATTACGTAGTTGATATACGGTCGGCGTTAAAGGCTCTGGCTGAACGCATGAAAAAGCTTTTTGTTCTATAGTTCTGGCTCTCACATGAATATGCAAGCATGAAACCGGGCCCTCTGCACCTAGTAGCCCGAATATTGTAGTGATGACTTGTATTATTAGAGAGCCGTGATTTCCCGTAAACTAGATTGAGCAGCATTTTGGAATCAATCATTTTTCTTCTGCTCTCTAAACTTTCCAGCTGTAGTTCAGAGTTTCTAAGGTCATGGCCGGGCATATCGTTCCACGACTTATTGAGACATCCTTTAAAAACCCTTCTATTGAAGTAATTCTAAACTTTTTCGAGTGCAATTATATCTTTCTGTTGATATGGGCTATAAATAGTTGTACCACTTTCCAAAATGGGTCGAATATATATTGTATACGTACTAATGAGAACCTTCTGATTCTTAGTTCTAATAGCGCGAAGTAAAAGATTAAGGGCACGCTTCGCCTTAATTGTAATAAGGCGAACATGCGAAGAGAACTTAATCTCATGATCTATTTGAAAACCAAGGTCGCGAATTTCAGTTTTTGGATCAATTAGGTTCCCGTTTATAGTGCATGTGCGCTTTGGGTTTGTCCTGCCTAAATGCAGAACAGCGCATTTCTTATCAGCCAATGGCAATTACCACTCATCAGCCCACTTAGCCACCGTATCTATTGCGCGGTGAACATTTTCTCCACTTTCATTTTTATCTAAGCCTGAGTACACTTTGATATCATCCGCATAAACTCGCGCAACTACACCATTTGATTGAACAGGAGCTGGTAGTTCAGCAGTACAAGAGAAAGAGCAGAGGCCCTAATACCGAGCCCTGAGGGACCCCACTGTTTGTGGGAAGAGGCTTAGAGAGAGCTTCACCGACTCGCACTTGGAAGGTCCTGCCTATGCGATAATCCTCTATCCATGCAACTAATTGATTGAGATATATTTATGCAAAACTAGGCTTGGCAATGTGATCTATTCTGGAATATGGACGTTCATTTTTATGTAGATCGGGCAAAAACATCTATAAAAAGACAACATTCACATAATTATAAGCACTCCGAACCCTAATGAAAACATTTTAGCTGAGTAGTGGTCAAGTCGTCCGCGTCGACAAGAACCAATTCTTTCCAGCAGATTTGGTTCTGCTTTCGTCATCCGATCCAGCCGGTACCATGCACCCAGTTATGCTTAAAGGAGCCGTACCACGAGTTTCTGACCATACTCGCTCTTTACGTCATTTATTAGACATAATAATCTTGATCGTGTGTTCCGAATCTTACGCGATTTAACTGAGTCTCCGCGGAGTCTGAAACGCGCTTTGACAAAACCTGATATATTAGCTGACTGAGATGAGATATAGCTCCGATTCGTTGACAAACCGATTTTTCACATTGTTCTGATCATCTTAAGAAAAAAGAACGATAGGAAAAGATGAGCGGAAAGGCCTAAATTGCAAGACAACAAAAAGAAGAAAGAATAATTCTGCCAGGTCTCTGTTACATCGAAACGTCTAACTTGGACGGAGAGACCAACCTGAAGATTCGCAAGTCCCTCACGGCTACCGCATCATTCCTCACGAAGGAGGCGATCGCGGTTTGCTTTTGGCATATTTTTCTTTCCTTTTTAACCATTAAAAGCTTTTTTTGAAAAAAACATCGTGCAATGAATCTTACCTTAGATAATTTGGCGGTTTGAGGACGGAGTCAAGAATGCGGTTGTAACGTGCGAGAAGCCCAATAAGAAGCTCTACGAGTTTCGCGGAACGATTTCGGGAGTGCACAAGGCTTCGGTGATTAGAGTTTGAACTGGGGGACGTTTTTTTTGTGAACCCCCCTCCCAAAATCATTATCTTTTTCCCAGAAGAAAAAAAACTTCTTCAATCATTAGTCGTCTATTATCTGGAAATTTAATTTATCGACGCATTTGCGTAATGGTGAATCGGGGCACTACTCAATAACCAGTCCGAAACGAAAAAATAGCTATCTAATAATGCCAGTGCGGTCCACGCAATACACAAAAACGAGTGAACACCTAGTGCGAGTGAACAATGCACCAGTATGACGCTAAAATGCAGGACAATGAGAGTGCCGCGACGAGACCCCATGAAATGCCGCCGTCCAGTGTCAAATTGCTGAGCGGAAAGGAGTACAACCTCGGTAGGCAGTAGAATACGCCTAACAACTATTTTCGCATGCTCTCCATTTCCATTTCTCTGCACCGTTCGCCGCTCCTTCGCCTATGCTCAAAGCAGGCGCGGGAACTAAACACGTTTGTAACCGTATAAAAATGTTGGACCAAGTTTTCTACCATTCCAGATAAAGTTGAGGTTTCAGACAAGAGCCAATTCCTGCAACGGGGCGCGCGTCTGCGCAACACGGACTGGATCTACGGGGTTATCGTGTATACGGGACACGAGACCAAGTGTATGCTCAACCAAGTCAAGACCGTCGGCAAGATGTGAGCACAAAATTATGATGAGTTCAGTGTCGAAGGGGGGGGGGGGTCAAAAATCCTCGATTTTTTGCTATGATTCTTTGTTGACGTTTGATGAAAAGCGGTCTGATTTTCCTAAAGATGAAAGGGACCCGACCGCGTTTTATTGAAAGACAGAAAAGAATAACCGCTTTCTTCGAACGTCGACGAAGAATGACAGACATTTCAAGGAAAACCTGACCGCTTTTCGTCGAATGTCAACCAAGAATCACAGTAAATAGTCGAGGATTTTTGACCCCCCTTCGACACTGAACGCACCATTTGGGATGGCAAAATGGGAGGGCAATGGGCAAATCTAATCTAGTGTATCAATCAGGCAAAATAGCAAGAACGAATGAAGAGAACGAGACAGCAGACTATGGATATTTGCACTCTTTTCTCCCACTCTGTCATCCCTGCACCACCCGATGTGGTTCAGGAAAACGTTCCGTCAGTCATCTGATTCCAATTTACGGCGAGAGGGCGAAGCGGTATGAATAGAGTGCGGCCGAAGTAGGAATGGGTTTACTGACGGAACATTTTCTTCGAGATAGTTGAAGTGTGTTTTGAGCGAGAATATTTAAAAAAAAACAAGGAAAACACATGGTTGAGGTCTCGCATAGCCCGGTCCATGAACTACGTGATGTTGCTGCAAGTTGGAGTGCTCATTCTAACGAGCACCTATTATACCTGAATGTGAGATAGCCTCAGGGCTTTCTTCTATAGTCAAGTTGTCTGAGGTTATCCATTTCTGAGAACAAGTGTCTTTCTTTTTAGATTGCACACAGACGACCCGCCAATGTACTTCCTTCTGAAGTTTATGAGAGAGCCTATGGAATACAGTATGTCTGAATATTATTATATTAAGAGACATTCTCGGAGAGGAGGGAGCAATGGAGAGGCCTTGACGGATGCGATGAAAAACCGAAAATCTAGAACAGGCTGATTTTTGGTAGTCTGGTAGCCCAATGTATGCCCTGCTCATTTCCTGGTTATTAGACCGTATATGTGACCTACCGTAATGATACAGTACCCCGAGTAAGACATGGTCGACCATAAAAAGTAGATGAAATTCAACAATCGATATGCCATTCGATGCATCTCGATGAGCTGATGACGAAAATATATTCAATAGTTGAAAACGTTTGACATTTGATTGAGTTATCGCGGAAAAACACGCCAAAAACGTATGAAATGGCGTTTTTCGCCCTTAAGAAGTATCGTCACCCAAAGTTTTGAAACCGGATTCTGAATCTGCATGAAATTCTGCACACTATATATTTTTTTCCCGAAAAATCGATAGGGACAGACGTCGACTTTTAGTCTTCTGAAGTGAGCTCATTCATGCGAACTGCAAAGGAAATGTGATGAATGCGTTCCACATTAAGCGTTTTTTTGTCTATCTATGGCAACTGAAATGCAGTTCACAAGCCTTTGAGTTAGCTTTTTGTTTTAAGAGTTCCAAATTGTTGAAATCAGTGCTTATCTCAACTCAAAGCAAGGTCTTTGTGTCTAAACAGCTCGAGTGTGGTTAGGGACGGCTGTACGACATTTCGGAACCGGTAATCTCGGAATTTTAAACATAACTCGTGAGTCAGTTGTCCGATTCGTATCAAATTTGGAGAGTAGAGCCTCACTGCCGTTACCTACCGTACCTCAAATTCTTGGACATTTCGGAACCGGGCATCGCCGAATAACGACATCGAAGAACTTGTGAAGAGATGTAATAGCTGTTCTGAAGCACAGAAGATGCCCGTCAAGGCACCGCTGGAACCATGGCCTGAGGAGAAAGGACCATGGGAGCGAATTCACATCGAATGTCCCGAATGTCCACGAGTCCCGTGTTGCTCATCTTGAGCTCGAACACTTGTCGACGTTTCTCGAAGAGGGACGTGGTCTCTCCAAACATCTTCGTCATGTGCTTGATTAGTTCCTTGAACTCCAAGCCGGCCCAGTTCAACGGTGCGAGTGCGTCCGTTAACTGCTTCTCCACACGAGGGCTGACATGTCGGATGAATA